>LPNX010715697.1:5350-98229 GCA_001517045.1 Pseudotsuga menziesii | reverse complement strand
GATGATAGCCTCGCTCCCTAGGGATAGTTTAGATAGTTAGTTATTTCTGTTCGTATCTGGTTTGTTTGCTTGTGAGCATAAGACGAGAGGTAAGAACCTTCGCATCACTTTGTGACCGCCCCCTGCATTTAAACCAGCTTGCATTTAATTAGGCACGTGCATATCATTCCTTTAAGTCAAAATAAAAAAAACTCGATGGGCCGGGCCGCAACCGGTAAAGCCTTTGTTTGTTACTTTGACCTACGGTAGCCGGACCGCAAACCGGACGGATTCCCTATACCAAACAGTCAGCGGGCTAGTTGGGAACGCTGATTGGGGAGAATCCCTTACTGTTTCTTCCTGCGAGTTTCCAGGCCTCAACAGAACCCACAAGCACTAGTCATGTTAGTTATGGCATGCCTGATATCCCTACATGTGATCCAACACATCATTCCAAGTCAGAAATTGAACCTAACACTATGCCTGGGGGCATTCTCATTCCTTTTCATGTGGAGATATTTGGGAGCACCTGTCACATTGCACCTTCCATCCCAGCGGTGGAAGCTACCTCACATGTTCGTCCTAGGCCTAATTTTAATAGTCATATGCGGATACCAGAACCAAGATGAGTGACCATAGGGAATACCACTTATATCCCTTCACATGTCCCTTCGTCCTCTATTCTTACTCCTTTGAACACATTTTTGACAACCCTTCCTCCCTCTCGTTCATGTGGTCCTTCGGGTTGGAACGTTGCTAATAGTCATGTTCATACTACGACTACTCATACAGTAGTTTCTCATAGTCAAGCATCTCCTATTGTCTTAGGAGGTCATATTCTGGTTTCTGGATCATCTTACGATCCATCACATGGAATTCCCCATATCCCTACATATGGAGCTTCTCATGGGATATCCCATTGAACATCTTATGGAACTTCTCATGCACCATCTTATGGACCACAGTATGGACAAAGCTATCAACCTTATGGGTACGGGTATCAACAACCCACTTACTCCTCTGATTATGGATTTTTAGCACCGCATAGTCAAGGTTCACCACATAATAATGCTTCCATGCATCCCTACATGAGTCAAATGGGAGGAGGATATTATGGCCAAGGCCATGGTCTTTACTATTAGTTTTTCATCATTCAAGCTAGCATTATGATCTTAGGATCTTTTAACTGAGAGAATAACAAGCACAGTAATGAAACATAAAAATATCACAAGAGACAAGAGATGCACATATTTTTCCTCGGGGAAACCATAAAGGAGAAAGCCCCGCAACTTCCTCAGAGATAGAATCAGCACCAAAACAGTAAATCCAGAAAATAGTAAGATGATCTCCCAACAGCAGCAGTCTCTCTCTCTCATACTGAGAGAGCTTCTCCTCTCTCACTCATGCGCCCTCAATGAGTGAGTGTGAGTGTTGCAAGTGATAAATAGAGAGGCTCTCACTCTGTATTTATATTCTTCCATTCACTTGAAGTGCACTCCAACATGTCGGCCTCACTTAACAATTACTTACTAGAGCCGACATCTCTAGGAGTGTCTAATAACCCTAGTGCCCCACCACTTGTGGGGACTTTGCCTCCTCCAACCAATAGGAGGGTAACACAATGGTGGGGAATATTTCCCTAACTTACAATGACTCACCTAGGGTCGACTTCAATAGGATAGTCTAATAACCCAAGGGCCCCACAACTGTGGGGACTTTAACCCTTGACCAATAGGAGGGTTACCCACAATGACTTGACATGACTTTCTCATTATAGAAACTTCCCGATCGAAACATCGGGGCATGACATGACTCAAATAAATTACAATAAATCCCAGAATAAACATCGAGTTACAATACATAAAAAATATGGATGAATACATTCCGAAGTTACAATTACATCAACATTCCCTCTTAACTAGGAAGGTATTCTCTCGACACAATTTATTAGCACAAGTATTCTTCTCTGCATCATCTGGGTCATTGTCAAGTCCTCATCATCTTTAAGTCATATTCATCTGTAAGTCATCTTCATTTGGATCTAGATCATCACTTGATCTAGATCATCACTGAACATTGTCACTGGATCTGGATCATCACTAGACATCATCATCGGATCTGGATCATCACTCGATCTGGATCATCACTGGACATCATCATCGAATCTGGATCATCACTTGATCTGGATCATCACTGGACATCATCATCGGATCTGGATCATCTCTACTAGATCATCATTACTGGATCTAGATCCTCACTCAATCTGGATCAGTACCACAGGTGCTATCTCATGATTCTTCTCGTCACAGGAATTTCTACAGAGCCAACCCTTTTTCATGCTAGTTGTAGGCCTAGCCATCATGTAGGTCTTCACCCAGCACTTACATCTGACCTACTCATCAGAAAGGCACGCCCAGCACTCACATCTGATCATGTAGGAACCAATCCTATAATCATATCAGAAAGGCCCAGCACTCACATTCACTAGCATGGTAGGCACAACTACTACCATCTGTGAAATGGCTCTACACTTACATCTGACCTACTCGTCAGAAAGGCATAGAACTCACATCCATCCAGGCTGGAACACATCCTACTCACAATGATGGAAGATTTTCCCACTTTCATCCAAGCTGGAACACATCCTACTCACAATGATGAAAGACTCTCATCTAGGCTGGAACACATCCTACTCATAGTGATGAGAGATTTCAGCACTTACATTCAATCCATGCGGGAACACATCTTGCTCACAGTGATGAAAAGGCTCTGCACTTACATCCATCCAGGAAGGAACACATCCTGCTCATAGCGATGGAAGGGCTTGCACTCACATCTGATCATGAGGGAACACATCCCAGCAATCATATCAGAATGGCCCCCAATCCTCGACTAAGATACCTGGTAACTGACCAGGTGCCTCCATTCTCAGAATGGTAGTTGCACTTATATCCGACCTGCTCGTCGGAATGGCCAACACTCACATATGATATGGAAGGAACTTAATCCTTTAGCCATGATAGAATGGTTGAGCCCTTACATCTAATCAAGTGGGAACACATCCCTCTGTCACATCAGAATGGCTACTCATTCCTACACTAAGTGATCCTGGTAACTGACCAGGTGCCTCCATTCCTAGAATGGCAATTTCCCTTACATCTATCCTACTCGACAGAATGGCCATCACTCATATCTGTCATGGAAGGGAGCAACCCTATCACCATGATAGAATGGCTCAGCCCTTATATCTAACCTACTTGTCAGAATGGCTATGGATATCAGCACTCATATCTGACATGGAAGGAACCAATCCTCTCACCATGACAGAATGGCTCAGCCCTTACATCTGACCATGGAAGGAACCAATCCTCTCACCATGACAGAATGGCTCAGCCCTTACATCTGACCATGGAAGGAACCAATCCTCTCACCATGTTAGAATGGCTATGGGTCTTATTACTTTCTCTTGAAGGAAACCTCGATCTGGAGAACACCAAGCTTCAAAATTCAGCCTAGCCAATGGCTTCATCAATACATCGGCTATCTGTTCCTCGATCGCAACATACTAGAGCACAACTCCCTTCTACACCATATCCCTGATATAGTGATACTTGATCTCGACATGCTTCGACTTGTCATGGAACACTGGATTCTCTGACAACTTCACGTAACTCTGGTTGTCACAATGTATACAAGTAGCATCCAACTGGAGATCAAATATATTAGCCAGTAGCTTCTGTAGCCATACTGCCTCACAACTAGCTGAACAAGTTGCAACATACTCTACTTTAGCTGTACTCAGTTCCACACAGGATTGCTTCCTGTCAAACCAAGAGATCACACCTAATCCCATACTGAAGCAACACCCTGAAGTGCTCTTCTTATCGATGGCACTACCTGCCCAATCTGAATCAACATAACCCTCCAGGTTAATATTCTGATTAGCATCGTACTTGAGTCCATAATCAATTGTACCCTTCAGGTACCTCAGAATATGCTTTGCAGCAGTCAAGTGAACACTCCTCGGATCTATCAAGAACTGGCTTAAGGTGTTCACAACAAAGCAAATGTCTAGTCTAGTGTTCATCAGGTACATCAATGACCCAATCATCTGACGATACATCATAGCATCAACCGACTCTGATGAAGCATCACTCAATAGGTTCAGGTTTGATGCCATAGGTGTGGCCATAGCCTTGCATTCCATCATCCCAAACCTCTTCAGGATATCTACTGCATAATTCCCTTGTCCAAGGAAGATTCCATCTGTACTCTACCACACCTCCATACCTAGAAAGTAATGCATCATCCCCAAGTCCTTCATTTTGAACTCAGCAGCAAGATTTCTCTTCGTATTAGCAATCAACACATCTGTACCTGTCACAAATGGATCATCTACATTCAGTAGAAGCATCACTGGGTTTCCATCTTCAACCTTGTAGTAAAGGTTGGAATCCAAAGTTACTCTCAGTAAAGCCTAGAGTCATCAGTAATTTTCCCATGTTGTCGTACCATGTCGAACCTCAAGATATTTTGTAGTTACTCCCTCTGGAGCAGAGTGTCATACTCCCTCTGTCTTCTGTACTCTATGTACTGAACATTCTGTACCAGAGTGACAAGTAGCTTCCTATGCTACTAATATTCTATGTGACCATCTAGTGTATAGACTTGTATCTTCAACCTTGTAGCAAGGGTTAAGATCTTCATCAAGCTCATCATATATATGTTTAAACTCTTACTAGCTGCAAATGTCTCTTCGTAGTCTATGACTTCTTTTCGTGAGAAGCTTCGAGCTACGAATCTTGATTTGTATCCCACGATGTTTCCATCTACTGCATGATGGAACTATGAACTTCTCTTCAGGTCTCGATATTGCACCCTGACATCATTCTTCTTGAACTGGTCTTCCCTTTCTTCTTGGTGGCTGGAAGGTTCTGCATCAATGATGTCACTACACTCGTCATATCATTCTTCATCTTGAACTGTCGTCACTTGTTCTTCGGAACAAGTCTTCATTCTTCTTTGCTTGTGGGAGATTATGTATGCGATCTTTCCTACAAGTCAAATACATTTGTATGGTTAGAAACATTTCAGAAGGAATATCTATACTAGAAATTTCTTATGTATAAATATATTATCATGCAACTACTTTCACCAATACAACATTCATCCATATCTCACTGAAACTTTCTAGATGCCTTCCATCTCTACCAGGACAACATTGAGATTGTGCACTTAATCCAATATGTCAGCAAAGAGGTTTCATTCTAGATAAGTAGCAATGGAGATTTGTGTATCACCATGAGCTACTTACCCATCACATGCATATTAGTAGTATACTATCGTTAATGAAAACATCCTATCATGCATAATACATCAACTGAATATAAACAAATGCATAACAAAACAATATCATGGAATGAAAAATGAATACTTATCTTTATTTGTTTCGTGGGTAGACTTCTTCTTGAGCCTTCGACTTCATCGTCTTCTTCATTCATAATAGCATCATTTCTTATCCAAATTTTAGGATGGATAAGGGGTTCTTCAAGAGTTGATTCCTTCGTATTCCTCATTGTTTGAGGGATCTTCTTTGGATGGTGAGAGCTTGATCTTCAGTTTCTTCCATCTTCCCTTCTCTTCTTATGAATCGAGCTTCTTCTTCTTCTCGGAGTCTGCTGAAATTAATCACTTCCTTCTGGCACACATTCCTCGCATGAATGCATCACATGATCCTGGGAGTCCATTCAAGGTGGCCATCACCACTTCTGCATTCTTCACTTCTTCTTTTACCGCTTCAATTTGTTCTTGATTTGAGAGACTCTTATGGCTGCGTGGTCTCCGCATTTTGGATCTTCACATTCTTCAACTGGTTTCTTAAGGTCATCTTCTGATTTCTGTTCTTCCCTTCAAATATCTTGGTGAAGGAATCAAACCTCATCGGTGTCTTTAGGGAAGACACTTGTAGTACAAGTTGATTCATGACTGAATCATCAATGATCTTCTGGGCTTTGACCAAGTTCTTCTTGTGAAAGGCTTCTAGCCTCATCTCCCTCTGAAACTGGAACTTCTCTACTCTTGTAGGTGTCCAATCCATTTTCTTCAGAGAGATCAAATACTTCTATGCTTGGAACTTTTCAACTTCACCAAGATTATCATCAAGCTCATATGATAGATCACTTTGAAATGAGAACCTCAAATGAAAATAACAAAGGATTAGATCTTACCGATTTGAGGTGTCCGTCCTGGTTCCGGAGCTGGTTGATCTAGGGTTTGTCACAAAAACCCTAATTTTCAAAAATTGGACTCTTTCATATTTGATTGGATAGAAATATATATCTCTTCAAATGGATCTGTCCAATGTACTCCTTTTCTGAAAACAATGGAGGGAAGCTCCCGGAACAGGAAGCCCTAGATTTCCAATTTCTTATGCAGAAATGCATGTTACTGTTTCTATGATATCTCTGACATTACTAATCTTCTATGTCTAAAAGTTTGCACAAAGGTAACCTAGAATGTCCCTAATCTAAAACCATAGGTTTCATCAGAATTGGTTTTACCATTTGGGATTTATGATCCTTTTCCCAAGGTGACCTGTTACAGGACTGTTCAGAACAACAAAGTTGTACGGTATTCCACATGTCACTGGTTCATCTTCTGAGTCTGATATTCAGACCACCAAAAGTAAATTTCATTCCCTTTCTGTAACATCTTCAGGAATTCGATTTGGCCCTCTGTAGCCCAAGATATTGCAATTCTCCCCAGGTGTCCTGTTTAGGGATGAATTCTGGAAGAGGATGGAACCCTAACTTGGAGGGATCATATCTCCTAGACTATAGAGAATATAAGACTTATTTTTGGACATAGTATGAATCAGGATTTGATATTCGTTCCCTGAAATGTTCAGCTTCTGAGACTTCTCCAATCTCGAAATATAGCGAATGTACCAAAACTTAGCAGTTTTAGTATTTAGTATTTTTCCTAGCTCAAGGTCAAACTAGGGTTTGACTTTCCCATAGTTTCACCCAACCAAATTTCTTGATCCAAGTCTCTAAACTTCATTTTTGATGTGGAGAAAAATCCTATGTTGGTCTCACTCAAAAATTCCTCTTCTGTAGAAAGCCCTAATTTCCGCATCAAAAACTGAAAATGCTCGGAATCGAATTCCGCTTCGACAGAAAGATGCGCCCTTCAATGAAGAGTCATCCTAGCATACTTTTGTTGATGGATTGTGGAGAGAGACCCAAAAATTAAGAAGCCATAGCTTCAACAGTTACACAATGTTTTCTTCTTAGGTTAGCTCTGATACCATGTTAGTTTTTCATCATTCAAGCTAGCATTATGATCTTAGGATCTTTTAACTAAGAGAATAACAAGCATAGCAATGAAACATAAGAATATCACAAGAGACAAGAGACACAAAGAGTTTTCCTTGGGGAAACCATAAAGGATAAAACCCCACAACTTCCTCAGAGATAGAATCAACACCAAAACAGTAAATCCAGAAAACAGTAAGATGATCTCCCGACAGCAGCAGTCTCTCTCTCTCATACTGAGAGAGCTTCTCCTCTCTCACTCATGTGCCCTGAATGAGTGAGTGTGAGTGTTGCAAGTGATAAATAGAGAGGCTATCACTCTCTATTTATATTCTTCCAGTCACTTGAAGTGCACTCCAACATGTCAGCCTCACTTAACAATTACTTACTAGAGCCGACATCTCTAGGAGTGTCTAATAACCCTAGTGCCCCACCACTTGTGGGGACTTTGCCTCCTCCAACCAATAGGAGGGTAACACAATGGTGGGGACTATTGGCCTAACTTACAATGACTCATCTAGGGTGGACTTCACTAGGATAGTCTAATAACCCAAGGGCCCCACAACTGTGGGGACTTTAACCCTTGACCAATAGGAGGGTTACCCACAATGACTTGACATGACTTTCTCATTATAGAAACTTCCCGATCGGAACATTGGGGCATGACATGACTCAAATACATTACAATACATCTCGGAATAAACATTGGGTTACAATACACAAGAAATATGGATGAATACATTCCGAAGTTACAATTACATCAACATTTACAGTAGTCATCCTTATATGAACCAAAACTATCAGGGAGAGTGGCATAGACTGACTCAACCTAGGCTCCCTTTCCTCGCAACATTAAAATTACCTGACTTATCGAGACTAATGAGTGATCTAGTATCTTATTACCCGGCTTAGCCAGCTGGCCCTACCAAGCCTCCCTCGGACATTCCCAAATTCGAGGGAAAACCAGGACAAGATCCTAGTGAACATGTCACTACCTTTCACCTTTGGTGCTCTTCCAACTCTTTACACGATGACTCAATCTGTTTGAGGCTATTTCAATGCACCCTCACAGGGCCTACAATGAAATGGTACATAGAGTTATGAAAGGGGGAATTCGTTTTGTTCGATGACCTTGATATGACTTTTCTCAACCACTTCCAGCTACTAGTGCATTACGATGTTGGTACATAACTCTTGTCGACATTTCGGCAGGACAAAGCCACACATATCTCAGACCATATCCAAGAATGGCATAGACAGAAGAGGTTGATCAAAGCTTTCATACTGCTGGAGTTTCTCCTTGAGTGGTTCCTTAAATCGTTGCTACCTTATATCGCGAAGGATGTTTCTACATCGAGAGTCCAGAACAAGGAACAAGCAATTTTTAGGGCACAAGAACTAGATTTGATTTATGCTCAATCTGGGCTATTATATGAGATCATACCTAATGCTTCGCATTGTAGTTTCGATCCCCATATCAAACCTGGACCACATGCCAATGGCATTGTGGGATGTAAAAGTGCCAAACCTGTGGACTCGGTTACGAAACAAGTGAGTCAATTTTCTGTTAACCAATCCGCATTGGGACAAGCTACGGCTTCGTCTCCACCCACCCAAACAGTGAGTGTAATTTTCATGCAATCGTCAGACCAGAAGGGAAACTAGTAGCCTGGAAGGAATAAGAAAAAGGGTAAAAACAATCATAAGGGTGGGAATAAGAATGAAAATGCAAATTTTAATGATAAGAACGATCGTAATGCTGGGGGGGATAAGAATTCTAAACGTAAGGTTAATTTTCCTTTCAAATTGTGTAAGGATGCACACCTCACTCACTTGTTCCCTCATATGGAATATGCCTCAAGGTTCATAGCACAGGGCCCAGCTGTGCTGACCAATCCTTTACCCCATATTCAAAATATGAACTTGAGGACCCATGATCCTCATGCTGCGTCAGGTGGAGATCAAAATCCACTAAAATCCAGTACTGGTCATGGGTGCATCAACATGGTGCGTGCTACTAAGGTTGTGACTCATGCGAAAGACTATGGTTTGTCACAACCAGAACTTAGGAAAGGAACTCCTCCTACTAAGAGTCCTTTGCGTATTGAAAATCCTACGGATAAAATTGAGAGTGCGGCTCACATTCCTAAGGGAGTCTTAAAGTGTTCTGGGCACAATCCTAATGCCTAAGCTGCCCAGAACTATTTTGTTGTCGAGGATTTGGGCCAAACTCCTTGTGCAATTTCTGCGCTTGAAGTTCTTTAGAGTTGTCCATCGCAAAGGAAAGCTTTGCTTTCTGCTCTCGGAGTGAATGATGATAATTCTTCTTTCATCATCAAATTTGAAACCATGGGACTACATCCTCGCTTGCATTACTACGTTTCTCTCTTGATTCATGTGGAATGTCTTAACATGACTATCAAATGCACTGTGATTGATGAAGGCACTGCTGCTTTCGTGATGTCTTTGTCGTGTTGGAATGGTTTGGGTTCTCCCGAGTTGTCCAAATCCGCTACCATGTTGACTGCCTTTGATGGTAGATCGTTTCAGCTGCAGATAATTCTTCCTTCTCTTAAGGTCATATTTGGGAGGGAAGACCATCGTGATCAAGGTCGAGGTGGTTGATGCACCCCTTGATTATAATATTTTACTAGGTCGGAATTGGATGTATAGTATGCAAGCCATATCCTCTTCTCTATTTCGAGTTGTATGCTTTCTGTTGAATGGGAAGATTGTTACGATTGATGAAACATCATTCAAAAATCTAAGTGTTAGTGCATCGTCGAGAGCTTCGATCCCGGTTATCGACCACTCTCAACTGACAACTGGGAGTGTGGGTGTAGGTATGTATCCATCCCTTATGGGGACATTTAGTTGTCTTGCACCCTTCCTTATTATTGGATCTAGTTTTGATGGGGCTTTATCTTCATTGAATTCGGTGTCGTTTCACACTTTCCATATGGAAGATCCTTGGATTTTTCCTACGTCGAGTCTTTCGAAGAGACCTATCGAAACGGACGTGCCATTTCCTACAGTAATGATTTCATATCAAGCAAATCTTGATTGTGTTGCAGATCCTGGTCCTTCCTCTTCGTAGATGGAAGAGGAGGACCTGTATTTGCTGCCTGCATGGGTAGTTGAGTCCTATCATGCACATGACTGCCTTGATAGTGTTTTTCCATCAGATGAAGCTATTATTGAGGTCATGTCTGGAGTCGAGGCACCTTGGGAAGAGTTACACCATAGATCTTATTTTCTTCCCGAGATTGATCATTTGGAGCATGAGGAATTTAAGGAGATTCTTATGAGAATATTGGTAGTCCCGTGGTTCCATTAAGCTCTCCTGGTCAGATGGCTAATGGGAACATGGTGAATATATCACCTACGATCCCTATCAATATCTCTCCCAATCCTGGCAAGATTGAGAATGTCTATATTGGGGTAGAATTTTCCCATGCTGAGATTCTGGAGTATACCAAGCTGTTCAAAGAGTTTCATGATATATTTTCTTGGTCATACAAGGAAATGTCAGGTATCGACCCTTGTATTGTCGAACATGAAATTAAGACCTATCCGAATGCAAAGCCTATTCGACAACATTTGCATGCGGTGAATCCTAGAAAAGCACCCATGATTAAGGATGAGATATAAAAGCTATTGAAAGCCAGCTTTATCTATCCCATTCTCTTGGTGGAGTGGGTTTCAAACCCCATTCCGATTGATAAGAAATAGGGAATGATCCATATATGTACTGATTTTCACGATTTAAATTGTGCATGTCGTATGGATAATTTTCCCACACCACTTATTGATCAGATTTTGGATGAATGTGCAGGAAGCAAGGTATTTTCCTTCATGGACAACTTTTCCAGATATAATTAGATTCAAATTAAACCCGAGGATCAACACAAAACTGCATTTATTTGTCCTTGGGGTACATTTGCATATCGAAAGATTCCTTTCAGTCTTAAAAATGCCAGAGCCACATTTCAGCAGGCTATGACTCTCAAATCGATTAATGAAGTATTTTTGGATGACCTTGATGCTCATTCTCGGCTGAGAGTGCGTCATTCCTACCATTTGAGATTAGTGTTCGAAAGGTGCTGCCACTACCAGGCTAGGTTAAATCCTCATAAGTGCATCTTTTGCATGAAGTTAGGTCACTTGCTAGGATTCATTGTTTCTAAGGAGGGTATAAGAGTCCATCCCTTAAAGGTTGAGGCAATACTTCAATTGTCTCCCCCGAGAAATATTAGACATCTTCAATGTTTTCAAGGCATGGAAAAATTCTTACGGACATTCGGCTAACTTTGCCAATTTGACTAAGGGCTTTATGTGTCTTTTGAAGAAGTACACTACTTTTTATTAGGATGAGAGAGACCAGGAGTCCTTGATGCTCTTAAACGAGCCTTATCATCGGCCCCCGTGCTTAGTCCACCCGACTATAGCCTTGAATTTTTTATTTATGTGGTCGCATCCATGGAGACGATTGGAATGGTTTTGGTTCAGGAGGATGAGGAGCTCCATGATCATGTCATATATTATTTGAGCCAGAACCTTATAGATGAAGAAATCCATTATTCCCATGTGGAGAAACTTGCCTGAGCTACCGTTCATTCGGTTCAGAGATTCAGACACTACATTCTCCTTCGCCAGACCTTGGTGGTAGATCATGTCAATCCATTTTAGTTCGTCCTCACTAGAAGGATGATCAGGGGAAAGTATAATAAATGGATTGTTATTTTACAAGAATTCAATCTTGAATTTGTTTTGGCAAAATCGAAGAAATCATTAAATTTTGCGGAGCTCATTTCTGAATTCCCAAGTGAGGAGGAGGAGGAAGTTTATGAGGATATGTTTGTCGATGAGCATATCTTCCTTATCTCAACTTTGGATCCATGGTATGGGGATATTATCGTATATTTACAAACATTGAAGGTCCCTAATCACCTTTCACGGGATGAGCGACGACGATTACGTCATGTATCTAAGAACTACCTTATAGTGGATAACACCTTGTACCACCATGGGGTAGATTGCATTTTACGTCATTGTTTAACCCATGAGGAGGCTGAGGTTGTGCTGAATGATTGCCACGGAGGGGCGTGTGGTGGTCATTTATCTGGGCTTTTTACATCCCAAAAAAATATTAGAGTGGGATATTTTTTTCCGTCGATATTTAAATATTGTGTTAATGTGGTCAAGAAGTGTCACCCTTGCCACGTGTTTGCACACAATATGCACTCACATCCTGCCCTGTTACATCCAATTATCACCGTCGGTCCCTTCACCAAGTGGGGGATTGAATTCATGTATTGCAACCCAGCTTCATCTCGGGGGCATCATCATATTATAGTGGCCATTGATTATTTCACGAAATGGACTAAGGCAATGCCCACGATTAATTTTTATGGTGAGACGGCCACACATTTTGTATTCAACCAAATTATTACTCGGTTTGGTATTTCGAAAGAGCTTGTCATTTACCATGGTAGGCACTTTCAAAATCAAATGATGGAAGAGTTGGCCTCAAAGCTAGGGTATAAGCAGGAAAACTCCTCTTCTTATTACCCTCAGGTGAATGGACGGGTTGAAGTAGTGAACAAATCACTTAAGTCCATTCTCCAACGAACCATCACACAAAGAAAAACGAATTGGCATATCATGTTATATCCCGCTTTGTGGGAATATAGGATCACATTTAAGAATGCCACTAGTTTTTCTCCATATCAGCTCGTACATGGAGTGGAGTCTGTCTTGTTGGTTGAATGCGAAATCCCTTCATTGAAACTAGCTATAGAGCTTTTACCAGATACTTCCGCATTGGAGGAACATTTGGTCCACTTAGAGCAGCTTGATGAGCAGCGCTGAGATGCTTTAGTGGCTCTAGAGGTGAATAAGTGTCATGTTAAGGTCCAGTATGATAAGTTTGTCTGTTTGAGGAGGTTTAGTGAAGGAGATTTGGTGCTTTTATGGGATCAAGCTAAAGAACCCTTGGGGGCAGGGAAGTTTAATCTCATGTGGCATGGTCCTTACATGGTCAAATATGTGTTAGAGAAGGGTGCCTATGAGCTAGTAGATTATGAAGGGACAGCCTTAGTAGAGCCTAAAAATGGGCTCTATCTTAAAAAATACTATGCATGATCTTCAGCCGGGGCTGATTATTATATATTATTGTACAGTTTTTTCTGCATAGTTATGTTTTCTTATGGTGATCAGGTTTGTTGATTAGCTTTCGTTTCTTATGGAAGATGTCAATGGAGTCTTCTGATTTCATAGGATTCACTAATTGTGCTAGCCGCCCCACTCAACACTCAACCTCTGCTGCTTGGGTGATTTATACTCCTACGAGTCAGGTATTGTCTTCAGGAGGCGTATGTTTACGGCCTTCTTTCAACAATCTTGCTGAGTATAGTGCCGTTATTGAGCTATTACGGGATGCCATTTCACATGGTGTTCTCTCTCTTGAGGTACATCTTGATTCACAGTTAGTAGTGTCACATCTTAATGGCTTGTATCGGGTTAGAGATCCGACATTATTACGAATATTTTTACATGTGAGACTGTTAGAATGGCAATTTGACAACATAACATACATACATGTTTCAAGAATTTATAATCAAGTTGTTGACTCATATGCTAACTATGTGTTAGATCGGAATTTGTTTCAGGGACCATAAGCACATCACAAACATACATTTTTACACACATGTAAATAAATAAAATCGATCATCATAAAAGTTTTTTCATTAAACATCCAAAATGTGACGTCATAATACATAAGTGTCATAATACAAAAATGGGGCTTTTGAGCCACCAAAATATAATACACGGTAGTACAAAAATGAATCACTCTCAGGTCTCTAAGCCCGTGGAGGAGGAGGGGGGTTCTGATCATGGTAGCACACCATGGCTCTAGCTAGTCGTCGGAATAATCGAACCCATGCTCGTGGTACCCCAACCACCTAACGCTACATGGCCTCAGGAAAGTCCTCAACTTGTGCCATGGGTACTCAATGTGTCAATCATACAAAGTTTGTGTGGATGATTTGGAGCGTTTGCTCTGCATCCGCACCCATGATATCATCTCCTCTTCCCCTCCGCCTATGACGAGGGAAGTCGTCAAGCCGCCGTGGTCCAACATATGCATACATATGACAGGTTGTCACTATGTGTCATCACACCAAAACATTTCTTTTGAGTCTATATATAAAAAAACACAAAAAATTTTAATAATTAAAAAAACTTAAAAAGAGGGTTTGGGATTCGTTACCAATATCATCGTATGTTGCTCTGGGTGGTAGGGGCATCTTAGGATCTCTCCGAAAATATATCCCTACATAAGGGTAATCATTGATGCAATAATTTGTGACCACCACCATGGAAAGAAATCAACTGGGTAGGGGTTGGAAACCCTTCCTCCTCCTAGTCTGCGCATAGCATCTACCCAATGTCAATGGGCCAGATCTCGAACCCCATGAGGAGGAATGTTAGCTCTAGGGCTTACCCCTAGAACACGCTCAAAGAAGAACGTGCTTAGTATATTGTCAAAACTAAAGTTTCGTACCCTTCCCATCTTGCAGTCACTGAGCTACTGCTTCATGTTACTCAACAACGTAGTACTCCAATCGTAGACTGTGTTTCTCATGCACTCCACTGCATAGAACATCAATGCCTGCGAGGCCTGGTGGAGTGATGCTAGCTCAGCTATCCTACCGAGTGCCAATAGTATGGCTTTCAGGCCTAATACCTGAATGGAGTTTGTCGGGATCTGACTCCCAACCTTTTTCATGTCTAGAAAATAGTATACTGCAATGTACTCATCAATGGTGAGCCCACCTCTAGGTCACGAGAACGTAGGTTCACCACCTCTCCCCGTCGGGACAATCCTGTAATGAAATATTTGTCCTCCACCTCTATAGTGAGGGACATCCCATCGATATGGAAAGACTCTGAGTTTGGATCCCAGTAGTCTACTAGCATCTGCAGGAGTCTTGGTTTGGCCCTTAGGCTGCCAAGACACCAAAACTTGTATAGAACACATGCACATAGAGCTTGTTGAGCCATCAATTCACCCCAAACAACCTCTTCTATGTCTCCATGTTCCCTCTCCCTCCATTCTAGGACCATCCTGCACATTAAAAGTAATTTTTGGTCATTAGATACCTTAAAAAACCATGTGCGTGGCCCCATACATGAGTGTTTGCAGAACAGCAGTGTATGTATGTGGGTTTGGAGGTTTTTCTGTGTATAGCCATCCCTATACGTGGAAAAAGCCCTGATTTCCGCGTGGGCCAAAAATCCTAATCTAGACTGGTCTAAAAGTAAAAAATTGACCAAGGAAATTGAAAAAATTTACATGAAAATGGAAGAGGAGGACATGAGGAGTTACTTGGAACAAACGACGTCAAAATTTGTAGGACGAAGCTCCCGGAATTCCCGATTGAAGTTCTAAGCTCAAATGGGTAAAAATTTCAAATGATATGTAATTTTTGAATTTTTTACTATTTATAGAAAAATATTGAAATTTTTGAAATTTTTTTTACCCCCTTTCTATAGTTTTGAACAGTTTCTGACCATTTTGGACCGTTTTGGACTAATCTGATGATGTAGGAGTCTGTTTTGAGCATCGTTTTGACCATTGTTTTGAATCATTTATGTCGCTTTCAGGTATTATGTCTAAACTGGCATATAGGTTAGATTTCACATCCGTGTGCATTTTTCATGACCTTGTGACCATTTCATTGTAATCTTAGGTACGAACCCATTCTATCTTGTTACGGAACCTTCTTGTTGTTTTAGAAGTGACATAATGTGAATGGTAGAGCTTGACTATACATGTGTGCCCTAGTTAGCTCCTTTGTTGCATTTGGTGCCCATGTCGACATTTTTTCCCTTTAGGGTGTGGGAATCCTTTGTATAGTATCGCCATGTCTTTGCGCAAGAGCCTCATACTCCTCTTGATATTTTTGCTGGCCGTTGTCCCAAAGAATCCCTTATGTCAAGTTGTAATTGCATTGTCATGATTTTTTCCTACCTCATTGAGCCTTATGCTAGCTTCCCTGACTTTGATTATTAGCCATATAGCCCGAGCTTGTGTCATGTCTAGCCATGCAGATCCATTTTATATATTTCTTACAGCTTGATTCCCCATTTTTACTGGGAGGGGACTTTCCCTCGAGTGTTGTTATCCTACACATATGTCCTTGCATTGAGCATAGGTATGTTCCACTGCTTGGAACTAGTTTGTTTGCCCATTGACACTCGTCTCCTCCTAGTCTGTAACTATAAAGCACTTTTATTCTTTTTCAAGATTTTCAAAATATTTGAAAAAGTCCAAAAAAACAAAAAAACCAAAAAATCCGAACAATAAAAGATGTTATCTTTGGCAGCAGTCGATTCGTGTCGCCTTCGAATAGAGCACTGTATATCACATCCATTGGTTGGGTTAATAGTTCGACTTTAGGAGCTGTACTCATTTCTCTGAGTTTATATCCACCAATTGGTTAAGCTTATAGTCCCTATGGAGCCTCTATCGATGCCTCCTGTGTCGTAGAGATGTCCCAGTTTTTTATATCGAGTCTATGCTGCCTACATTCAGTCACCATTCATGTTTATGCTCTTGTTCGAAGGAATTTGAAACCTGAGTCGGCCATTCCTCAATTCTCTTGACTTTGCATGTTGGACATTCTCAATAATGATACTGGTTCATGCACATTATGATCGAGTCCTTCCACATTATACAGCTTTGCTGAGTACCTCATGTTGGATGATGGGGGATGCATTAATTCCCTCCTTCTAGCAGATTTCATCCCATAGACTTCAGATCATTTATTCTGGGATAGAAATATAGAGTCATTTTTGAGTGCCTTGATACTTGCAGTCATCAGTGGCAGGTTCTCTCACCATCGAGTCAATGTCCCCTGATCAATGGATCCTTTTAAGTGTTCAGCCTCAACACATTTATTCACACTTGTTAGTTTGCACTCTAGTACCTTGATTCCCATTTTCATTATTGATGGGTGATCTCCCGTCTGTTAATGCTATACATCAATGACTGGTAATTAGAAAATGGACTACTATGTTTGACCTCGACACCTCTATTCACATAGTAGGACATGTAATCATAGCGGATTGTATAGAAGACCTTCCAAATTTTTGGCATTTCATATATGCTACCTCCTTGATCATGCCAGTGTTCATGAGATTTCAGCTCTCATGATGTGATTCTAGTATATGTCAGATGTTTCCAGCCATTATGTAGATCTTGATCCATTATATATCTTCAGCCTTCATGGAGATCATGATCCTTTGTATATATTCATCATGGAGATTCTGATCTATCTATATTGTATGTGGCGATGAACACACATGTCATATTTTGTATCATGCATATTCATGTCCATTGTACTCTTATGTATATGAGACTGCTATATATACTTGCAGTTATGTGCAGAGTTTGATCATTATATTGTACTGTTGGATGACTGGTTCTTCCACTTGGTTCTTCATCACTCCACTTCTAGGATGGACTTATAATGTATTTCGGCCATCATATCACCCCTCTGACCTCACACATCAGGGGGCATATGTTACAACCGATTTTACCACACATGGTGGATCACACCTTTAAGGCCTTCCCTACCCCTCTGCAGACTCTTTATACCCCATGGACCATTTTTGTACCTTTGATATTTCCAATATCATCCCTAAAAACATGTCTTATTTTCCATACACGACTTTTAAACCTGTTCTCGCGTATATACATAGATTTGACCCTCAAACCTGTATACATCAGGATGTGTGCAAAAGGACAAATAGTTTTGGAGTTTTTCTTGATGTGGATTCAATTCACTTGTCTCTTGGCCTTCTATACACCTTGATATTGCTTGAATTTGACCTTCCATTACTCCATTGAAGCACTATATAAGGAACCCTTTGGATACATTGAAGGGGGAGGAATTAAAGAGCAAGAAAACTGTAGTCCATTGTTGGCGGAGCTTATACTTGAGTCTGCATCCCTTTGTCCCTTGGTGCACTTTGTGTTCTTCCCAAGCTTTCCTTTGCTTGTGAGCTTGCTATCGAGAGATGGAGGATTGAAGTGGCGGAGGCCCAAGTGGAGGACTTAGTTTCTCCGATTCATAGACGTGTCGATAGAGGTCGTCACTATTGTAATCTCTATTTTATATTAATAGAAATATCTTTTCCTATCCAATAATGTGTATTTAAATGAGTATTAAATCCATGGATTCTTATAAATGCTCATATGTTATTGATTATATATTCTAGAGTAGGTTTAACACAATTATGTATAGCATGCTTATCTTGTTTGCTGAATGTTGAGAGAGCAAATTACTTATACAAGCAAGAGTGGAAAAGCTCAATGGGGATCTACATCAACCATCCGGAATAAGGTATGTATCGAGATCCTTTAGTGTTAGATGTTTGGTTTCTCTTGCATATTGGAAAGGATTGATTTCTGTGGTCACTCTATCTGTTGTGGTACCCCAAGCCATAGGAAGTTTTCTCCATAATAGGTCCCATTCCTCTCGCGGGTATTTTGCAAATTCTATGCAACAATGATTAATGTGCTCAACAAGGTTAGACACCCTATGTGTTTCTGACTCACGACATTGAATTCCTCACCAAATCGAACTTCCATCAATCTTCTACACTGTGTCCATTTTGATATGGATTGCTTATGTGTACCCGACCATCTGTAAAACATAACCTTTAATACATAGTCCAACACAGACAAGCGCTATGGTTCTGTTACCAGTCCTTCAAACTCGCTAAGGAAGGTTGCAAGGTTATGTAAGCCCTCATATGTGGGTAACTCCCTCAACTGTTTCTCCACCCGTCGCATCGACCAGGTAACTCTAGTGCATCAACTCATAGAGACTTCATGCAATCTATTTTGACAGTTCTCTAAGGCCTCTCTTGAGTCGGATGTGCAGGAACTAGCACTCTTCCAGCTGAGGTTGTCATCTACTGTCAGGTTGATGTAATCTTCTTGTCAGGTGGTGACATTGTATATCTTGTTGATATAATCACCCTATCCCTCGTTGTAGATAGGCTTGACATATCTTTGTCCCTCTATTAGATTAATGGGTGACACTACCTTCATCTCATCATCCTCGAATGATAGAATTCTTTTCTTTAGATTAATAATGGTCTAGTTATCTATGGCCCAATCTATCCCTAGAAGTGTGAGATATGGGTTCATGTCGTCGAAAATGTTAATGACTTGGAAGTCTGCAAATGTACGCAACTCCTCAATGTCGACAGGGACTTGACTCAACCTACCAATTGGTAGGACCCTCACCTGATTTTTAAGTCGAAACTAGATAGGAGATCAGTCCAAGCGCAGATTTCCAATGCTCTCCCAAGTCTGTCGCATCAAAATATTGAATTCTGACCCCAGATCTAAAATAATGTAATCAATGTCATAATCCCCTATCTCTGCAGTCATTTTAACTCGTGTCTAGTTTTCAATTTCTTCTTGACATGGTTAACCTTTCTTGTAGGTGGAAAATATTCTGGGGTTTCTTCTATCAGTTCTTGTAGTTTTGTGAAAGCATGTTTATCTTGCATTAACACCAAGAAACTTGATAGAAATGATTTGAGCTTACTAGCATTTTCGGAATCAATTTTTGGAATAGATTTTGGAAGCATTCAGGAATCTCCTTGAATTCATCTGATGTCGATGGTCATTCTTGATCCACAAAATCTGGTCGTACGTCCAAAAATACTTGCTTTTGCTTTTGAACATCGAATGGCACTTTCTTTTGTGTCATGGGTCTCACCTGTGGCTGCGGTTGTTCTTGTGGTATATCCTAATCAACTGCAGTTGCAACACCTCCCCTTGTTACGACAGCAACCGCTCGGCTCTCTTAGCTCAACAATAATCATCTCAACATTTAAGTTAGGATTTGGATTTAGGTTTGGTTTCAGCATAGGTTTAGGACCTGCAATGTTCCAAGCCTGACACTTTTCAATCAACTGAGGACATTGTTCTATATTGTGGTCCTATGCTTTGCAATATGAACATTTATTTGTAGGTTCCTGACAGTATCTAGTGTAGTGGCCTAGTTTTCCATAGTTATAGCATGTAACCTAACCTCTTCCTCTACCAAATCCTCCTCCTCCTCTACCTCTGAATTTTCCACCCCCCCTTCCTTGAGGGTGTGGTTGTTGTGGTGGGCACTGATTCTGCTGGTATGTCAACTTATATTGGTTCTATGGTTCTTACTGATTGTGAGGTGGATACTGATTTTGGGGTGCATACTGTGGCTGATACTGGTTTTGTGGGAAAGATGCTGGCTGGTAGTGTGGTTGGGCCTATTCAGCCTGAAATTTCCCATCATTCTTTATCAAGTAGGTGTCTACCGTCTTTTCCTTCAAGAGTTGGTATGCTCTACAATGATTTTATTCATGCCCTACTCACTTACAAAATTTACAAAAAGGGCTTGCTGGGGTACTTACAATATTCTTCAAGTATAGACACTCCTTGTCGTGATTTCCTCTAGTCTAGAATATGTGGCACCAGGGTAGTCCGTGGGAACTGAATGGGTTCGGCGCACCCAATGAGATGTAGTTTATGTACGTTGAAAAATTATCCTTGGCATGTCCATTCGTTGTGCATATCATACACCATAAATATTCTTGGGATTCCTTTCCCTTCTTGATATCTTGAAGTTGTATCATCATATTATCCAGCTATGATTGAATCTACACCATTGCTATGACACCATCTCCAATTGGTGAGGCTTCCAGCTTCATTGCTAATTCTAGTGGTTCTGTTTGCAATTCGATATTTTGTTGCATTAATGGGTATTGGATGTGTGGTAATAGTATGGAAATAAACCACTCTTTATGTTGTACATCTGACATTTGGAAACTTACTTTGGCAATTAAAGTTTTAAACCGCTGGTCAAAGTCCCATATGGACTCTGCCAACGATTGTTTTATATCCTTAATCTCGATGATACACTGCGACTTAGATTTAGGTTTTCTGAACTCACAAATAATGGCGAGTTGGATTTATTCAAGGGTATTTTATGGGGTTATTGGAGGTACTACATAGATATTCATAAACACACACAACCCCTCAGATTCATGATCATTCGTGCTTTCTTTAGGTCCATGTTATGAACTAGGTGAACCATCCAAACAAATTCACAGAGGAACCAATGCTGCTCTAGATCTTATGCTCCATTCCCATTAAATGTGGGTAATCTAATATCATGCCCAGCTATTGAGTTTGTGTCGGGGTTTTCTGATGAATAAGTTAATGGAGGTGTATCCTCTTGCACACTAGTTGTAGTACTAGAACTATCAATATTAAAAACTCTTTCAGGAGATGAGGTTGTAGACCTCATCTCTGGTAATACTCTTGGTGTGATGTAGTTGCGTCCTGATTTTGGTGTCTTCACATATTCCTATGACTCTTTTGCTTTAGATATCAACTTATACTCTTCCTCCTCATTGCAAGACTCTTCATCTATCCATGACTCAAATTCATAGTCACTTTCTTCAAATAGACTAGGAATTTTCTTCCTCCTTTTTCGAAACTGAAATCTCCTTCCACTCCTTAGGAATCTAGCTTCTAGTTCAGGTTCTGTGCTTTTTGGGAACATCTCAGCACACCATTCCCCATTTTCTCTCTAGATCGTCTATGACATATCCCATCCTATGGATATGCGACTCAACTATTCAATTGCAAGATATCCTTCTCATATATGAGCATATTTATCCATGTACTTATAAACAAAAAGTATCTTCATCGAGGTCCTTATAAATTTTTTATTTCAGCCTCACTATTTGATGTTATAGTTTCTACTACAACCTCAGTAATATATCCTTGTAAAATAATGTCGACCCAAAAATCAATAGCTCTAGAGAAGGGGTTACTTACACTAGTTATCTCGCGAACCAACTGATCACTCCACTCAACCGCTTCTCTTCTCTGGAAATTTGTCTGTCGGGTCACCAATCTTGACAAACACTCATACAACACAATAGGAAACTCTACAAAGAAGATCTCATCAATATCAAAATATATGTACTAGTCCAACCCATTTTCTGCACTCAACCGTGATCCTGCGCTTTCTTCTTGCGCAAAGGTTAGCATCTTAGACTCCAACCAATCCTCTATTTACTCCTTTGTAGTATGCCACAACATCTCCCTTGAATCAAATGATTAAGGGTCCCGGCAATAGAACCATTTGTTGGACTCTTTTCCTTACTCATGTGACCCTGGTTCAACAACAACACAAAACCAACAAAACACCCAAAGACATCGATCCAACGGAGAAAACTCATTCGAAAACACCTGCGAGGCAGGCGTAGTCTCACCCGAGATATATTGATGTGTAACTACCAGAACCATGTTTCTGCAGGTGGTGAGGGAGTACAGTCCCTTGATGCACATCCAAGGCACTCAACAAATAAGGAGGAATGCATCCTTTCACTACTCGACAGGGGCGCAACAGTGTGACACAGCCAGCATGCGACACTACTTTATCCTTGCAGAATTTAATAGTTGGTGCAACTATGCGACGCAACTGATTCCTTGAATGTAAATGAAAAGGGTGCAAAAGTATTATAACTTAACAATATTTTAACAGGAGTAATACATATTATTCAACAATGCTTTAGTTATTCATTCATTTATTGCATTCATCAACATTGCGACATTCATTCACACAATAACTGTAAATAATGGAAGCTAATCAAACATTCAACATTGACAGTTAAACATCCAACCATTCACATTCATCAACATAGGAAATAACGTGGAAACCCATCTAGGAAAAACCACCAAGGTTCTCTTCATCTGGCATGAGAAATATAGGTAGCACCTTGCAATCTGTGACTTACAAACCATTCTTAAGATATGTATTTTAACTAAACTCTTCTTTCTCTCATGCTCTCTGGTTTGTTGCTTCTATCTACTCCTACTGATCCGCACACAGCCTGGATATACTCTTCTACTCTACTGTCTGCACATTCACCTACAGATTAACTCCTACTAAACAATCTATGCACTCAACTACATATCCACGGCTCAACAGCCTACTACTATCAGACTCCTATTTTATATTATACAATACTTCTACTCTTTCCAACTCTTAATGAAGCTAACCTAAACTATTTCTTGAAACTAACACTTCAAGATAACCCTTATATAGAGTAGGTTCCTCCTATTTATAGTGTTTAGAAGACCGTGCAGGGTCTAATGAGTACAACTCAGTTATTATAGACTTAAGTACTACAAAATATCTTCTATTACATTAATTCCAGACCATACTCGCCGCAAAATTCTTGTATTACATTAACCACAACCTTAACTAGCCACGGAAATATCTTTCAGCCTCTCTGCATAGGTCATAAATGGCCACAACACTACCATTTAGTATTTTTTCAGCTTGTCCTTCTACAATCTTCTTTAACTTGCACCTATTCATCTTTAAATATTATACCTGCCTCTTCCACCGACTCGGATATGCCTCTCCTTGTCGCATTGATCCTCATCGCAAATTCCTCTACTCTACACTTGCACTTCTTCATTTACCTTATTTTCTCCGTCGTGCGTCTATTTTTCCTCTTGCACTCATGCTTCAAGTTCTTCCTTATGCACTTTCCCTGGCCCAAAAGGGGCTACTCTTGCTTATGTTGATTTGGGAAACTCAGCTTATGTTAGTCAATACCATACTACAACAGTATGATTTTATGGGAAGACCCATTAGAGGAAATTTGGGGTCTAAAATGGGCCTTATAAGAAAATGTGCCAACAATAAATTTTGTGAGTTGGAATTTAGGAACCAATAGAATTTCAATAAAATGAGTCAATCATAATGTTTTAATTGATATATTTTTCACAAAAGAAAACTACTTTTTTTGTTTGTATTTTTGACATATCTCCCTGTGGTTTTACTCAAATTCCGAGTGGGAGAGCTCGTTGGATGCGGAATTTAATTCCCCATCCAACGATTACCCACACTGCATACTTTTGATGGACCCCGCTACCCCAAAAATAAGAAATACCTGAAAAAATGTGATGATGATGTTCGTATTTTCGACATATCTCCCTATGGTTTTACTCAAATTCCGAGCGGGAGAGCTCGTTGGATGCAGAATTTAATTCCCCATCCAACGAGTACCCACACTGCATACTTTTGATGGACCCCGATACCCCAAAAATAAGAAATACCTAAAAAAACGTGATGATGATGTCATCATCACATTTTTTCAGGTATTTCTTATTTTTGGGGTAGTGGGGTCCGTCAAAAGTATGCAGTGTGGGTACTCGTTGGATGGGGAATTAAATTCTGCATCCAACGAGCTCTCCCGCTCGGAATTTGAGTAAAACCACAGGGAGATATGTCGAAAATAGGAACAAAAAAAGTAGTTTTTTTTCATTCTTCCTCCAAAATTAATAACTATTATTTTATTATTTTAACTATTATTTTATTGTTTTCCATAGGAGGCCCATTTTAGACCTCAAATTTCCTCTAATGTTTTATCTAAAAATTCTCTTGATTCTATGAATCTAATTTTAGGCAGAGATTCAAATTTCTCTTTAGGAATTTATGAAGCCTGGGGTTAGTCTTCTCAAGTAGATTATCTATCTACATTTTTTCTGGATAAAATGGAGGAGGTTGTCCTTGTTGATATTTATCTTTTTCAGATGAATATGAATTGGAAAAATAAAATATGTGGGCATGCAAGAATTCTGAAAAGACTTGACAAGTTTCTTGTAAATGAACAATTGTTGGAGGAGCAGTTTTGTTTGAGGTAGTGGGTAGTTATTGGTCGGGATTCTGATCATTAAATTTTCTTATTTGAAATTATTGGTGTATGTAAAAAATACACCATGCCATTTTAAGTTTAATACAAACTTTCTTCAAGATGAAGATCTTGTTAAACTATTATCTAATGGCTAGGAAGTGTTTGATGCTTTCATTGAGGAATCTCCTTCTTATAGTTTTTCAAAAATATTGAGGTAAAATATATTTCTATACAGTGGTCCATCTCTAAGAAATCAAATGATGAAAGGATTCTCATAGACATAGAACAATGTCTTTTGGAAAAGTTTCATGAGAGGGGATTTGGGTATTTATCTGAAGAATCTAAACAGGAAATTATCGATTTGGAATCGAAAAGAAGCAAAATTATGATTGACTGGGAAAATGAGTTGAGAATGAAAATTAGGGCTATATGGATGTCCTATGGTGGTGATAATTCAAAATATTTCCATTATTATGGCAATCACAGATAAAATAAAATAAAAAAACATTAATTCTATATGGATTATTAAGACAGATGAAGGTATTGAGGTTGAAGGGTTTGATGATATTGCAAATGCAGGTACTCAACATTTTCATAATATATTTAAGGCTGAAGAAAAAAATTATGTGGATGATATAGTGAAGATAACATTATTTTTTCCATATTATGTGAGTGAAGAAGATAATGGAATGCTAATTGAGGAGGTAACTTTGAATGAATTAAAAGAACTGTTGGGACAATTTAAACTTGATAAAATTTTGGGTCCCGATGGAATCTCAATTGAATTTTTCACCTGTATTTTCTTATGTTCTGCGGAATGATTTACTATTAACTATTGAAGAATATAAATCATTTGGGAAAATACTAGCAGTTTTTAACTCCACCTTTATATCACTCATACCTAAAAATGACTCTCGGGAAATCTTTGAGGACTTGATACCTATTTCTTTATGTAATAGTATTTATAAGATAATTGATAAAGTTATTTTGACAAGGATTAAAAGAGTCTTGAATGAGTATATATATGATGAGCAGTTCAGGTTTCTATCTAGAAGACAGATTCATGAGGCTATTGGGGTAGCCCAAGAAGGCTTGCATTCGATCAAAAGCAAGAGACTGAAAGCAACTTTGTTAAAATTAGATTTATCCAAGGTGTACAACAGTGTAAGATGGTGTTATATAAGGATTGTCTACAGAGTAAGATGGTATTATATAAGGATTGTCTTGGATTAAATTAGATTTAATGTTCCCTTTGTCTCTTGGATCATGGGATGTTTGTAATATGTATCATTTTCCATACTCATAAAAGCATCACCCTCTTCCTTCTTCAGACCAAGTAGGGGCATCAAGCAAGGATTCCCACTTGATCCTTCATTATTTCTTATCATTATTAAAGGTTTTTGTAGAGAAATAATTGATGCGAAAATATCAGGACAATTCTCAAGTATTTCTTTTGGAGGTAATACAAGAATGACAGATGTTTTGTTTGTAGATGACATATTGATTTTTTCTTCTATCTCTTTAAAAGATATGAAGAAAATTCAAGAGATACTTACAACATTTTTTTTGGCATCTAGAATGAAGTTTAACAATGGGAAATCTACTATGTTGGTAAATGGATTAGATGAACTAGAGAAGAATGTTCTAAAGGATTCATTTCCCTTCTTTGATTATCCTATTGAAGATGGGTTGAAATTATTGGGATTTATACTCAAGCCGACATCATATGCTATAAAGGATTGGGAATGACTTATTAGGAAATGTAAATCTTGGATTTCAAACTGGACACAGATATGGTTTCCAAAAGGGGAGTAAATGATTCTAGTCAAGTCTGTATTAGAAGTGATATCGATGTATCAGATGTATTTTGGGGATTTTTGTGGGAATTCTTGAAAAGATTAGGAAACATTGTTATATACTTTTATGGTAAGCTATCATTGATCATCAAAGTATGGTTTGGATCAAGTCACTATATTTGGAGTTATCTAAAAAGAATGGTGGATGGGGATTTAATATTCTAGTTTTATTTTCTAGTGCATGTAAATTTTCCTTTAATATTCAACTAGGGATAAATGGTGCATGCAAAATATCAACTGATAAACACACATGAGTATATTTTAGAGTATGTAGTGGAATATAAAGTTTAGAAATAACTCACAACATCACATCACAATATTGACACTATTATTTTGGGTATGGAAACCCTCAGAAAAACCCAAGATGGAAAAACCAGTGCAGCAGTCAGATATAGATTTTATTATGAAAAAATATGGAACTTTTACAATCAATGAAAATTCACCCAAATAGGGAAAATGTAGTACCCGACAGAATCACTGGGAAAATCCCAGCTAAACCTGAACACCCTCCAATGTGAGTATATGACCCAGCTGTACGAAGCTCGATGATCCTGTTGCTTGCTCCTTCGTCTTCTGAGCTAAATCCTCTATCTGACTTTCTCTCCATGTATGTATCCTATCTCTGTCAGAATGTAACTGTGTATGTTCTCTCCACCAATTGATCTCTCTTTTATAACTTTAGGTAAAGCAAAACCCCTAATTTCACTTTGACTTTAACTAGTGCTTCGGTAAAGTTAATTTAGATCACTTTAATTTATTTTCCAAAGTAAACTTAGGAAAAGTAAATTAAATACAACTGGTTTCCTAATTTAATTCTTCTGCATGTAAGAACACTGCAGGAAGACCTTCCTTGTTGCTACTAATTTAACACTCCCTCTCAACGAGGAAGGGATTCGGTAGCAACCCCAACTTATCCCTGAACTTCACAAAACTCTGTCTGCAAAGTGCCTTGGTGAAAATGTTCGCCACCTTCTCATCTATCTGTATGTACTCCAACCGAATGGTTCCCCTATGAACATAATATCTCAAGAAGTGGCATCTGATGTCTATGTGTTTTCTCTGGTCATGGAACACTAGATTCTAAGATAGCTTGATGCCAGTCTGATTATCACAGTGAACTACTGTAGCCTCTAGATCACTCTCGAACAACCCTGAAAGTAACTTCCTCATCCACATACCCTCACAAGTAGCCATGCTGGATGCCATGTACTTAGCCTCTACGGATCTCAATGCAACTGACTTCTACTTCCAGCTGAACCAAGAGACAAACCTCGATCCAATGCTGAAACAACAACCTGAAGTACAATTTCGGTCCTCTACACATCCTTCCCAGTCAAAATCTGTGAAACCTGCTAACTGTACACTCCCCCTGTGCTCATAAATCAATCCATACTCCACTGTACCTCTGATGTAGCGAAGTATGTGCTTCACAGGCATCCGATGCACTCTCCAAGGGTCCACCATGAACTGAATCAAAGGGTTGACTGCAAAGCTGATGTTTGATCGAGTGTTGACCAGATACATAAGTGATTCGATAAGCTGATGATACAATGTAGGATCAATTCCATCTGGTCCTGATGCATTAATATTCCTCTAGTTGGAAACTAGAGGTATGGCCACAATATTGTAGTCCTCCATCCTGAATCTCTTCAGGATATCTACGGCATACTTCCCCTTTTCGATGAAGAAGCATCCATCTCCTTGCCAAACCTACAAACCAAAAAAGTAATGCATCAGCCTAAGGTATTTCATCTCAAACTCTATTGAAAGGTTGGACTTATTGTCTCCAATCATCCTCTTATCTCCTGTCAAAAAGAGATCATCCACATATAAGACCAGTATGAGAGGAACCTCACATGGCAATAAGTACAGGTTGTGGTCAACCTCACTCCACTGAAATTCCATCTCCCGTAGATAGCTGTCAATCCTTGAGTACCATGCTCAAGGTTCCTGCTTGAGCCCATAAAGAGATTGATGCAGTCTACATACATGCATCTCCCTATTCTCAACATCAAACCCCTCTAACTACTCAATATACACCTCCTCCTCTATCACTCCATGGAGGAAGGAAGTCTTGACATCCATATGATGGACACGCCAACCCATCTCAGCTACTAGTGAGATAATGTTTTGAATGGAAGAATACCTGGAAATAGGGGTGAAGGTATCCTCATAATCAATACCCTCCTTCTGTGAAAACCCCTTTTCCACGAAGCATGCCCTGTACTTCTCCACGCTTCCGTCTGTTGCATGCTTCACATTGTAGATCCATCAGGATCCCACCACCTTTTTCCCTTGTGTCCTCGACACAACCTCCCATACCTATTTTTTCATAATGGATTCATACTCCTCAACTATAGATTCCTGCCACACATCATGTTGTATAGCCTCCCCGAATCTAGAAGGTTCATAGTTAATCAACTCTGTCATTAGTTCCATATAACTAAGCCTCTCTGGTGTTACACTCCATCTAAAAGATTCCTATGGAGGATCTTCGTGCCTGGAATCATACACTTTGGATCTAAACCACTTAGGCCTTGGCCTAGTGTCAACCTACTGCAGCTGCTGGATATTTGTCTCCTTCTGTAGCTCATCCTTCAATTCAATGACTAAAAGATCCTATCCACCTGACTCCCTCTGACCACTAGAACATGTGCTCTATGTCTGTACCTGTACCTGTACATCTTGTTCCTCCAACTTGACTCCCGACTCCTATGCTGGTAAGTCTAGATATCTATGCAAGGTCCTGTCCTCATCAAAATGGACAAGCCTAATCACAATGATCCTCTTGCAAGAAGGAATGTAAAATCTATATGCCTTTGAAATATTGTTGTAACCAACAAGTAACCCCTTCTCTCCAGAAGGGTCCAGCTTCCTATTGTCAGCATGAACATGACAATAGAAAAAACTGCCAAATATGTGAATATGACTCAAATATGGCTTAGTTCCCGTGAATACCTCCTACGGGGTCTTCCTCCCTAAGGCTACGTGGTAATCCCTGATCAAATAGCATAGCCTTGGATGCTCCAACCATAGTCCTATTCTTCCACTCTGTAACTCCATTTTGCTATGGGGTATAGGGCACAGTGTGCTCCTTTTTTAATCCCCTCAGCTAAACAATACTCCATGAACTCATTGGAAGTTTACTCACCCCCATTGTCTGTCCTCAACACATGAATCTTATTTCCTATTTGGTTCTCCACAAGAGTCTTGAACTCTCGGAACATTTCAAATACCTATGACTTGGCCTTCAGGAAATAGATCCAGGTTTTCCTGGAATAGTCATCAATTAAGGTTATGTGGTAACTGTAACCACTGAACAAATGGACACTCATAGGTCCACATACATCCGAATGCACCAAGTCCAAGGGATCCTTAGACTTGTGCTCACTCTTTGGGAAATGTTTCTTGATGTTATTCCTAAAGAAAAACCCTTGCAGTGGTTATGCTTTTCCTCCTGTAACTGAGGAACTCCAATGACTGCCTGTCTCAAATGCTTCAGTGCTCCATGGTGTAAGTGTGCCATCCTCCTATGCCACAACTCACCCTATCTACTTCTAGTGCTGCCGACTAGAGCCTTTGCAGGCTCAAAGTGTAATATGTACACTTTCCCGCTCCTTCTACCAATCACCCAATCCAAGCTCCCATTTGACCCCTTGGGCATGATATACAGTCTATGGTCACAAAAATTCACTTGATATCCCTTGTCCTCCAAAGTGGAGACTGATATAAGGTTCCTGGCCAGTACTAGAACATATAACACATCAACAAAACTGAGGGGTTTTCCATAATCCCTCTCAAATGAAATAGTGCAAACTCCTTATGCTTGATACCGCACATCATCACCCAACTCAATGTGGATCCCCGTTCCACCCTCTTGTAAGTCTTTGAAGAATATCTTCTATCTAGTCAAGTGACTAGATGCTCCATTGTCAATGTACCATATGCTACTCAATGTGGTGCTTTCCATGCAAGCTATCAAACAAAACTCCTCATTGATGTTCCTACCAAACTCATCCACCTTTGTAGATCCATCCATCTGAGTGTTACTCTTCTTCTTCCTGTCTGAGAACTGGGAGGCAAAGTGTTCCTGCTTGTGGCAAATAAAACACTTGACCTTTGACATGTTAAGGTTATTCTTACCATCCTTCTTCGTCTTTTCCTTCCCCTTGCTCTTCCCTGTAATGGATAAAGAGTCCTCATCCAAAATATGTAGGGCACTGCTGGATGAGCCTGATCCTTGACCCATGCAGGTCTCCTCCTGCATAAATTCATCCCATAGTCTCGGCCAGTCAGGGAGCTTCTCCCTAGCCACAACACCTTTGACAAAGGTGTCCCATGGCTTAGAGAAGCCATTGAGGGCTATCCGAACTAGCTCCTCATCATTAGTTTTAAAGACAATAGCTCCAAGCTCATCCCTGATCTGTGTGAGCCTCATGAGATAAGGCACCACTCCTTCCCCCTTAGTCATCTTGGTGTTGCACATCCTTTCTTGCAACACAATCCTCCAATTCTCATTCTTTCTCTGGTACAGACTTTCCAAATCCTTCCACATATTCAATGCAGTCTTCTTACTAGAAAGGTGAGGGACTATATGGTCCTTCACTTCATCCATGATAATCAGCATGGCTCTAGAATCAATCTTCTTCTAGGATATCAAATCTGCTGGATCTGTGGGTGAAAATTTTGTGGAGTCATTGTGCTCCTCAGCATCACTGACGTCTAGGATCCTTATGATCCTCTCTTTCCATGTAGGAAAGTTCTGAGCACCCTAGAGTCTATCCTCAAATATCAATTGCATGGCCATAGTGAAGTGTACCTATCAAACCCTATATATGGAAGTCTAGGTTTGTGTCTTCCTATAGATCTTCCCCTGATCTATCACTGCTACTGCAAATATCTCAGTTTTATCTCACCAGAGCTCTGATACCATGTAATTTTTCCTTTAATATTCAACTAGGGGCCAGGGATAAACAATGCATGTTATTTTTTCTATCATTAAGCTAGCATAACATTAGGATCTTTAACTGAGAGAATAACAAGTACAACAATCAAACACAAGAGACAATTAACACAGTGTTTATCCTTGGGGAAACCATAAATGGTGAAAAACCCACAACTTCCTCTGAGAAAGAATAAGCACCAAAAGTAGAACCCAAAACAGTAAGAGATCTCTCGACAGCAATAACCTTATTCTTATCTAGCCCCAGTGTCTTCTCCTTCCTCAACTATGCACTACACTTGAGTGTGCCTGAGTTGTGTGATAAATAGAGAGTCCACCTCTCTATTTATACTAACCTCAACATGACTAAAATCCTACTAGGGCCGACCTCACTAGGAGAATCTAATAACCCTAGTGCCTCAGAACTCCAGGGACTTTAACCCTTAGAAAATAGGAGGGTTACCCACAATGACTTGACATGACTTGATTACATTATAGATCTTCCCGATAGGAACATCGAGGCATGACATGACTCAAGTATATCTCGAAATAAACATCGGGTTACAATATATAAGAAATACAAGTTAAATACATTCTGAAGTTACATTCACATCAACACGCCCTCTTAACTAGGAAGGTATTCTTTTGACACAATTTTCAGCACAAGTCTTCTTCTCTGTATCTTCTAGATCATCATCGAGTCTTTGTCATCTTCAAGTCTTCTTCATATTCGAGTCATATTCATCTTCAAGTCATCTTCATCTTCAAGTCATATTCATCATCGGATCTGGATCATCTCTTGATCTAGATCATCACTGGACATCATCAATGGATCTGGATCATCATTGGATCTGGATCATCACAAGGTCATCATCACAGGTGCTATCTCTTGATTCTTCTCATCATAGGAATATCTACAGAGCTAGCCCTTTTTCATGCTGGATGTACATCTACAGAGCCAGTCCTTTTTCATACTGGATGTATCATCACACAGAGGTAGTCCTTTTTCATACTAGATGTGGCATCCACTCAGAGCTAGTCCTTTTTCATACTAGATGAGTCTTCATAGAGCCAGTCCTTTTTCATACTGGGTGTGGGATCCACTCATATCTAGTCCTTTTTCATACTAGATGAGTCTTCACAGAGCCAGTCCTTTTTCATACTGGGTGTGGCATCCACGTAGAGCTATTCCTTTTTCATACTAGGTGTGTCTTCACAGAGCCATTCATTTTTCATACTGGGTGTGGCATCCACATAGAGCTAGTCCATTTTCATACTAGATGAGTCTTCATAGAGCTAGTCCTTTTTCATACTGGATGTGAGATCCACATAGAGCTAGTCCTTTTTCATACTAGATGTGTCTTCACAGAGCCATCCCTTTTTCATGATGGGTGTGGAATCCATACATACATCTGATAATGGAAGGAACCAATCCTCTCACCATGTCATGGCTCTTATATCCGACAATGGAAGGAACCAATCCTCTCACCATGTCGGAATAGCATAGCACTTATATCTGACCATGGAAGGAACCAATCCCCTCACCATGTCAGAATGGCACAGCACTTACATATGATCATGGAAGGAACCAATCCTCTCACCATGTCAGAAGAGCTCAGCATGGACATATCACTTCCTCTTGGGAGGAATCTCAATCTGGAGAACACCAAGCTTCTCCCTGAAGTATTCAAACTTCACCCTAGCTATTGGCTTAGTCAACACATTAGCTATCTGTTCGTCCGTCGCAACATACTGGAGCTTCATTGCTCCTCTCTGCACCATATCCCTGATATAGTGATACTTGATCTCAATATGCTTTGACTTGTCATGGAATACTAGATTCTCTGACAACTTTACACAACTCTAGTTGTCACAGTATATACAAGTAGCATCTAACTAGAGATCAAATAAATCAGACAATAGCTTCTTTAGCCATATTGCCTCACAACTAGCTAAAAATGCTACAACATAATCTGCTTCAGCTGTACTCAGTGCCACACAGGATTGCTTCCTGCTAAACCATGAGATCATACCTAATCCTATACTGAAGCAACACCCTGAAGTACTCTTCCTATCGATGGCACTGCCTACCCAATATGAATCAACATAACCCTCCATGTTAATATTCTTATCAGTCTTATACTTGAGCCCATAATCAACCGTATGCTTCGGGTACCTCAGAATATCCTTTGCAGTAGTCAAGTGAACATGTCTCGGATCTGTCAAGTACTGGCTCAAGGTGTTCACATCAAAGAAAATATCTGGTCTTGTGTTCATCAGATACATCAAGGACCCAATCATCTAATGATACATCGTGGCATCAACTTTCTCTAATGAAGCATCACTCAATAGCTTCAGGTTTGATGCCATAGGTGTGGTTAATGCCTTGCAGTCCATCATCCCAAATCTCTTCAGGATCTCTACTGCATACTTCCCTTGTCCAAGGAAGATTCCATCTGTATTCTGCCACACCTCCATCCCTAGAAAATAATGCATCATACCCAAGTCCTTCATTTCGAACTTGGTATTAAGCTTTCTCTTCGTATCAGTAATCAACCCATCCATACCTGTCACAAATAGATCATCTACATATAGCAGGAGTATCATTGGGTTTCCATATTCAACCTTGTAGTAAAGGTTGGAATCTGCTTTACTCTTGGTAAATCCTAAACTGGATAGAAAGCTATCAATTTTTTCGTACCATGTCCTGGGTGCCTGTTTCAAACCGTACAGGGATTTCTTCAATTTGCACACATGAGACTCCCTGTCATGTGTCTCAAAACTGAGTGGCTGCTCAACATACACTTCCTCTTCTACTGCACCATTCAAGAAAGTAGTCTTGACATCCATTTGGTGTATCTTCCATTTCATCACTACAGCCAGAGCAAGTACCGATCTGATGGAAGTGTATCTGGATACAGGTGCAAAGGTTTCTTCATAGTCTTTCTCTTCTTTTTGTGAGAAGCCACAAGCAACAAATCTTGCTTTATATTTCTCTATGCTACCATCTGCAGCATGCTTAATCTTGTAGATCCACTTGGAAGTTATAACTGACTTCCCTTCTGGTCTTGGGACAACTTCTCAAACATCATTCTTCATGATCGATTGATATTCTTCGATCATAGCATCCTTCCATTATTTCTGTTCTACCGCTTCTTCATAATTGGAAGGTTCTTTATCAATGAAGTCACATAGCAATGCTACATAACTGGAATAGGATATGGTCCTCTTTCTTTCTCTGAAATTCTCTTCTGGAACCCCATATCTTTCTGCATCTTGGATAATCTCTCGTACCCAAGCAGGTTTCCTCTTGTGAGGATTCTTCTTTTGAGGTGGATCTTTAGGTCTTTGTGGTTCTTCAAATTCTCGATCTTCTTCTTGAGTTTCTTCGTTCATGATTGTATCATGAGTTCTGGGAGCTTCTGCTTCTTTAGGTTCTTCAACAGGTTTCTTTTTGGATTTAATGTAGGCTAAATATTTTTCAAATGTTACATCCCTACTAATATCAATCTTCTTGAACCCTGGGAAGTATATTCTATAAGCCTTCAAGCTTTCAGAGTATCCCACAAATATACCCTTCTTTCCTGAAGGATATAATTTTGTTCTCTTCTCTCTTGGAATGTGTATGTACACACGACAACTGAATATTCTAAGATGGGTGACTTCTGGTTTCTTACCGAAGAAGACTTCTTCAGGAGTCTTGTTCTCGAGTACTCTGTGTGGAGTACGGTTTTGTACATACACTACTGTTCTGGCTGCTTCTACCCAAAGATGCATAGGAAGATCTTGATCATGAAGCATAGCTCTTGCAGCTTCCATGATAGTTATATTCTTCCTTTCTGAAATTCCATTCAGTTGTGGATTATAAGGAGTGGACAACTCCCTCTTAATATCTGAGTCTTTACATAGTTCCTTGAACTCATTCGAAGTGAATTCTCCACCATTGTCTGATTGAAAAGTATTGATCTTATTTTCAGTGTGGTTCTTGATCAAGGCTTTGAATTCCTTGAACTTGCTGAATACTTCATCTTTACTCTTCATGAAGTAAATACATGTCTTCCTAGAAAATTCATCAATAAAAGAAACATAGTATGCATAACCACTTTGAGAATTTGATGACATTTGTCCGCATACATCGGAGTGGATGATTTCCAAGATTCCTTTTGCCTTTCTCTCACTACTTGGAAATGTCTTCTTTGTATTCTTTCCTTTCGCACATCCTTTGTAGACCCCTTCATGTTTTGCTTGAATTTCTAGAAGACCTTCAATAGCTTTACTTGCAAGTGGTAGTGCTCTGTAATGCACATGTGCAATCCTTCTATGCCAAAGTTCATTTGGTTTTACTGATTCATGAACCAAATCTTATTCTGGTTGGCCCTTTAGTTTGTATAGTCCTCCTTCTTGGTCCCCAATCACTATTGCATCGTCAAAAGTATTTCCTTTGGCCACATAAGAACTTGGCCATCTACAAAAGCAACCCTCATTCCTTTTGCATCTAATGCGGATATGGAGAGGAGGTTCTTCTTTAGTCCTGGAACAAATAATACATTCTTCATCTTCAAATACTTTCCAGAGTCTAGTATGTAGGATTTTTCACCACTACCTTTTATCAGATGCTGGTAGTCATCCCCAAGTTTCACCTTGTGAGGTGACTCATGTTCAGATAGCTTCACAAATGAATATTTGAATCCCGTCTTGTGCTTGGAAGAACCATTGTCTATGATCCAATCATTTCTTCCATGTGAAACAGTTCCCGTAAGAGCAGAGATCAACACATATTCTTCATCACTTGAAGAATCACTTTCTTGTCTGGTTCTCTTTGTGAAAGGTTCATCATCCTTTGCAGCATGAACATGATGTCTTCTCTTGCTTCCCTTCTTCTTCTTTGAATTCCCTTTGTTAGGACAGAATTTGGATATGTGACCTTTCTCATCACATTTGTAACATCTAATAGTATCCCAATCTCTTCTAGAGTGATAAGGCTTACCTTTGGAGTGATGATGGTCCCTTTTGGTTTTCTTGGTGTGGGTGTTAAGAGCTTGATCTTCACTTCTCATCTTTTCTTCTCAAGCTGCTATCCGAGCTTATTCTTGAGAGAATTCTTCCCATAGTCTGCTAAACTTGAATAACTTCTTTCTGGCATAGATCCCTTGAATGAAAGAGTCCCATGATCTAGGGATACCATTCAACGTGGTCATCACAATTTCTGCATTTTCCACTTCTTCATCTACTACTTCCAACTGTTCCTTGATCTGAGAGACCCTTGTAAAGTAAGACTGAATAGTCTCAGCATTTTGGATATTTACATTCTTCAATTGGTTTCTCAGAGTCATCTTCCTGTTTATGTTCTTCCCTTCAAACAATTTGGTTAGGGCATCAAACATAGCTTTAGGTGTCTTGAGGGAGGACACCTGTGGTATGAGGTGATCCTTGATAGAATCAGCAATGATTCTCTTTTCCATAACCATATTATTCTTATGTAAGGCCTTAGCCTCATCTCCCTCTAGAACTGGAACCTCTTCACTGATATAGGAGTCCAACTCATTTTCTTCCAGGACCAGGGAGATCCTATACTTCCAAGCTCGGAATTTATCAGCTCCCTCAAGCTTTTCATCAAGATCAGTATGATGAGACATCTTAGACTAAGAACCTCAAATGGAAATACAAAATATTTAGATCTTACCAGGTCAAGATGTCGAATCTGAATTTGGAGCTGAAATCCTGGAGTGTTGGTTCAGTAGCAAATTATGGTTTTGCTTTTATGGAGTTCTGTCCACCCAAATGCCTTGAAATTTATCCCTAACTTTGATTTTGGGGAGGAGATCAATCCAGGTCTGGGCTCACTAAAAAATTTCTCTTTTGTGAAAAGCCCTAATTTTTGGCAGTAGTGTAGGGTCCAAAACTGAAAAACCTCAGAATTGGATTCTACTTCAATAGAAATATGCGCCCTAAGGAGGAGAGTTGTTCCATCTTACTTTTGCTGAAAATATATGGAGGAAGATCCATAAACTAGGAAGCCCTAGTTCCCACAGCTGCACAGTGTCTTCTTCTCAGGTTAGCTCTGATACCATGTTAGTTTTTCTATCATTAAGCTAGCATAACATTAGGATGTTTAACTGAGAGATTAACAAGTACAGCAATCAAATACAAGATACAATGAACACAGTGTTTATCCTCGAGGAAACCATAAATGGTGAAAACCCCACAACTTCCTTTGAGAAAGAATCAACACCAAAAGTAGAACCCAAAATAGTAAGAGATCTCTCGACAGCAGTAACCTTCTTCTTATCTAGCCCCAGTGTCTTCTCCTTCCTCAACTATGCGCTACACCTAAGTGTGTATGAGTTGTGTGATAAATAGAGAGTCCAACTCTCTATTTATACTAATCCCAACATGACTAAAACCCTACTAGGGCCGACCTCACTAGGAGAATCTAATAACCCTAATGCCCTGGAACTCCAGGGACTTTAACCCTTAGACAATAGGAGGGTTACCCACAATGACTTGACATGACTTGTTTACATTATAGATCTTCCTGATAGGAACATCGGGGCATGACATGACTCAAGTACATCCCATAATAAACATCGGGTTACAATATATAAGAAATACAAGTGAAATACATTCCGAAGTTATATATACATCAACAGTGCATGCAAAATATTAGTTGATAACCACACATGAATATCTTTAGAAATATGCAGTGAAATATAAAACTGATAAATAACTCACAACATCACATGACAATATTGACACTATTATTTTTTGTATGGAAACCCCCAAAAAATTCCAAGATGGAAAAACCGGTGTAGCAGTCAGATATAGATTTTATTATGAAAAAATATGGAACTTTTACAATCACTGTAAATTCACCGAAACCTGACGAATGCAGTACCCAGTAGAATCACTGGGAAAATCCTAGCTAAACCTCAACACCCTCCTGTGTGAGTGTACAACCCAGCTGTATGAAGCTCGATGATCTTGTTGCTCGCTCCTCTGTCTTCTCAGCTAAATCCTTTGTCTGACTTTCTCTCACTGTTTGTATCCTATCTCTATCAGAATACAAGTGTGTGTGTTCTCTCCACCAATTGATCTCTCTTTTATAAATTTAGGTAAAGAAAAAACCCTAATTTCACTTTGACTTTAACTTGTGGTCAAGCAAAAACCCTAATTCACTTTGACTTTAACTAGTGGTTCAGTAAAGTTAATTTAGATCACTTTAATTTATTTTTCAAACTAAACTTAGGAAAAATAAATTAAATACAACTAGTTTCCTAATTTAAGCCTTATGCATGCAAGAACACATGCATGCAGGAAGACATTCCTTGTTGCTACTAGTTTAACAATGCATTGGAAACAAAGAATGTCTTGAAATTAATCACAGGAGATGGTTTATGGGTACAAATTATTCACAAGAAATACACACACACACTCACTCACTATTCTTGAATGGATCAGAAAGGATAAAAAGGCACATTATTCAGTTTCTTTATGTTGGAAATCTTGTATTCATGCATTCCATATCATAGGATACGGTTTAGCCTGAAAAGCAAGGACTTAATCTTCTGTAAGATTGGGTGTTGATCCCTATATTAGTTGTACTTACAGGTATATTCTACAAGAGCATATGAATTTTTTTTCTTACATATAAAGGATACTTAACCTTGAAAATCATTGTAGATCACAGATCTTCTCGATCAGTGGTCAAGGTTGGAAATCGGATGAAGAAATGGGGTTTGAAGGAAATGATAGAGAAGTATGTAAATATTATAATCTATTCTTAAGAGATAGAAATATTAGGATTTAGGATTGCAATGACATATTGGTTTGGATGCATTCTCCTACAGGGGTCTATTCTCCTAAATTTGGCTACAGTTTTTTGGTCGAGGGTCTAGTAAGTGATGAGTCTTATTGGTGGTGGAAAATGGTATGGAAATACCATTGTCCATTAAAAAAAAAATCATCTGGTTTCTTCTATCAAACAAGGATTTAACGTGGGATTTTTTGTAAAGAAAAGGTGGAGAAGGTCCCAGAAGATGTTATCTATGTAAAAATGATGAAGAATAAAACATGCACTTAGAAGTAAAGTGTCCTAATTCCATAAATGTTTGGTCTAAAATTGAAAGGAAAATAAAAGTGCAGGATTCATCGAAAGGGGACTCTGTAGAAGAATGTTTAAAAAACTGGAACACAAAAGTATCATTAGATGAATCCAAATCGCTTCTTTTTATCATTACATGGGGGATTTGGTTAGCTTGGAATGCTAATTGTTTTGAAGATAAAATAGTACTTCCTATACAATGTGCTTTACAAAGCGTTATCACTCAAAATGTACCCAAGTTGTAAAAGGTAAATCCAAAGGTAACAGCAAAAACCACTTCAGAAAGAAATTGGATTTTCTTTCCAGAGAGGGATCTCTCAAATATAAATTTAACAGGGCTAGATATTGGAATCAATACTTTAAAATTATGCAGATATTTGAAACAACACATATAACCATTGGGAAATGGAGTCAAAGAAATAAAGATAATACAAAGCTTTGATACATGGGATTTCAACAAAGGCAAGATAATCATCTAGTTATAGTCATTCATTGATTTCAGGCGAATAAGAAAGAAACATGAACAATCCATCCATATAGATCATCATAAGATGAATTCCATATCAACTTTAGCAAAAACATTTCTGAAATATCTAAAACAATAGTCAGAGCATAAGAAGTATGAATTCTGAAACCATTCAACACTACATTTCAAATATGAAGAAAACAAAATGGAAGGTTGACACTTAGAAGACAATCACATAGAAAGGAAAGGCACAGACTGTAACATAAATGACACAAGAATCTATGATGATCAACCAGCATTCGGCTTTGGTATTTCAAAAATTATGTGTCCTCAAAAAACAAATCGATCAAACACATGGGTTCCAACCCTCAATACATCAAGTAAATTCAAATATCTACACAAATAACTTCTTCCCAAGAAGATCCTTAACTGAATAATCTGTTAATCAAATTTTTTTTAACTATATCCCTAACAACTAGGAATAAAAATACATGCTTCAATTCTAATAACATATCGTTTAATTATAATCAACTTGGTGACAGCAGGGCCTGAATAAGCAGCTCCACGACACGCAACACCTATTTTCAAGGATGAAGAATATATTTGGTCTTCCTGAATCTTTCCATGGTTCTCCATTGTTCTGCACTTGGCGTGTCATATTGCGTCATTCCTCTGATAGATACTTCCAGATCCACATAGGCCTCATAAGATACTGTGGGCAATCCTCCTCTAATGATAAAAAACTTTTGCAATATTTTGAAATCCTCTATCAATTTCTCTACGATGATTTTTTCAGTCAGTCCTTTTACCAAGTCTTCAAACTTGGAATGGTCCATGTGATTTTGTACTAACAAACTATGATAATGATCCTAAGAAAATAATCTTCCCTCGTCATCCCAGAAAGAAGGGAGGCCGTCTTCAGATAACTCCTTAAAAGCACGTCTGAAATCATTTATCTGTGAAGACATTGCATTTTCTTTATCTTGCACCACATTCATGGGCTGATGTTTGTTAATAAATTTTTTCGACCATAGTACAATAGCTACTCTGTCCTTAATTTCTATCTCTTGCAACTTTTGATATGTTAGAGAATTCAAAAAATTTAAAGCATTTTGAGCGTGTTTAAAGGCTTCTTCTCCATGGTCTCATTCACCAACTTTAGTCTTTGAGTAGCTAAATTGACTCATGCACTTTGGTCATCAATAAAATTTAGATAGTGCCTAAACTTAGTAACTTCCACAGATAATGTATCACAAATTATATGCTTAGCTCCTTATAGAGGAGCTTTTCTTGTACTTCTTTCTTTCAACTCATTAAGCTTTTTCTGCAATTGGCTTTTATCATTTAATATTTTATTCTTATTTTCAATGATCCTAGACAATTCTGACTTAATCTTATCATTTTCTTCCTTCAATTCCTTGATCTCCACATCCTTCAGACTTACTTGTGACAGAGGCACTAAAAGATCATCAACAGAAAATTCACTTAAAGGTTTTTCAATATTCACAAGAGATAAATGTGTATCAGCAGGAGTCTGGCTCATAAGCATTTCCATAATTTCCTTTTAATCATTTTGATCCTTTTTTAACTTTGAAATCTAGGTCATCAATTTAGCTCTTTCCATTTCCCTTTTGTCTTTTTTTCTTCATGCAGTTTCAATGTTTTTCCTTTGTAATCCATAATCTCTTGATAAACTTTATCTTTTTGTTCTTTCAATGTAAATAATTCTGGGGACTGAGCATGTTCATTATTTGAGATTTTAAGATTCTTTTTTAATACCTAGATGGTATTGTCTTTTTCTTCCAAAAGCTTTTTTGTGGCCTGTGCATTTCCTGGTTCACTTCCCAAGCTTATAACATCTCCCTGTAATTTTTTGATTTGGATTATATTTTCTTTATTTTCTACTTTCTTGTGCTTCAATTGGACTTCCATTTTATCTACAAGGGCTTGCAATTTGTTAACTTTCATAATAGTATGTAATAAATATGAATAAATAATATCTCTCGTCTGCTTGTGGAGTTGTATCTTGTCGGGGACACTAATTTTATCTAACCTTACTTTCATCTCAGATACTTTTTTTATCACTAACCATAGCGAACTTCAAGGTGTTCCTCTCCACATCTCGAGTAGAAATCAATGATGTCTTTTGATTGACGAGACTTCTAACTTGAGGAAGTAGATTTTTGGTTTGCTCTGACGACTGCATCTGTTTTTCAGCATAACTTGACATGAACTCTGCTCTGGATTTGAAACCTGAACTGGGCTCTACACTACCTTCTCCTCCAAAGGAATACTGATGCACTTGTACTGACTTCTTCGAGAACAAAACTATTTTCTTTGAATATTCTAAAATTATTTCTCCTGAAACTTGATCATCATGAGAATGTGTTTTAATCTTTTTATATGAACTGTTTTCAGCCACATCCATACTCTCAATCTCAAAAAGACTTCTTTTATTCAAAATGCTAAGATTATTAAGTGTTTGAACTACTATAGTCAACTCATTGCTCCTACTTTCATCGATTCCTAAACTTTCTTTAAAACAAGACAAATTGGCTATTTCCTCTAAACCTTAAACAACCTGATGATCAAATGGTTTGTTTTTATTTGATTGCTTCCTCTGAGAAATTATATGATGTGGATCATAATTGATTCTTTGTTCTTTCTGGAAATCCATAATTTATAATAACTTTTCTACAACCATCAGGGCACTTTTATTTTTGAAAATTAATGGACCAACTTTAAGAGGAAATTTAATATTAGAAGTCTTCGTGAATGCTCCAAAATGTTCCTCTTCTGCACATAATCTCTGCCTCATGAACTCAAGTGCAAAAATTCTTGGAGTTAGAAAAACACGTAACTTGTATGGTTCCCCAGTGAACCCATACACACTCAAAACAGTAAAATCTTTATATAAAAACCCGTCTCCTATTCTGTCTTCTGAGGATGACTACAGCATGAGTTTCATTTCTTCTGACACCCTTGGTAATACTTCATCAAACAACAACTTGTACATCTCGGCCATAATGATATTTACAAACTCAAACATATTGATTTGTTTTGGAAGATCTGGAGAGAAAATGGTGGACAGGAATTGTAATTCTGATAGATTTGAACACAACAACATGTTCAATAAGTATGATTGATATTTGAAAAACTTGACCTTGGGAAATTCGACTAACTGGACATGGATAACTTCAGCCAAATACTCATCCAGACTAAAACAATGGACTAAATGGGACTCAAGATTAATTGAACTCATTCTCAATAGAAAACCTAAAACAACTTCGCTGATATGAATATCATTATCTAAACCTAAAATTTGACAGACCAAGGACATAACCAACTATACATCTTTTTTTAAAATGTTAACACTGTAAGGCATAAAAGGTCCTTCTAATGACTGAGCCTCTTTGAGAATGCTGGATAGAAATTGGCTTCTAACTTCGGTTTCATAATTTTTATACATTTCAACTAAAAATGGTTCATTTAAGGACTCAAAATTATCAGGGGAACTATCAAGTAAATTAAGAATTCCGCGAATGGCTTTTGCATAGCCTTACAAAGTATCTTAGACGTGGTAAGACTCATGATGACTCTTTCAGAGGGTGAATAGGTTCTTGCGCACCATTCAACAAATTCAGGAAATGGTAATGTTTGCTCAATAGCAAAGTAATGTGAAAAAGAACTGCAGATATTTAGAACGTCATTTCCTTGCAAATTACACTGCCACATCCGCTCCTTCGAGACTGATACATTTCCAATTGATAAAACAGGGTCATATATGTTTCTGTCCCTATCAACAACAAATTCCTCCCTTTCATCCAAAACCCTACAAAAAACTCCTAAACCTTGTTCCCTTTCCATGATGAACAATGGCAGCAACTCCTTGAACCGAGTTTAAGTGTTTTAAGTCCTACCTGTGATTGTGACTACAGATACGTAAGGTTGACTTCAGAAAGATGGCAGACTGTCTCCTTCACGAATCCGCAGCATGCAAATAAAATGATTTTTTTTAAACCATGTCAACTTTACCTTTATATGACGGTCTATTCCAGAGCCTTCATTAAATGGTTTTTCCTTAACTACTTTTCTCCTCGAAATTCACTTCAAGTCACCACGTGGAACATAGTTTACATTCTGCTACCACCTAGCCTCCCTTTTCTTTTCATGTGTGCATCTTTATTCAGCGGAATATTTCTCAACCGTAGATTTCGTTTGCTTCATTCCATCACCGTTGATCTTCAAGCTTTGTTAACCACATATGCTTCTCCTTATCTCCTGCGCATCTTTATCTAGCAGATCCATTTTAAACCGTAGATATTCATCTCAATCACTTTAAACCATCAGATTGTGTGTCAAATTAACCCTTATGCGCAATTTAATAATAGAATCAAACTATTAAACTTAGCCAATTTCATGTATCCTTTTATTATTCTTCCATCATATTTCTTCCTCAGCCATTTAAAATAGAGGTTCTAACAACTGGCTCCAACTGGGGATGATATCCTCCCTGTGAGGTATGAAAGAACTCGTAGAGCAGGTGCCTGTCTCTAATCTTTGTATCCAAACTTCCAACTTTTTTACTTTTTATCTGATATATTTCTTGTAAATAAAAATGGCTTACTTCCTAAATCTTAGGGCCTTCACTCCGGGCTTCAAAAATATTCGACTCACCATCTGTACTGCTTTCAAGAAAATAAATATTCACAAACTATGGTACAACTTTACCTTCCACCTTAGGACAGGTAATGCTTCAAAAATATTCCATTGACAGGGTTACTCTCCCAAGAAACCCCATTCGGATATTCCAAGAGAAATGCATTTTACCCTCTATGAACTGCAATAACATAAAGACCTACCCACATGTGATCAAATTTTCCATGTTTATCTTCTTTAGGAGCATCCCATTTTAACACCAGGTCATCAATTTGGAATTGTTCTTCTTTCACCCTTCTATCAAAAGTATTTTTCATTTTTTCCTGGTGTGTTTGCACTTTATCATAGGATTTATTCCTTTGCTCTTTTAACTCAATGATTTGGTTTATCCTTCTCTGCATCTGGCTTGGCTCTTCTTGTTGCTCCTGAAAATATCTCATAACCAGAACACCCAAAGATGCTGGACAAATAACTTATGTTCCATATACTAATTGGAATGAAGACATTCCAATTGCTCTTTTAATACTAATTCTTTCGGCCCATAAAGCATATTTAAGTTTGGTATGCCAATAGCTCTTCTTATCTTCTAACAACTTCTTGATAATCCTTACCAGGCTCTTATTTGAAGACTCGGCCAATCCATTTCCTTGTGGATAATAAGTAGTTGAATGATTTAAGCTGATATGATATTTATGACAAAAATTAATCATCTTTTTGGATTTAAAGGACGCTGCATTATCAGTCACTATTCTTCTGGGGTGCCCAAACCTAGCCAATATATTCTCTTCAAGAAAATCCATAATTACTGTCTCAGTTGCTCTCCTAGTGGGAATTGCTTCGATCCATTTTGTGAAATAATCTATGGCCGTTAAAATCCATTTATGTTGTCCTGAAGAATTTGGGTTTATTTCTCCAATGAAATCCAAACCCCACTGCTGAAAAGGAGCTTCTACTGTTATTGGATTAAGAGGAAGGGGAATTACCTTTGTTTCACTATAAAAAATTTGGCATTGATGACATATGCTAGTTTCATTGTGCACATCTAAAAAAAATGTCGGCCAATAGTAACCTGCTCTCAAGATTTTATTTCCCAACACCTTCCAAGAATGATGTCCTCCACAATCTCCTTTATGAAATTATTTTACTGTATGTTGGGCTTCATTTTCTAAAAGGAAATTGAGTAACACACCTCCAGGATCTTTCCAATAAAGATATCGATTTATAATACAAAACTTGGCAGCTTTCAACTTGACTGATCTTGCTTTTGATTTACTCAATTTTGCTGGTGCTTGTAAATTTTGAAGAACGTGAACAATATCAGAGTACCATGGAGATGCAACAAAGTCAATCATTATTTCTACCCATGTATCTAACTGATGAGACTTAATAGATAAGAAATTGAACTGTAAGGACTCACGGTTTGAATCTGTCATCATTTTAACCAATCCCTTCCCTTTAACCAACTTAGTAGGTTTAATATCTATGTCATACTCTAGTAATGTCACTATCCATTTCACCCTCCTTCCTTCTGGGTTAGGTTGTGTGAGAATCCCTTTTACTGCAGTGGTTGGAACATAAGCAATTATATGTGAGTGAAGAATATATACCCTGAAATATTTCAATGCTTTAACCAAAGCATATGCCTACTTCTCCATGATATTATATTTTAATTCTCCATCCCTCAACATCTTACTAAAAAATGCTATGGGTTGCTCCATTTTCTCATCATTCTTCTGTAACAAAACTGCAGCAATAGTATGTTCTGAAGCATAAGAAAATACTAGAAAATCTTTAGTGAAATCTGGACTCACCAACACCGGAGCCTCCGAAATAGCTTGTTTTATTTCCTTAAAAGATCTCCTGGATTCTGCTATCCATTTTATCTCATGACCCTTTTTCAACATATTTGTAATATTCATTAATATTTCAGCAAAACTGGGCACGAACCTTCTTAAAAAAATTACTTGTCCCAAGAATAATTGTATCTCTTTTGTACTCCTTGGTTCTCCTACCTTCAAGATTTCACTCACTCTATCAGGATCGATCTTTATTCCATCTTTAGAGATTATGTGGCCCAACAATTTTTCTTCTTCTAGCGCAAAATTTGATTTCTTTAGATTCAATGATATACCAAATTTCCTGCACTTCATGAAATTTTTTTCCAAATGATGAATATGCTCTCTATCATACCTTGAATAAACTGTGATGTCATCCATGTAAATTACCACAAATTTGTCAATTTCTCCTACACAAGCAATATCCATGGCACGCTGGAAAGTAGCCCCTGCATTCATCAAACCAAAAGGCATCTTTGCGTACATAAAAGTGCCCTGTGGTGTAATAAAGGCAATCTTCTTTTGATCTTCAGGTAGCACCTTAATCTGATTGTTACCAAAAAAACCATCCATCATTGAAATTCTTTCTGCTCCGACCACTTTCTGCAATATATGAGCCATCCTCAGCAAAGGATAATTATCTTTTATAGAGACCTTGTTCAAATTCCTGAAGTCTATGCAAATCCTTTTTTCTCCATTCTTCTTTCTAACAGGAACTAAATTAGCAACCCATCTTGAGAATCTTAAAGTCACGATAATTTTGGCATCAAATAATTTTTTAATTTCCTTCTCAATAACCGGTAGCAACTTTGGATTTATTCTTCTAAGCTTCTGTCTGAAAGGTTTTTCTCCAAGTTTGATGGGAATAGTGTGTTTTATTATTGAAGTATCATATTCCTTAAGGTCTTCATAACTCTAGGCAAATACATCTGTATACTTTTTCATCAAGTTCACATATTCTTCTTTTTCCTTCACAGACAAATTTTTAGACAGTTTCACAATCTTCGGATTTTTTTTAGTACCAATATTAATATCTTCAACAACATTATCAGCAGGCTTCACTTTAGGATCTTTAGCAACATCATTCTGATCAAAAAAAATTGCTAAAGGGATCAAACCTCTAGGTATACAATTATTTTTCAATTGAATGATATCTTTTCCTCCTAAAGTTCCCTTCAATTTTTCAGCACCATTCTTTTCTTCTTCACTTTCTTCAGCATCTTGAAAATTCTCACAATTATCATTTTCAGCATCAATATGAGTATTTACAAATTCTCCTGACAATTCTAAAAACATTTTTATATGCATATCATCCTCAAACACCTTCCAATACTTAGAATTATCAAGTATAGATGGTCTATTTACAATGTCCACTTGATATTCCTTTTGACCAACACTTGGGGTTTTGATTTTTCAGCAGCTATTGCCAAAGAATCAGCTATTGTATTCTCATATCTAGGAACCACCTTTATTGTATGCTCTGTAAAAAAGTTACCAATCATAACCCATACTTAATTTCTATAATCTCTCATCCAGGGATGTCTGGTTTGATAACTATCATTCACCTGATTTATCACCAACTCTGAATCTCCCAAAACTCTTATCCTCTGTGCTCCTAGATCTTTCAATGCATGCAACCCAAGTAACAAAGCTTCATATTCGGCTACATTATTTGTGCATTCAAATGTTAACTTATATGATAAAGATTTAAAATCCTTGATAGGAGAAATTATGTACACACTAGCACCAACATCAACCTTTGCCACAGATCTATCAAAATACATAGTCCACAAAGCATCTCTTTTTTCTTTCTCTTCCAAAGCATTTTGTTCTATCACTCCTTCCTTTTTATTTTCTTCAGATTTCATTTGCAATGTAGACTCCAAATCACATGGGACAGTATCATTAAAGAAAATAGAAGAACCCAAATCAGTATCGACAGCATATATATGATGAATTTTGGGTCTATCTTAACTGCTTACTACGTAAGGAGTTTTTTTCTCACTATAAAACCTCTTACTCCCATTTTGGATAGGAATAGTGGCATATGACATGTCCATTTGTAAACTACCCTTCAACTTTGAAGTCCAATACGTTGATAACAACACCCCAAATTTGGGTGGAATGTCTGCCACTACCACATCCATTACTATTGTTTTAGATGGCAATTTATTCAAAGTTACTACCATATCCTTAATTAAACCAAGACACTTCACCCTTCTGGAATCAAAAGAATACAATTCTTTATAAGGTCTTGTCACTTCCAGTCCCAAACTTTCAACTACTCCCTTTGGCATTAGATTATGTGATGCACCTAAATCTAACATTGCATTATGTACCACCATATCATACACATTCAAACTCAAATAAAAATGAGGAACTTCTTCATTATCTATACTTTAATTTTTTGGCCCAAATGAAATAGTAGGATTGTCATCTTTCAACTCCAAGATGTCGGACTAAAATTCTCCTTGACCTCTAACCATCTTTGTTATGGTATCTCTGTACTCATTATTTCTCAATAACTCATTAAAATGAATCGATATTTTCATCTTGGAAAGTTCATTCTGCAAATTAAAATTAGAATTAGCTTTTTCTACATCTGTTGGTGCTACTTGTTTCATTCCTTTTGTTTTTTGTATTTCGTTCTCAACTTCTTTATTTACAATAGACTCTTTTTGTATTTCTTTTCCTTTTTCTGTATTTAATGAACTGGTGGAAGGCTAATTTGGATTTATCCTCCTTTTATTTATAAAAACTTCTCTGTTTCTCAATCTAATCTTCCTCTGTACATCATCCATAGCATGCAGATAACCCCTCTGAAACTACTCTGACTCCCTTTCAAATTCTTCATTTCCATCTTCCTGTGAAAACATGTTATGTTCTTCTTCAGTAAGATATATCTCTAAATCTAATTCCTAAAAAAGATGAATTTCATTCTCAGCAGGATCTTCTTCATCAACAACATAATTCTTAGGGAATGGTGGTCGAATCTGTTGCTCTTCTTGATTCCTTGGATTTCTCATATCTCTTTGCGTATTTTGTATAGGCATAGGAGGATTTGGTCTTCTAAAATTCGGATTTCTGATTTGAGGATAAGCTTGTTATCTATTGAATGATCTATTTTCCACAATCAATCTATCCATCAACTTCTCCATTGTCTTCAACATCATTTCCAATTTAATATCAGTTGCAGAAGAAGATGTAGAAGGCATATTTTCTTCTTTTTTCCTCCTATCAATGTATCTTTGTTTCATTTTTCCACTCACCATCATATTCGCTTCCACTTCTAAAGCATATGTGAACATAGCAGCAAAACTTGCTGATTTTCTTTCCCTCAATGAAAATGCAAAGTCATTATCAAAAGCTCCAGCATAATGAAGTTTAACAGCAGCTGCAGAAGGTTTTAATCTTCTGGAATGGAATTATAAACTCCCATGAACCTGCTTGAAAATTCATGAACAAATTCAAAACCTCCCTTCTTGAGACTATTATATTGGGACAAAAGCTACAAAGGACTCTGTTTGTCATCCCACCTTTCTAAAAATGCATTTTGGAAAGCTTGAAAATTCAATATAGACATAGTCGACAAATCTTTAAACCATTTCTTTGCTTCTAATAAAATTTGAGAAAACAACCGCATTTTATCATCTACGTAATCGACTTCCTCAAAGTCAAAAAAATCTTCAAATTTAGCCACATGCTGCTTTGCAGTTATGCCTCCTTCTCCATCAAACAGTGAAATTATTTGGGAATAATTTTGGGGAAGGTCATGCAATACAACAAGTAAACGCAAAGGAGAAAATCTAACTGCCATTGGCCTTGGTGGATTCATAGGTACTGAGGAGTTTTGAGTATTTTGAACGACAAGTGCTTCTTCAACCTTTGCAGACTGTTGTAGATCTCTCCAAAGGGAATCAAGTAAATAAGACTCTAATCTACGGGGGTTAAATTCAGCGTTTTAAGATCAGATTCAAATTTAGACTTCAACAAACCCTTTTCAATATTAACTTCCCATTCTTGATCAAAAATACTATGAGAATCTCGAGAAGATGATGCACCAAACAAAGAAATATCTATCTTTTCTTTATCTTTTTTCTTAAACAATTTTTCTGGATCTTCCAAACTCCTTAAAATTTCGGTATCAGAATTACCTCGTGTATGTCTTTTTGAAGCCAGAATGACTTCTGGAATTTTGAAATACTCTTAAACTGGAATCGCCGGAGAAAATATATAACCTTCTTCATTGACAAAAATTCCTATTCACCCACAGAAATATTTTCTTAATCTTTAAAACTCTGTCGTTCTTCTTAGGGCGGATTTGCACTTTCTTCCTCGGCAACGATGCCAATTTGTTATCACTCAGAATGTAACCAGGTTGTAAAAGGTAAATCCAAAGGTAATAGCAAAAACCACTTCAGAGAGAAACTGGATTTTATTTCCAGAGAGGGATCTCTCAAATATAAATTTAACAGGGCTAGATATTGGAATCAATACTTTAAAATTATGCAGATGGTTGAAACAACACATATAACCATTGGGAAATGGATTCAAATAAATAAAGATAATACAAAGCTTTCATACATGGGAATTCAACAAAGGAAATATAACCATCCAGTTAAAGTCATTCATTGATTTCAGGAGAATAAGAAAGAAACATGAACAATCCATCAATATAGAGCATCATAAGATGAATTCCATATCAACTTTAGCAGAAACATTTATGAAATATCTGAAACAATAGCCAGAGCATAACAAATATGAATTCTGAAACCATTCAACACTACATTTTAGATATGAAGAAAACAAAATGGAAGGTTGGCACTTAGAAGACAATCACATAAAAATGAAAGGCATAGACTGTAACATAAATGACATAGGAATCTCTGATGATCAACCAAAATTTGGATTTGTTATTTCAAAAATTATATGTCCTCAAAAAACACATCGATAAAACATATGGGTTCCAACCCTCAATACATCAAGTAAATTCAAATATATACACAAATAACTTCTTTCCAAGAAGATCCATAACTGAATAATCTGTTAATCAAAATTTTTTGTAACTATATCCCTAACAACTAGGAATAAAACTACATGCTTTGATTCTAGTAATAGATCATTTATTTATAATCAACTTGGTGACAGCAGGGCCTAAATAAGAAGCTCCATGACACGCAACACCTGTTTTCAAGGATGAAGAATATACTTGATCTTCCTGAATCTTTCCATGGTTCTCCATTGTTCTGCACTTGGCATGTCATATTTCTTCATTTCTATGAAAGATCCTTCTAGATCCACATAGGCTTCATAAGATACTATGGGAAATCCTCCTCTAACGATCAAAAAAATTTGCAATATTTCGAAATCCTCTGTCAATTTCTCTATGATGATTTTTTCAGTCAGTCCTTTTACCAAGTCTTCAAACTTGGAATAGTCCATGCAGTTTTGTACTAACAGACTATGATAATGCTCCTGAGAAAATAAACTTCCCTCGTCGTCCCAAAAAGAAGGGAGGCCGTCTTCAAATAACTCCTTAAAAGCACATCTGGAATCATTTATTTGTGAAGACATTGCATTTGCTTTATCTTGCACCACCTTCATGAGCTGATGTTTGTTAATAATTTTTTTGACCATAGTACAATAGTTACTTTGTCATTAATTCAGATCTCCTGCAACTTTTGATATGTTAGAGAATTCAAAAAATTTAAAGCATTTTGAGCTGTGTTTAAAGGCTTCTTCTTCATGGTCTCGTTCGCCAACTTTAGTCTTTGAGTAGCTAAATTGACTAATGCACTTTGATCATCAATAAAATTTAGATAGTGCCTAAACTTAGTAACTTCCACAGATAATGTATCCCAAATTATATGCTTAGCTCTTTGTAGAGTAGCTTTTCATGTACTTCTTTCCTTCAACTCATTAAAATTTTTCAGCAATTGGCTTTTATCATTTAATATTTTATTCGTATTTTCAATGATCCTAGCCAATTCTAATTTAATCTTCTCATTTTCTTACTTCAATTTCTTGATCTCCACATCCTTCAGACTTACTTGTGACATAGGCACTAATAGATCATCAGCAGAAAATTCACTTAAAGGTTTTTCAATATTCACAAGAGATAAATCTGTAGCAGCAGGAGTCTGGCTCATCAGCTCTTCCATAATTTCATTTTCATCGTTTAGATCCTTTTTTAACTTTGAAATTTGGGTCATCAATTCATCTCTTTCCATTTCCCATTTGCTTTTTTTTCCTTCAATTTCAATGCTTTGCCTTTGTAATCCATCATCTCTTGATGAACTTTATCTTTTTTTTCTTACAATGTAAATAATTCTGGGGATTGAGCATGTTCATTATTTGAGATTTTAAGCTTCTTTTTTAATACCTGGATGGTATTGTCTTTTTCTTCCAAAAGGTTTTTGGTGGCCTGTGCATTTCCTGGTTCACTTCCTAAGCTTATAACATCTCCCTGTAATTTTTTGATTTGGATTAGATTTGCTTTATTTTCTATTTTCTCGTGCTTCAATTGGACTTCCGTTTTATCTGCAAGGGCTTGCAATTTGTTAACTTTCATAATAGTATATAATAAATCTGAATAAATAATATCTCTCGTCTGCTTGTGGAGTTGTATCTTGTCGGGGACACTAATTTTATCTAACCTTACTTCCATCTCAGATACTTTTTTAATCACTAACCATAGCGAGCTTCAAGGTGTTCCTCTCCACATCTCGAGTAGAAATCAATGATGTCTTTTGATTGACTAGACTTCTAACTTGAGGAAGTAGATTTTTGGTTTCCTTTGACGACTGTATCTATTTTTCAGCATAACTTGACATGAAATCTGCTTTGGATTTGAAACCTGAACTGGGATTTGCACTACCTTCTTGTCCAAAGGAATACTGATGCATTTGTACTGACTTCTTCAGGAACAAAACTATTTTCTTTGAATCTTCTGAAATTATTTCTCCTGAAACTTGATCATCCTGAGAATGTGTTTTAATATTTTTATATGAACTGTTTTCATCCACATCCATACTCTCAATCTCAGAAAGACTTCTTTTATTCAAAATGCTAGGATTATCAGGTGCTTGAATTACTGCAGTCAACTCATTGCTCCTACTTTCATCAATTCCTAAACTTTCTTTAAAACAAGACAAATTGGCTATTTCCTCTAAACCTTCAACACCTTGATGATCAAATAGTTTGTTTTTATTTAATTGCTTCCTCTGAAAAATTATATGATGTGGATCATAATTGATTCTTTGTTCTTTCTGGAAATCCATAATTTTAATAACTTTTCTACAACCATCAAGGCACTTTCATTTTTGAAAATAAATGGACCAACTTTAAGAAGAAATTTAATATTAGAAGACTTCTTGAATGCTCCAAAATGCTCTTCTTCTGCACATAATCTTTGCCTCATGAACTCAAATGCGAAAATTCTTGGAGTCAGGAAAATAGGTAACTTGTATGGTTCCCTAGTGAACCCATACCATTACAGGAATTTTTAGGCCTAAAATGGGCCTCCTAAGGAAAATAATGAAATAATATTTATTAATTTTTGAGGAAAAAAGAAAACAAACTACTTTTTATGTTCGTATTTTTGACATATATCTTTTTGTTCTTACTCAAATTTCGATCGAGAGAGCTCATTGGATGTGGAATTTGATTCTGCATCCAACGAGTACCCACACGACACACTTTTGATGGACCCTTCTACCCAAAATACAAGAAATACCTGAAAATGGTGATGATGACATCATCATCACATTTTTTCAGGTATTTCTTGTTTTTGGGGTAGCGGGGTTTGTCAACAGTATGAAGTGTGGGTACTCGTTGGATGTGGAATCAAATTCTGCATCCAACGAGCTCTCCCAATCAAAATTTGAGTAAAAACACAGGGAGATATGTCGAAAATACGAACAAAAAAAGTAGTTTTTTTATGACAAATAGGTCAATTCAACCATTATGGTTGACTCATTTTATTGGAATTCTATTGGTTCTTGAACTCCAACTCACATGAACTTATTGTTGGCACGTTTTCTTATAAGGCCCATTTTAGACCCCAAATTTCCTCTAATGACCCTCAAAATAGTAAAATCTTTATATAAAAATCAGTCTCCTATTCTGTCTTCTGAGGATGACTATAGTATGAGTTTCATTTCTTCTGACACCCTTGGTAATACTTCATCAAACAACAACTTGTACATCTCGGCCATAATGATATTTACAAACTCAAACATATTGATTTGTTTTGGAAGACTTGGAGAGAAAATGGTGGACAAGAATTGTTATTCTGATACATTTGAACACAACAACATGTTCAATAAGTATGGCTGATATTTGAAAAACCCGACCTTGGGAAATTCGACTAATTGGACATGGATAACTTCAGCCAAATACTCATCCAGACTGAAATAATAGACTAAATGGGACTCAGGATTAATTGAACTCATTCTCAATAAAAAACCTAAAACAACTTCACTGATATGAATATCATCATCTAAACCTAAAATTTGACAGACCAAGGACATAACCAACTGTACATCTTTTTTTTAAATGTTAACACTGTAAGGTAGAAAAAGTCCTTCTAATGACTGACCCTCTTTGAGAATGCTGGACAGAAATTGGCATTTAACTTTGGTTTCACAATTTTTATACATTTCAACTAAAAATGGTTCATTTAAGGACTCACAATTATCAGGGGAACTATCAGGTAAATTAAGAATTCTGTGAATGGCTTTTGCATCAACCTTACAAAGTATCTTAGACGTTGTATGACTCATGATGACTCTTTCAGAGGGTGAATAGCTGTTTGCGCACCATTCAACAAATTCAGGAAACAGTAATGTTTGCTCAATAGCAAAGTAATATGAAAAAGAACTGCATATATTTAGAATGTCATTTCCTTGCAAAATTACACTGCCACAACTGCTCCTTCGAGACTGATACATTTCCAATTGATAAAACAGGGTCATATACATTTCTATCCCTATCAACAACAAATTCCTCCCTTTCATCCAAAACCCTGCACAAAACTCCTAAACCCTATTCCCTTTCCATGACGAACAATGGCAGCAACTCCTTGAACCAAGTTTAAGTGTTTTAAGGCTTACTTGTGAGTGTGACTGCAGATACGTAAGGTTGACTTCAGAAAGATGGCGGACTGTCTCCTTCGCTCGTCTGTAGCATGCAAATAAAATGATTTTTTAAAACCAAGTCAACTTTACCTTTATATGACGGTCTATTCCAGAGCCTTCATTAAGCGGTTTTTCCTTAACTACTTTTCTCCGCGGAATTCACTTTGATTCGCCACGTGGAACATGGTTTACATTCCGCTACCACCTTTTCATTTTAACCATCTCACAACTTTACTCTCTGGAAACAATAATGACCGTCGATGGGTTTTCACTTTTCACATAAACCGTTGGATTGAGATTAGTTGTGTAAATTCCGCTAGCCTCCCTTTTATTTTCATGTGTGCATCTTTATTTAGCGGACTATTTCTCAACCGTAGATTTTGTTCGCTTCATTCCATCACCGTTGATCTTCAAGCTTCGTTAACCACATCTGCTTCTCCTTATCTCCTGTGCATCTTTATCTACCGGATCTATTTTAAACTATATATCTTCATCTCAATCGCTTTACACCATCAAATTGTGTGTTAAATTAACCCTTATGCGCAATTTAATAATAGAATCGAACTACTAAACTTAGCCAAGTTCATGTATCCTTTTATTATTCTTCCATCATATTTCTTCTTCAGCCATTCAAAATAGAGGTGCTAACACAAAGTTTAGTATTCATAGATTCTATCCTCAAGATAATGTGTTGATTAAGACTCGTCAGGTGATTGAGGAATCCTATGATGACACTAAGCCATGGGCATACTTTTACAGGGCTACTAGAGGTGATCCGAAGAAGTGTGGTGCTGGAGTAATTTTGTACTTATCAAATCAACATTAATTTCATTTTAAAGTAGGACTTGGTTTTGGATCAAAGAATTATGCAAAATTAAGTGCTCTTCGTCATCTCTTGTGGCTAGCCACGGAGAAAGGAATTAATCATTTACAACCTTTTGGTGATTCTCATCTTATTATACGTTGTATTATTGGGGTAAACATGATTCTTACCATGCAGTGGATCCCACTTTTAGAAGAGGCACAAAAGGTTAAAGCAAATGGTGGGTTCTGTTCATCTCTAGCATATATATCGAGAATGACATAAACTAGCTAATGAATTGACAAAAGAAGGCATGGCTTTAGAGAATGGTCAATGACATATTGAATAATCTCTAAATGATATAAAAACTTCTTACAGACATGATCCGTTTTGTAAAATCAGATGATACAATATTTTTTGTTTAAAGATTATTTTGAAGGAAGGATTGCTAAAGCTCCATGATTTATGTTTTCTCTTTATGAGAGGAAAGATGGTGAAGTTAAGTCAAAGTTAATATTTTGTACAAGAAAGTTTTGATAAAGCGTATGCTTACACACATTAAACATTTTGAAGATCTTTTGTTTTTTGAAAAAGGAAAGAGATTACATGCATTGAGAGTTTTTGATTCTCTAAAAGAATGATCTCATATATTATATTTTTTTATTTGTAAAGGACTGGGATATACTCAGCGCAAGTCTAGTATGAACTATGGTTGGAAACAAATTTGTGATTTTACATGTGTGTATATGCTAAATGTAATTATATTTTCAATAATATAGTTATGAATTTTTTATGTGGGAAAAAAAGTTAAAATTTAATTTTTGGTTTTGAGATATCATATTATATTACATTTTAAAAGTGTTATTCAAATAATATTATTAAATTTATGTTTTATTGTCAGATATTGTTAGCTTATTTGGTTAAGGAAATTGTCTTGTTAGTTGGACTACCTAGGTTCAATTTCTTTAGAGGTGAGTTAGTTGGGGGAAGAAACCCAAAAATCCAAACATTAGAATTAGTTACTATTTAGTATTATTAAAATTTTGTTTTTATATGATATCAATAAAATAATTAAGGATCTATTTTTTTATTTAAAAAAAATAAGATATTGAATAATATAGTTAATATGTAAAATTGGAGTGATGTAATAGAAATAGAATGACAATGTAAACGTGGAAAATGAGGGATTTAGTAATAAAATTGGGTAGAAAAGTTATATATATTGTCCATGGGGCGTAGCTCGGGTGGTTGGAATATTTGGTTGTTGCACTCCCCACCCGGGTTCGAATCTCGTCGAGGACATTTTCTCCTTGGGAGCCTTTGCATGTAATGAAATATTAGGCTAATGAGCCGTTTATTGTGATTGGCCCTCTCGAGGGTAGTTTCCCAAGTTCATGTATACTTTCCAAGCAGGTGAATGTAGCCATGGTGTAAAGTGGGCTTCCATGTGAATGTAGCCATGGTGTAAATTGGGCTTCCATGGTGAACCACCGTGAAAAATATATATATATATATATATATTAAAAAATTATTGTTTATAAAAAGAGAAAATTAAGATATTATAAAACATTAATGACCTTCATCTTTGTATATATTTTAATTAATTAAACTAATTTACACTCTTTTTGTTGAAATATTGTAACTTTGAAGAATATTCTATATGTATCTTTTGTGGTCCCCGATGGTCCTACGAGGAGAACCACTTGTATTACTTTGTACCCCGATGCTTCTAATCAGAAGAACTAATAAGATTCATGAGGTAGTCCCCTCTAATTGTAAAGGTGGGTCATTAGCACCCCAGTGTGGTTTCTTGAGCCTACATGTGTAACTCGAGCCTACATGATTTAACTCGAGCCTACATGTTAAATGAGTTAATTCAAGTGAACGGATGAATACAAATATAGGTGTGGTGCTCCTCATTCTAGACACACACACACTCACTTGTGAAGGAGAGAAGTAGCTGGAGAAGGAGGAGGATCAGGTTTTTGATGTCCTTGTTGGTTTTACATTTTTACCTTTTTGGGGCATCTATATTGAGGAAGATTTTGCTAGGTTTTTCACTTTAGGGTTTTCCCAAGATAAATCTATGTTGTTCTTGTGATAATGTTTCTTTCAGTGATCATGTTTATATGCTTTTGTTATGGAAATGAAATGAAATACTGATGTTTTAGCTAAGCATATAAAAATTTAACATGGTATCAGAGCTAACCTGAACAGAACAGCTTTCACAAGGTGAAATAGATCTCTCTTTCTCCCCGAAAGAAATTAGGGTTTTCAGGAAAATTTTTGAGTCTCGAAAAACTGCTTGCATATAAAGTTGCGCCCTCCCAGAGCACATCTTTTGAGCCTGGAATCAAGTTTTTTTTTTGGATGTGTGAGTCTTTGGAAAATTCAAACCCTAGTTTGACAACTGCCCTAGAAAATTGTTGAACCAGAAAACTGCAGAAGCTGAATCTTGCAAGTCTGATTTGAAAGGTGAAGAATTGAGATCTCCAGAAACCAAGCACATCAGTCAACTCACCTCATTCAAGCGCATCTCCTGGTAAGGTCAGTTTCTCATTCCACAAAATTTCATTTTTTTGTGATTCTCTGACAAGATGACTTCAAGCACTAAGCTTGAGGACAAGCTAGAAGACATACAGAATTTTTGAGTATGGAAATATAGGATTGGTCTCATTCTCCAAGAGAATGATCTTGATAAGTATGTCAAAGAAGAAGTGCTATAACCTAAAGAAGCTGAAGCCAAGGAGAAGCACAGAAAGGATATGATTAGGGCACAAAGAATTATTGCTGACTCCATCAAGGATCACTTGATTCCTCAAGTGTCATCCAAGAAGACTCCAAAAGAAATGTATGATGCCCTTTCCAGAATGTTTGAGGGAAGAAACATCAACAGGAAGATGAATCTAAGAGCTCAACTGAAGAGCATCAAGATGAGTCATGGAGAATCCATCCAAGACTACTTTTCAAGGGTTTCTCAGATCAAAGAGAAACTAGAAGCTATTGGAGATAATCTTGATGAAGATGAAATGGTCATGACTGCTCTCAATGGTCTCACTAGACCCTAGGAATCCTTTATTCAGATGATGTGTGCCAGAAAAGAAAGAATGAAGTTTGATGTTGTATCGGAAGACTGCATTCAAGAGGAGACTAGAGTGGCAAATAGAGAAGCCTTACTAAAAGAAGATGATCAAGCCATAGCCACTCAAACCAAAAGAAGAAGAGGAAATCAAATTTCAAGAGAAGAAATTTCAAGGAGTCTCAACCTCCCAGAAGAATTCAAAGGGTAAGAGAAATACCTCCCATTAGAGGCTATTCTGATTTTGAATGTTTTCATTGTAACAAGATAGGACACATTGCTCGAAATTGTCCTATGAAGAGGAAAGAATATAGAAAGAGGTTCAGCAACAACAAAAGACACCATGCTCATCTAGCAAAAGATGAAGATGAAGATGAAGATGAAGAAGAAGAAGAAGAAGGACCTCATAGAAAACAAGCAAGAGAAGAAGATGCAGAAGAGTATGTGCTATTCTCTGCACTCTCTAGATCTGTAACTCCTGGAGAAGATACTTGGATTATTGATAGTGGTGCCTCAAAGCACATGATAGGACAAAAGAAAACTCTATCCAAAATTGAAGAAAAGAGTTCTCCTCAGAAAGTATCCTTAGGAGATGACTATCAATATCCGATCAAAGGAGTTGGTGAAGCAAGATAGAAACTTGACTCAGGTAATCCCCTAAAGATGAAAGATGTATTATATGTACCTGGTCTAAAGAAGAATTTACTTTCTATCTCAGCTTTAGATAAGAAAGGATTCAGAGTTGATTTCATAGATGGCCAAGTACTCATGTGGCCCAAAGGAAAGAATATTGAAGATGCAAATACTATTGGTGAAGAAGAAGGAGGCTTGAATAAACTCAAGGGGCACTCAGAAATAGCCCTTGTGCATGAGTCCACTGACCCTAGTGAACTATGGCATAGAAGGCTTGCCCACATTAATTACAAGGCTCTACCTCATGTGAACAAAGCAGTGATAGGATTACCGGATATGAAGATCAAGCATGAAGGAATTTGCAAAGGATGTGTAAAGGGAAAGAACATCAAGAATCCATTTCCGAAAAGTGAAACTAAAACAAAAGGTACGTTGGAATTGATTCATTCAAATGTTTGTGGTCCAATGTATTCTACATCCTTAAGTGGATTTGAATACTACATCACCTTTATTGACGATTTTTCAAGAAAGACTTGGATATACTTCTTGAAGGCAAAAAGTAAAGTGTTTGAAAAATTCAAGGAGTTCAAAGCCTTGATAGAGAATCTTTCAGACAAGAAAATAAAGACACTTCATTCAAATAATGGAGGAGAATATACCTCAAAAGAGTTTGAGGCTTTTTGCAAAGATACCGGAATCAGGAGGGAACCAGCCACTCACTACAATCCTCAGCAGAATAAGGTTGTGGAAAGAAAGAATAGAACCAACATGGAGGCAGTAAAGAAAATGATATATGATCAAGATCTTCCAATGCATCTATGGGCAAAAGAAGCAAGAACTGCAGTTTATGTACAGAATAGAGTATCTCATAGTGCTCTTGGGTTCAAAACTCCAGAAGAGATGTTCACGGGAAAGAAGACTAAGGTAAGTCACCTTAATATTTTTGGTTGCCCAGTATATATTCATATACCAAAAGAGACAAGAAACAAGTTGGACCCTTCCGGAAAGAAGGGAATATTTGTTGGATATTGTGAAGTATCCAAAGCATTCAGAATTTACATTCCTAGATTTCATCATATGGAAATCAATCGAGATGTGACATTTGATGAAGAATCAGCCCTCAAGAGATCCCGAAAGTGCCAACATGAAGAAGTATATGAAAAAGAGAAACCTCCCAGAAATGAAGAAACTACATGTCTCCCTGAAGATGAAGCTCTTGAATATCATGACATGGAAGAATCGCAAGAATATCCTATGATGGAAATATCAAGAAAGAGAAATCCTACTTGGACAAGAGAAATTATATGAGAGGAAGAAAAATATGGAGCTCCTGAAGGCTCCAAAAGGGAAAGAAAGGAACCTAATACTTTCTCAAACTATGTAGCCTTGATGTGTGATCTTGTAGATCAAGAACCTACAAACTACGAAGAAGCGGTACAGAAGAAAGAATGGAAAGAAGCAATGACTGAAGAATACCAGTCAATAATGAAGAATGATGTGTGGGATATAGTTCCCAAACCAGAAGGAAAAATTATAGTATCCTCCAAATGGATACTCAAAATAAAGCATGCAGCTGATGGAAGCATCGAGAAGTATAAAGCAAGATTTGTGGCCAGAGGTTTCTCTCAGAAAGAGGGAATTGATTATGAAGAGACATTTTCCCCAGTAGCACAGTATACTTCAATTAGAGCTACCATGGCACTTGTATCCATGATGAAGTGGAACTTACACCAGATGGATGTGAAGACAACTTTTTTAAATGGTGTGATCGAAGAAGAAGTATACATAGAACAGCCACAAGGATTTGAAGTTGAAGATAGACATACTCACGTATGCAAATTGAAGAAGGTCTTGTATGGCCTTAAACAATCCCCTCGAGCTTGGTATGAAAGGATAGACAGTTTCCTGTCAATTATGGGATTTACCAAGAGTAAGGCTGATCCGAACCTTTATCTCAAAGTTGTAGATGATGAACCTATCATCCTGTTATTATATGTAGATGACTTATTCCTGACAGGGAATAAGAAACAGGTCATGGAAAGCAGGAAGAAACTAGCAGAATAATTTGAGATGAAAGACCTCAGGTTAATGCATTATTTCCTAGGTCTGGAAGTATGGAAAAGTTCAGAAGGAATCTTTCTCAACCAGGGAAAGTATGTAGTAGAGATATTGAAGAGATTCAATATGTTGGAATGCAAAGCCATGGACTCCAACCTGAAGCTATTAGCTAATGACTCATTAGAGTTAGTGGATGCAACTCATTACAGACAGATCATTGGGTCACTACTGTACTTAACAAATACTAGACCAGACATTTGTTTTGCTGTGAACACCTTAAGTCAATATCTTGTTCAACCAAGATGGGTTCACCTAGTAGCTGCAAAACATGTGATGAGATATCTGAAAGGGACTATAGACTTTGGTCTATACTATGATAGTAGCCATGAGTATAGGTTGTATGGATACACAGATGCAGATTGGGATGGAAGTATCTCATATAGAAAAAGCACTTCAGGTGGATGTTATAGTCTGGGATCTGCTATGATTTCATGGTTTAGCAGAAAGCAGTCTAGTGTTACTCTAAGCACAGCTGAAGCAGAATATATAGCAGCTTGCTCTGCTAGCTGTGAAGCCATATGGCTTCGAAAACTAATGTCAGGATTATTCAACCTAGAGTTGGACACTACTATGATTCTATGTGACAACCAGAGCTGTATAAAGATGACAGAGAACCCTGTGTTCCATGACAGATCAAAGCACATAGAAATGAGATATTTCTACATTCAAGATATGATGCAGAAAGGAGACATAAAGCTCCAGTATGTGAGTACTGATGAACAAGTTGTTGATGTGTTAACAAAGCCTCTGTCCCGAGTAAAGTTCGAACAATTTAGAGAAAATATTGGTATGGTTCAGAAAGACCTTCCCCGAAAGGGGGAGTAGTGATGTTGCAGTGGGATTGTATCATCCCTGGGCACTTGCCCTAAAGTGATCTGGAGACCTCGGTCTTCGAGAATGAAGTGGGATTGTATCATCCCTGGGAACTTGCCCTAAAGTGATCCGGAGACCTCGGTCTTCGAGAATGAAGAGGGATTGTATCATCCCGGGACATATGTCCAGAAGTGATCCGGTGACTTCAGTCATCGAGAATGTGGCAGGATTGTATCATCCTTGGAATTCGGTTCAGAACGGATCTGGTGAACTTCGGTCATCGAGAAGGTGGCAGGATTGTATCATCCTTGGACTTTGGTTCAGAATGGATCCGGTGAACTTCGGTCATCGAGAAGGTGGCAGGATTGTATCATCCTTGGACTTCAGTTCAGAATGGATCCGGTGAACTTCGGTCATCGAGAAGGTGGCAGGATTGTATCATCCTTGGACTTCAGTTCAGAACGGATCCGGTGAAATTCGGTCATCGAGAAGGTGGCAAGATTGTATCATCCTTGGACTTCGGTTCAGAATGGATCCGGTGAACTTCGGTCATCGAGAAGGTGATAGGATTGCATCATCCCTGGACTTTACGTCCAAAAGAGATCCAAAGACTTATTTGTCTTTGTACTATGGTTTGCAGGTTGTTGTTGATGATGATGATGCTTCTAATTGAAAGATCAAAGTGTGATGATGATGATATTTTGATGTTGATATTTTGATGACGTTGATGTTTTAATCATAATGATGTTTTGATGATGATGTTGTTTTCATGATGATGTATCTGATCGAAAGATCAGAGTATTATGATGATGATGATGTTGCTGATCGAAAGGTCATAATACTGAAGATGTTGCTGATCGAAAGATGTTGTTAATCAAAAGGTCAAAGTGCTGAAGATGTTGTTGATCGAAAGGTCAAAGTACTGAAGATGTTGCTGATCGAAAGGTCAATATACTGAAGTTGTTGCTGAAGATGTTGCTGATCGAAAGGTCAAAGTGCTGAAGATGTTGCTGATGAAAAGGTCAAAGTACTGAAGATGTTGCTGAAGTTGTTGTTGATCGAAAGGTCAATATACTGAAGTTGTTGCTGATTTAAAGGTCGAAGTGCTAAAGGTGTTGCTAATCGAAAGGTCAAAGTACTAAAGATGTTGCTGAAGTTGTTGCTGATCGAAAGGACAAAGTATTGAAGATGTTGATGATGATGTTGCTGATCATAAGATCAGAATATAAAGATGATGATGATGCTGTTCGAAAAACATCAAAATGTTGAAGAAGTAGTTACAGATCAAAATAGTCAGAGTGTTGTTGTTACCAAAGACTGAATATTGAAGATGAAGACTACTTGATGTTGAAAAGCTTCCAATGATTTATATATGTGTTACCCTGATGATGTTGATGATGTCCCCTATCTCTCTCCTACTATTGTTGGTGTTGATGTTGTTGTAGAATACCCTTCTCGTTAAGAGAGAGTGTTGAAATATTGTAACTTTGAAGAATATTCTATATGTATCTTTTGTGGTCCTCGATGGTCCTACCGGGAGAACCACTTGTATTACTTTGTACCCCGATGCTTCTAATCGAAAGAACTAATAAGATTCATGAGGTAGTCCCCTCTAATTATAAAGGTGGGTCATTAGCACCCCAGTGTGGTTACTTGAGCCTACATGTGTAACTCGAGCCTACATGATTTAACTCGATCCTACATGTCAAATGAGTTAATTCAAGTGAACGGATGAATATAAATAGAGGTGTGGTGCTCCTCATTTGAGACACACACACACACACACTTGTATAGCGCACTTGTGGAGGAGACAAGTAGCTGGAGAAGGAGGAGGATCAGGTTTTTGATCTCCTTGTTGGTTTTACCTTTTTACCTTTTTGGGGCATCTATATTGAGGAAGCTTTTGCTGGGTTTTTCCCTTTAGGGTTTTCCCAGGATAAATCTGTGTTGTTCTTGTGATACTGTTTCTTTCAGTGATCCTGTTTATATGCTTTTGTTACGGAAATGAAATGAGATACTGATGTTTTAACTAAGCATATAAAAATTTAACACTTTTAGCATAAATACTCTTAATAAAGTATGGGCTTTAATGTTTTAATGGACAATTAGCACAAAGATTTAGACATAAATTAAAGAAATTAAATAGATTACTCACTTATTCAAAATTTTGATAATTTAGGCATTTTTATAAATGTATCTTCATTTGAAGTTGGATTTAAATATTTAGGCTTTCACTTAAAACTCATTGCTTATAAGAAAACCGACTAGGATTGGTTAATAAAAAAATGTGAAGCCATAAATAGAAATTGGAGCCTGTTCGGGTACACAGGGTACTCCCAAAAGACCGAACACCAAGAGTAGCCACTCACACAAATAGATCACAGATCAATACACCAATGTTTGTCATGTGGTTAAAACCCTCGAGAGGGAAATAGTCCATGGCCCCAGCCAAATAGCTACTTGGAGCAATTTATTATGCAAAATAAAGAAAGTTGCATGAGCTTCTCATAATCGATCAACTAGCTAAGGACCCTCCATGCTCTTTAAATAGAGATCATGGACCAATCAAGTGTTAAGCCACGGATCAATGGTAGGTATGATCTAATAAAATTTGAACTGTCAGATCACTTTATGTCTAGAACATATCATGACTGTCGGATTAGAATATTTACAAATGCATACTAATGCATACTAAAGAAACACACTTTAACTAATGGATATATTACACAAGTTGATCTTAACTAACTCCTAAGTGTCTAAATATCATAACATCCCCCCTTAAGAACAACTTGGGATAGGATTGAAGGATTTACAAAATGACACTATTAGGAGAAGGAAGGAGGCACTAGAGCCTATCCCTCCTTAAGGACACATTCCTAAACTCCTAACATAGATCGAAGTTTGGAAAACTTTGCTTTTGTAAGAGACTTGATGAAGATGTCTGTAACTTGATCATCTGTAGGGTAGTAGAGCATTTCAAGAACACGATCATGAACAAGATTTCTGATGAAGTGCATGTGTAGCTCAATGTGTTTGCTGCGTTGATGTAGAACTGGATATTTGTCAAGCTTGATGGCACTTTGGTTGTCTCACCAAAGTGGAGTAGGCTGCTGCTGCTCGAATCCAAACTCTGAAAGGATTTGGCGAAGCCATAAAGCTTCCTGACTGGCATTAACTGTGACTCGATATTCTGCTTCTGCTGAAGAAAGAGCAAGAGCTTGTTGTTTCTTACAAGCCCAAGTGACAGGTCCAGATCCTAGACTAAAAACATAACCTGTAGTAGACTTTCGATCATCAGGATTGCTGACCCAATCTAAATCAATGAAACTAACCAACAAAGGTGTCCTCCCTGTATTGTAATGAATCACAAACTGAATTGTACCTCGAATATATCGAAGTATTCTTTTTGTTGCTTTCTAGTGACTTTCATGAGGTGTTTGCATATAACGGGAAACATGACCAATGACAAAGGAAAGGTCAGGATGGGAATGAGTGAAGTATAAAAGACTACCAACAAGCCAATGATACAAGGTGGCATTTACTTCAGGGGAAGTACAAGTGGCAAAAAGTTTGACTCCAAACTGGAAGGGAGAAGGGGCTGGTTTACAATATTCCATGTGAAAGCGACAAAGAAGGTCACAAGAATACTTAGACTGGGAAAGAAAGATTCCTTATTTGGTTTACAAGACTTGGAGACCAAGAAAATAATGCAAATGTCCTAAGTCTGACATTTCAAAATTTTTCTTAAGACTGGATTTCACATGGGTTAAAACTTAGGGTCACTACCAGTAAGGATAAGATCATCAACATAAAGAACAAGTATGATGAGATGGTTTCCTACTTTCTTGGTATAGACATTGGGTTCATAACGGCATCTAGAAAAACCAATGTCAAGGAGAAAGCTATCCATTATAGTGTACCAAGCTCTACAATCTTGCTTAAGGCCATATAAGGATTTCTTAAGGAGACATGCAAGGCTAGAGTTATCCTGAACATATCCAAGAGGTTGTTCCATGTAAACTTCCTCCTATAAATCACCATGTAAAAAGGAAAACTTGGAATCCATTTGATGGACTTCCCAGTTATGTAAGGCTACAAGGGGAAGAACAAGGTGGATGGAGTTCATTTTTTTGACAGGAGCAAAGGTTTCATTGTAGTCAATCCCTTCAACTTGGGAAAAAACTTTTGCAACTAACCTTGCCTTAAGTCTTTCAACACTTCCATCTAATGCATAATTAGTTTTGTATATCCATTTACATCTGACAAGTTTTATTCCTTTTGGAAGAGGAACAAGATTCCAAGTATCATTCGCCATCAAGGAACGATATTCTTCATCCATATTTGTATCCCAATCTGGATTTCCTAAAGCTTCTGCAAATGTTTCTGGATCATGATTCTCGGAAACTTGATCCAAAATAGAAGAGGCTCGCTAAAATAGAGAACGTGTTTGACGTTGATCTCTAGGATCATCGGCAAGATCACTAGCTGCTTCACATGTTGATCAGACGCATCGAGGAAGAATTGGTGTTGCTGTAATTGGAGGAACATGAGCAGGAAGAGGTGGATTTTCATCCTCACTGTCATCATCAGAAACTGGATTTGGAAACCTGTCAATGAAGTTGGAAAGAGAAGAAAGCACATTCATCGAATCAGGCTTACAGGCCAAAGATGGCACACCCACCAAGATAGGCTTGCAGGCCAAGAGATTTTCATCAAATTTAACATCTCTTCTAATGATTATATCATGAGAATGTGGCTGAAGAAGTCTATAACCTTTTACATCTTCAAAATATCCAACAAATATGCACTTTTCACTTTTAGGCTACAATGCTTTCTGTTTTTCATCCGAAATGTGAGCCCATGCTTCACAACCAAACATACATAAGTGACTTACATCTGGTTTAATTTTAGTCCATGCTTCTTCCGGTATTATACCTTGTAAAAATTTAGTGGGTGTGTGATTAACTATGTAATTTGCACAATTTATGGCCTCATCCCAATATTGAAGACTTAGTTCCTTAGATTGGATCATACAATTAGCCATTTATTTTAAAGTGCGGTTCTTCCGTTCAACTACACCATTTTGTTGTGGTGTATATGGAACAGTCTGTTGTCATTGGATTCCTTGTTCAGTGCAGAAAGTAGTGAACTTTTTGTTAACATATTCTCCTCCATTGCCATATCTTAACTTAATAATTTGATAACCATATTGTTTTTCAACAAGGGCCTTGTAGGCCAAGAACATGTTAAATACTTCACTCTTAAGTTTTAGGAAGTAAACCCAAGTGTGTCTGGAGTAGTCATCAATGAAAGTTAAGAAATATTTGAAACTAGAAAAAGAAGCAGATGGAAGAGGGCCACACATGTCACTATGCACAAGCTCCAAGGGAACCGAGGCGTGCCAAGAGGCACGTTTGTCAAAACTGTCCTGATGATGTTTTCCGAGTACACAACTGGAACAAACACCATCCTTGCAAGATACCATTAAAAGACCAGTCACCATATTTTCTTTACATACTTGTTACAATGAGCGATAATTTAAGCGACCAAATGGCTCATGCCAAATTTTTCTCAAGTTATCACTATGAGCAACAAAAACTGAAGGAAAAGGTGATGACCCAAAGTTGTTAAATTTGTACAGCCTGGTAATATCATCAATAGTTCCAGTAGCAAGGACATTTTGAGGATCTTTAAAATCCTTGATTACAACTTGGTGAGGTGTAAACATCACAGTTTTACCTTCACCCGAATGAGTAATTTGATAGAATGATAACAAATTGCAGGAAATTTTTGGAACACATAGTACATCACTGAAATGATCCTACAACACTTAGAGATCTATCATCACCAACAAATATTTGTTTGGTGTTACATTCATGCATAGTAGAAAAGATGGCTTGATCCTTAGCCATATGATAAGATGCTCCAAAATCAATGAGCCATTCATTTGAAGTAGAATAAGAAGATGTAGTATAAGAGTAACCAGAAGCACAAAGTGCATGTCCATGAGAGGTAGATTCTGACAAGGAATCTAGGATGATGTGGTGTTTCTTCATTGCTTCTTCCAAGGCTGCCATCTTCTTGAAACACTTAAATTCATCATGATTATATTTCCCACAAAAATTTCAATGACGCTTAGTCTTCTTTCCTTTGGGCTTGGATCCTTTGTCATTTTTTAAAGAAGGAGATGACTGAGAGGGTTTGGAACCCTTGTTTGGCTTATTATTGCAAAAATTATGTTTCTTGGAAGGCTTGGAATTTTCTTTCTATTGGGAGAATAAGGAATTCTTAGATGTATCTGCATTGTTAATTATTCCAATATGAATGAGCTTATCTTGCTCTCTAATTAAGGAATCACAAAAGGTTTCAAGACTAGGCTCTTGATAGCTAGCTGCAATCAATGATTCTTTCATGGAGTAAAATGTAGATACAAAAATAGAATATGTAGGTCCAAGTTTGGAAAGAATATGATAAATACATTGTTTTTCTTCTTTCTTAATCTTGCATTCTTCACATAAGAGTCTAAGAGTTTTATACTTAGATAAATACTCTTGAATGCATGAAAAATAACTTGGATTCAAAGAAATCAACTCATTCTAAAGTTCATGACCTTGAATTTCTTTGTGTTTACCAAACACATATTCCAACTTTTCCAAATCTTTATCGGGTTCATCAATTCTAGATATGTGGAATCGCAAATCAGTAGATACTGACATCCCAATCAATCCACGAGCTTCATCGCATCTATTTGCCCATTTTATTTTCTTATCATCATCAGTGGGTTTTGTTTCTTTCCCTGAGGTAATTCTGAAAAATCCCCTACTTCTTAGAACTGTAGGAATAATAGATCAATGATATGTGCAATGATGCTAAAAAGAAGCACAAGAAATAGATCTTGCTACTAAGAATTCTCACAAGCATACACAGGAAAAATAGAGAGAAGAAAAGAGACTGAATGACATGAATGAAGAGATGAATATTGGTGTGTAACCTTCCATTGAATAATGATGAATAATAGTGTACATAAATAGTACATCCCTCATAGGAAAATCGAATTGTATGGAAACAACTCATAAAGCTCAAAAAGGCTGACTTACCAAAATATAGCAAACCCCCATAGGTGGCTAAAGCACTTACCAAATCTATCAAGGACCTCATGAGTTGGAAAAAGCATGAGTGAGTTGTCAAGGAGATGGAAAAAACATGATAATCCTAGAAAATGGATAAAAACTAATGGAGGATGGGTTGGAAACAAAAGCTCCCAATTTCCTAGTTGACTAGCTTTTATCTTATCCATAGAAAAGCCGGAAAAACAAAAAAAGCAGAATAAAGCAGAATCTGCTGTAAAGTCCTGTATACTAATTCTGGATGGTCAAAATGTGGTCGAGAATAACCCAGATTTGGAAATAAATCATTCCTAGGATATAGATGCCATGTATTGACTTTAAGGTGCAAGTGGATGCCAACTAATTAAGCTAGTGGGTGAATAATTAATCAAATAATGATTGATTATTTTATCCTAAGTTGTGAGTGGGTTTAATATATTCCAACACCCCCCTATAAATCTAACTTTATGATGGTATGACAAAAAATATAGATGCATGTAGATGCATATAGGGCCCAGCAACAAGCCTATGGTCACCCTTTAACAATTATTATGTCCAGAAAAGTGAGGAAAGAGGCAAAACCACATGGGGAAAATCCTCCCTCAAGATAAGAAAAGGCACAAAATTTGAAATATGTCTTCAACATATCTTCATCTTCACTTTAATGAGCTGACTGAACTACTTCTGGATGAAGGACTTTTTGAAGAAATCATGAACTCCATGATCATGTGCTGGAGTGTAGAACTTGGAAGAAGGAAGAGGAGAGACTCCTTGTATCTCATCAACTGATGAAGTAGGAGCATTATCTAAATGCTTATTTCTGCTGTCAAACTCTGATCTACAAACATAATCTGAAATGGAAAATATATCTATGCATACTCCTTTCCAAAGAGTACAAAAAATAAGGCAATTTATTTCACACCCAATTCCCTGAATAGCTGCAAAATTGTGATGCGAATCACATGTCAATCTTCCAATCTGATGTAGCATATATATAAATCTGATATGAGGTTTATAAAACTCTGATATATCAGAAATATTAACATATGGAATAGTAAGGACAAAGTTTTCAATGGCTCCATGAGGATATAGGGCTAGACTAGGAAATTTATGAGCAACTGGGGAAAACTGATAGGTGTAAAAATATGAATGATGGATGGGCATAAGATCTAAACCATAAGTGTTTAGAACAGATCCAAACATGTTTAATATCAGTCCAAATATTACTAAGGACATGGATAACCAACCACTGAAAGTTAGGAAAGACTTCAAATCATGTAAGATAAAGATCACTGCATATGAGACCAATGAGGAATCAACTAGTGAGCTTGCGATTTGTATAGTCTGTATTATTCAAAAGTATGGTATATGGTATGGATGGTGGTATTATATGTGTATCAACCTGCAAATATGCTTCCAAATCAGAATCCAAAGGATCACATATAAGCATATCAATAGACTCATGGGAATACACTGGTAATGAATCCTCTGTATGAAAGGAGGAAATAAGGAGATGTTCAAAATCTTCAAGAAGGCTCTAAGTATTGATGCCAAGAACAAAGGAGGATATTTTGAAGCACATAATATCAATTAAGGTAAGTGGTATGACACAAAGAAGGCTTGATGTGGCTAAGCAAACATCCTGGAAGTCATTGGGTTTTGCACTATCAATGAGAGAGGTATGCAAAAGGTGTGAAGAATATGGCACATAGATCTCAGAATATAAGATAGGATATTTAGATAAAAATGAAAGGGTTATAGGATCATAATCAATATCATCAGCAGCTCCATATGTTACTTCTTTTTCATCAATAGTATCACAAAAAGAAAAATCACCTTTGAGAGACACAGAAAAAGATGGCTCTTCAATATTTTCTTATTCATTGAAGGAGGAAGCATTCGAATGAAAGAGGGCAGCAGCAACATGAACTGTATGAGAAAATTCTTCATCATGATCAACTTCATCAGAGAATGTAGAGGCCAAGAAATCTTGAGAGAGAGAATAAGAGGAGATGCTAGGTTCGCTCCATGCTTCATCTTCAATTTCCTGCAAACCAAAATCTTTGTCAAAAATTTACCAAAGCTCAAATGGAAATTCAGTAGAATATATGAGATGATATATATTTGAAGACATTCCCAAACACATAATTCCATAATCTCTATCAGAATTATTTATCCAATCAATCTTCTCTTCATAAGACTCAAGTTCACTCAATGTACCAATGGAGACATCAAAGAGACATTGCCTCTTCAAGTATGCACTCATCTTTGGCTTCCAATAAGCATAGTTGAAAGGAAATAGTAGAGGAACTTTTGAATCCATATTGAAGTTTTTGATATGCTCTAAGAGATACTCTCTGCAACCTGCCAAACAAACTAGGAGAAAATCTTGTAAGCTAGACAAGCTCTTTTTCAGAGAGGGATAGGAGACTGGAAGCGCTCCTCAACTCCGTAGAACTTGATCAACCTTGTAGCTCTGATACCATGTAGAAATAATAGATCAATGCTATGTGCAATGATTCTAAAAAGAAGCACAAGAAATAGATCTTGCTACTAAGAATTCTCACAAGCATACACAGGAAAAATAAAGAGAAAAAAAGAGACTGAATCACATGAATGAAGAGATGAATATTGGTGTGTATCCTTCCATTGAATAATGATGAATAATAGTGTACATAAATAGTACATCCCTCATAGGAAAATCGAATTGTATGGAAATAACTCATAAAGCTAAAAAATGCTAACTTACCAAAATATAGAAAACCCCCATAGGTGGCTAACGCACTTACCAAATCTATCAAGGACCTCACAAGTTGGAAAAAGCATGAGTGAGTTGTCAAGGAGATGGAAAAAACATGCTAATCCTAGAAAATCGAGAAAAACTAATGGAGGATGGGTTGGAAACAAAAGCTATCAGTTTCCTAGTTGACTAGCTTTTATCTTATCCATAGAAAAGTAGGAAAAGCAGAAAAAGAAGAATTTGTTGTAAAGTCCTGTATACTAATTCTGGATGGTCAAAACGTGGTCAAAATCAACCTAGAATTGGAAATAAATCATTCCTAGGATATAGATGGCATGTATTGACTTTAAGGTGCAAGTGAATGCCAACTAATTAAGCTAGTGGGTGAATAATTAATCAAATAATAATTAATTATTTTATCCTAAGTTGAGTGGGTTTAATATATTCCAACAGAATATGCAGGTCCAAGTTTGGAAAGAATATGATAAATACATTGTTTGTCTTCTTTCTTAATCTTGCATTCTTCACATAAGAGTCTAAGAATTTTATACTTAGATAGATAGTCTTGAATGCATGAAAAATAACTTGGATTCAAAGAAATCAACTCATTCTGAAGTTGATGACCTTGAATTTCATTGTGTTTACCAAACATAGATTCCAACTTTTCCAAAGCTTTATCGGGTTCATCAATTCCAGATATGTGGAATCGCAAATCAGTAGATACTGACATCTCAATCAATCCACGAGCTTCATCGCATCTATTTTCCCATTTTATTTTCTTATCATCATCAGTGGGTTTTGTTTCTTTCCCTGAGGTAATTCTGAAAAATCCCCTACTTCTTAGAACATCCTCCATATGAGATTTCCATGAGAAATAGTTAGAACTAGTAAGTATAATATCACAAGGTGCAGCCATAATTGAAAATAATGGCTAAAAGAACAAAAACTAACTACCTTGATGCAAAGAGCTCGAAAAATTAGGCTGTTGTAAAAAAAAATGCTCTAAAAAATGATTCTGAATGATGAAGTTATACTTGATCAAAAAAATGTTGAAGATGTCCCCAATAGTGACGTGGCAGATATTAACTTGACCAACTAAAAAAAAGAACCCCCCTCTTCCCAAGATCAACCTTTGACAATCACTTTACAATAAATTTGCTTTTAAATGAATCACTTTCGTAGAATAAGTGATGTTCACTTTTACAATAATGTTACTTTGAATAGTGCGGCAATAAATTAAAAGACTTAAGTGACTCACTTTTAATTTTATTTTATTTAAATGAGATGCACTTTTACAATAAAGTAACTTGAAAATAGAAATTTCATGTACTAAAAAGTAACTTAATAAGACTTGAACTCAATACCTATTAAGGAATAAAGCAACTTTGGACCAAGTGAGCTAAGTTTAAAATGTACATAAAAGAATGGAAAGAGGAAGGGGGGTCTTTTTTTACTTGTCTCTCTTGTTCTCCGTGCTTGCCTTTTTTTCCTACAAATCACAAAAAAAAACAAAAACAAAAACAAAAAAACTTTTCCACACTATGGAGTTAGATCTTGGTTAACTTACCCGAAAAGTCTACGTTTTCAAGTTTTCCCGTTGTTTCTGATTCGTCATGATCACACAAGGTGTATGGAAAAGAGAATACGTATCCAGGGAAGGAAATAGTCTGAGACTCAAACAATAAATAAAATATGAGAGATTTAAAAAAAATAAAACAAATCCGTCACTGTAACATTATACCTTCAGATTTGCCGAAATGGGTGTTTCTAGAACAAATGGAAACAATTTTTTATGAAACGAAAACTATTTCTCAATGGAAACTACGCTCCAGACGCAATGAAATAGCTCCCATAGGCCACAAAATCATAAAATCTAGAATCAGAAACCCTTTCCAAAGTTTCGGCAACACCGGTTCGAGATCTTTATCACAAACAGAAGCGGCTCTTCATAAACGCTCTGATACCATGTTTAGGTACACATGGTACTCCCAAAAGACCGAACACCAAGAGAAACTACTCACACAAACAAATCACAGATCAGTACACCAATGTTTGTCGCGTGGTTAAAACCCTCGAGAGGGAAACAATCCACGACCCCAGCCAAATAGTTACTTGGAGCAATTTATTATGCAAAAGAAAGAAAGTTACATGAGCTTCTCATAATCGATCAACTAGCCAAGGACCCTCCATGCTCTTTAAATAGAGATCATGGACCAATTAGGTGTTAAGCCATGAATCAATTGTAGGTATGATCTAAGAGAAGTTGAGTCGTTGGATCACTTTATGTCTAAAACATATCATGACCATTGGATTAGAATATTTACAAATGCATACTAAAGAAATACACTTTACCTAACGCATATATTACACAAGTTGATCTTAACTAACTCCTAAGTGTCTAAATATCATAACAGAGCCATCGCTAGCTTTCAAAAGGAGGGAAAATCATTTTGGTAAAAATTGTATTAGAGGCAATTCTAGTCTTCTGGATGAATTTCTAGATCCCCGTTGGAGTTGTTGAGAAAATCAAAATAATATGTTTCAAATTTATGTGGTCTGTTAGTCTGCAACAAACATGTATGGTTTCAATAAAGTAGCAAGCTATGGAACTTCCTAAAGCTAGTGGGGGGTAGGGTTTTAAGAGTCCATCCCTATTCTCAAAAGCATTGGCAACAAAAATGTTTGGAGATTGATTAAGGGTGAGGGTTTGTGGGTAAAAATTGTTGCTTTGAAATATATATTTCCACAAATGGTTCTAGAATGGATCCAAAGTAATACTAAAAATAGAAGAAGTATATACATTGGTTGGAAAGTTGATTCACAGTCTTTTGATATCATTGGAATTGGTTTATGTTGAAGGCTGGAGACAGGCTATTTGTGAGGCTTGGAATCGATCCTTGGGTTGGTTGTACTCAAAGGTACATTTTTCCTATTCATATGACTAGGCATTTGCGATATAGGATTTTTCCTTTTAAATAACATATCATCCGATGGAGCTTCATCGAGTCAAGGGTGGTTATCAGTGGAGGAATTGAGGTTTATTGGGAATGACAACAATATCTAGTCACATTTTACAAAAAAACTTAAAAAGAAGTAATGTCACGATTGGAGGATGCTCGAATATGTTGGTGTAGTCAGTCTCTTCCAAAAGCATTTGTACTCCAAAAGAAGGATATAACTATCTTATTCGGGATTTAGTGGATTAGGATCAGAAAAGGTGGAGGAAAGTTGTTTGGCAGTTCAAATGTCTAATCAAATCAAGATACTTATGTGGTTCCTTCTATCAGGTAAGGATCTAACATGGGATGTATTGAATAGGAAAAGTTATGAAGGACTTGGCAGATGTTACTTGTGTCAAACGAGATTGAATCAAACGTTCATATAGTTGTAAAATGTGAATACACAACGAAAGTTTAGTTGAAAATTGAAATGAAACTAAAAAAACAGGATCTATGGAAAAGAGACTTAGTGGAATTTGGTCCAAAGGAAAGGAGTGCAAATGAAGAATTAAAAGAAATGAGATATTTTCCCTTGATTGTTTCATGGGGTATATGGCTTGCCGGAAATTCTATCTATATTGAAGGCAATTTTGTTCAACCTATAAAATGTGCTCTTGAAAGCATTGGTATTCTAAGCCACTTTCCTTAGGAAAACATAAAGATAAAGTTTCGCCAGGTAACTAAGGAAGATATTGACAAGAGTAGACCTTGGGGGTATCTTGACGGAGTTACGAATGGTAATCCAAAGAGATGTGGAGCAAGAGGACTCATATACTTTTCGAAAAATAACTGCCTTAATTTCAGAGCTGGGCTAGGTATAGGCACAAACACTTTTTTGAACTAAATGCTTTAAGGATTTTTCTATGCTTGGAAAAGGAAAATGAGGTTCAAAACTTCCATATTTTTGGTGATTCTCAGATAATAATAAACTGGATCACAGGTCAAAATAGGATTCATAATATGCAGATGGTCCCTTTACTCGAAGAGACTCAAAGACTTTTTGATAGTTTGGGATTCATGGATATAAAACATATTTTTCAGGGAAATAAACTTTTTTCCATATGAGCAGGTAAGACTTGGAGTGGATATGATGGAAGGTACGTGGTATATATATAAAAATGTGGCTAACATTAATTCTGGATATTTTCATGACCCTTTTTTTTTATAAAAGATTTGGATATAAGTGGAGTTTATCTCATATTGTTGAAGAACAAATTTTGTTTTCTTTGGTGATGAGATACTATCTTAGGATAATTTTTTGAGGTGTAAAAGTGTTTTGCTTGCAAAAATACTTACCATGTATATGAGAATTTTGATGTATTTAAAGGGACGTTTTTTTTTTCAAATAAGCTACAATTTTTAGTTTGATCAGGTGAAGAAGATTTGGTTGAAATATTCTTGAATATGGAAAGTTTGAAGCTTTCTTATGAAGGAAAACTATGGAAATGCACATGAAGTTTTCTTCAAAGCATATGAAAAATGTATTTATTTTTTCTTATTTGAATAAAGGTTATGATTTTTTTATGTGGGAGAAAAAAGAAACTTAAATTTTTAGGAAAAATTTTATGGTTAAAAGTTTCCATCAATTTGAATTATAATTTAAAAAAAAAAAATTTATTCCATTATTATCCTATTTAAACTCCACATAAATAATATTAATATTAAAAGACAACTTTATAAAAATAAAAACAAAAATTGATTAGTCAATTAATTTATTGATTTTTTTAATTCTACCTATACATTTAAAGACATAGAATAGCTATTATGTAAAACTTTTTTGCTTTTAAACTATGCACTCTTAAATTAATATATTATTTATTAAATTATACATTTAATAATTATTTTAGCTTTTTATTATAAGCAATTCAAATGTATTAAAAAAATCATAATGTAAAAAGGGTTTCAAAGGGTTTCAAATATTCCAACAATATTGAATATGTAAAAGTGTTTAGACTTATCAAAATTGATCAATAAAAAACTTCTAAAGCTTAATTTATTATGTTTTCTAGTCAAATTAAATAAAAATAAGAAAATAAATAATACATTACCAAAATTTACAAAGTTCTTGAAATATTTGTGTGAAAGTGTTGTGGAGATGTCACTTCCTGGAGTTTCACTTTTCTCATTTCTGTAACATGCCTGGTAATGCAAGTAAAGTTAAATCGTTATCTCAACTTTTACGTGAATGTCAAAGGAAATATCATTAAAAGTTTTTAGTTAAGTTAATTACCTTTATTTTAAGGTACTATATTATAGTAACCACACTTAAAAGGGAAAAGTCTTGAGAGTTTATAAAGAAAGGTTAATATAGACATACCTATAAGTGGCACAGCTAAATAAAGTAAAATTATATTTTATAAATATATTTATGTACAACTATTGTTAGGCTAGGGTAAAATATTTGGAGGTAGTTTCAATAACTGAAGTCTTACACTCGAAAGGGAGGAGAGGGGATTCACCGATGGAAGCTGTGGAAATATTTCTTGCAAAATGGGTAGACGCTTTTCGTTTGATTATTATACAACTCAGCGCCGTGACGAAACTCGGCATCGAAGGGAAGATATGGATGAATGAAAATAACTCAGCATTCTAAGGAACAACCTGACCACATTCAGGGGGAGAACTAGATATGTGGATAAATTACCTCCTTGTTATATTATATTATATTTCCTTCTTGGTGTATAGTTACATTCTGTTAAAAGTTTGGGTAACTCTGGTGATGTGATCTTATTTGGCTTGGGTTCATTTGAGGAATGGTTAGCCTTCAAAACCATTCTTGATATTTTCTGTGAGGCTTCGGGTATGAGTATTAATGTGAACAAATCCAATTTTCTCCATAATGATCTGAGTATGGAGACTATCCATAGAATTACAGATATTCTACCTTTCAGAGTGGATGATATTCGAAAAGGGTTTGGCTATCTTGGCTACTTTCTTAAGCCATTAGGTTACTTAATAAAGGATTGGCTCTGGTTGGTATCAAAGTTTGAAAAGAAAATTTCTCATTGGACAAATAGATTTCTGTCTATGGGAGGCAGACTTGTCCTCATTCGTTCTGTTTTATCAAGCATGCCAGTTTATTGGATGTCTCATGTTCCGATTCCAACCTCTATTTTAGACAAGCTCAGAAAGCTGATCTTTTCATTTCTTTGGGGCTCTTCATCAAAGACTAAAAAATTCTACCTTGTGGATTGGCATCTTTTGGCTCGCACAACTTCACATGGTGGCTGGGGAATTAAACATCTTCCTAGCTTCAGTTTTTCTTTGAGGATGAAAATATTTTGGTTAGCTTTAATTAGCAAGGGTATCTGGAATCAGCTCATTACTGTTAAATATCTGAAAAATAAACCTCTCCATATTTGGTTCAAGGATAAGAATTTCAATACTAGGAATGTCTCAATTATTTGGAGGGGTTTCATTTCCACCATATCCTGGATTGGCAGAGGGATCATATGGAAAGTTGGAAATGGAGAATCCATCAGTTTGGGTGCAGATCCATTATTGGTATGGGTTCTTCCTTCGTTCTGCCAGGAGATTTAAGGGATTACTTAGAAGACTTTGGTATTAGCTCCCTTGCCCAAGCTCGCAACCAAACCACTTTTTCCACTGGTTACTGGTTCTCTTCTGAAGATCTTGATCTCACTGGTGAATGGAAAATTGCATGGGACAATTATATTAGAGGACTGGAATATGGCCGCATTCGTCTCAAAAATCAAATTGATACTATTTCATGGTCTCATAATAATTATACAAGACCTCTTATTGCTGCTGAAGGATATAAATGCATATTTTCTGATATATGTGCAAAGATTAATGATTCAGTTCTGAAAACATTATGGACTTTGAATATTCCCTTGAAATTAAAATGCTTTATTTGGTTGATTCTTAAAGGAAAAATTTTAACCTGGGATCAATTGCAAAGCAGAGGATACTTGGGACCTAGTAGATGTGTTCTTTGTGAAGATAATCTGGAGGACATTCATCATTTATTTTTCTGCTATCCTTTCTCTGCTAGTATTTTCAATTATTTTGCGGGTAAATTCAAGTGCTCTTTCTCAGTCTTTAACTCTGTCCATTCTTTTTTGGACCATTGGTTCTCCACCACTACGCGATCTACTCCCTTCAGATACATTCCATTGTTCATTCTCTGGGGAATCTGGCTTCTTCGGAATCATGGCTTATTTGAGAATAAAAAACCTTCCATCTCAGCATTGATTTCCAGGGTTGAAGGATTGGCCTATTCTTACCCTATGCCGATTATTTCTCATAAATCCCGTAATCCTGGTCCTGCTCCATTAAAAAGTTTTCCTTGTGGATTCTTTGATGGAGCTGCAGCGGAAAATATCGGAGGTGCAGGTTTTGTGATCTATATCAATGACTCTCACTTCTTCAGTTTCTCTATGGGATGTGGAAGTAGCACGAATACCAGAGCGGAATTATTGGCAGTTTGGGCTCTTCTAAGAGTTGGATTAATGATGGGAATTCCTTTACAGTTGATTTTTGGTGATTCCATGGTTATAATTTATTGGCTCAACAGAATTTCAGCACTTGATGTTCCATCTCTGATGCATTGGTGTTCCGATATTAGACATTTGATTCATTTGGCCCCTCCGGTGATCTTTAAACACACTTTTCGAGAGCATAATTCGCTGGCAGATGAACTTTCAAAAAAAGCTTTGCATTTGGATTTGGGATTTGTTTCTTTTTCAGAAACATTGGATGATTTGGTTATTAACCAAGGCAGTCTTGATCTATTTTAGTTACAGCTGATCCCTATTCTTTCAGCTTATGATTCAGCAGTTGAGGATGTATTACATGGTATTCTGTTTGGTTCTTCTCTACCAGCCTGTTTTTGCTCTGAAATGTTTGTTTAAAGTTCACTTCAGATTATTATTAGTATTTCTGACCTGATTTATTCAGGGATGATGAGGAAAGTCTGCTACGATCATACTTTTTTTGATGCTCTGTATAGTTCATTATTTCATGCATGAGATGGACCTGTTTATCAGTCATCATATGGATATGTAAATGATGTCTTTTGATTCAATAGAATAACAAAGACTGGTATTTTTTCCTCTGAAAAAAAACTCTGGTCATTTTAAATATATTTACCTTATTTAATTTTATTATATTCATTCAGAGGAAAACATAATCGTCTCTCTCTTATCCTCATAATTGTTATGCATATCAATTGCAATAGGCCATAACCCAATAGACTTTTTTGTAATATCTTGGAAGCCTCAGAAAAACGGTGTATCTCTCTCTATGAAGGTGTCTTCCCTTTTTGTTGTAGTGTGAGATAGGAGGAGTTTCCCCATGTGGGAGTGTAACTCCATTTTGTTTGTCGAGTTTGCTAAGGAAAGTAGACTCTCTCTTTCTTGTATCATACACACACCTCCACACACACATATAAGTTGAGGAGGCATGCACCTGAACTTGTGGTTTTGTAAGGGGATGACACTCATGTATATATACATGATAGACCTCTTAAAAAAATACTACAACCAATAAATGCTTGAAACATCAATGCCATACATTAGCTACGCATGTGAATGATATGTTTGGTGTTTTATGCATCATGATATGATTAATGGTGAGAATATTAGTTGCAAATTATGTATGAGGTGAATTCTCAAGTGACAAACGTGATAGAAAGGTTATTGCTATCTGCAATGATACTGCTTTAATTAATGTGTTTCGGAATATGTGAATAAAATTATGATTATGTACATGTTATATGAATTTAATATGATTACTTATGTTCTGAAACCGGTGGAAATAATTATTTATGATAAGAAAACAAAGAAGAAATAATTGAATATATATATATATATATATATATATATATATATATATATATGACAATGTTAAGTAGAAAAGCTATGTTCCAGGAAATGAAAATGGAAGAATGGATTGTTTTAAATTATGAATGTTATATATATCATGTACAACTGATAAATGTTGTAGGTGCATCTTTGAGGGTAAATCTAATCTTTAAAAGCTATTATGGACAAAAAAACAATATGTTGTAAAATCATTTTCTCTCTATGTTCCTCTTGATTATAAAAGAATCATACTTATGCATATAGATATTTTTTATCATCGTAGAAAAAACTTGTAGTGCATGTGTAAATCGCAAATTATGGAAGACAAAAAGCCTTAAATACATTCCGAAGAAAGACCAAAATAACAAAAACAAGTTGAAGCTTGGTATTTGCAAGGGACAATGTATGTTGAAGACAAAAGCTTGAAATATTGGACAACATCGAGGATGGTGTACCTTTAAGGAGGGAGTATGTAACATCCCCAGTAAAAACACTGTAAGTAAATTTAAATAGTTATCTCAGCTTCGAAGAGAATGCCAAAAGGAAATATCATTAAAAGATTTTAGTTAATCTAATTACCTTTATTTTAAAGAACTATGTTATAGTCACCACAATTAAAAGGGAAATTTCTTGAGAATTTATAAAGAAAGGTTAATATAGGCATATTTATGAGTGGCACAACTAAATGAGGTAAAATTATATTTATGTACAATTATTATTTTTTTACCATGGGAACAGCAACATCCCAAGGGTATATCCAACAGCCTGCAAGCCAGATATACCAGAAACTTGTGACTTGGCAAGGGCCGAGATGTTCCGGTGGGGTCGCCTACCCTTCTAGCCTTGCCACAGTAGGTCATATGAGCAACCCTACCCCCCGCCGGTTTTGAACCTGTGACCTCCAGGGAGATAACACATGTTCTTAACCATTGGGCCCACTCAGGTTATTATTCGGTTAGGCTAAAATATTTGGAGGTCATTTCAATAACTGAAATCTTACACTCGAAAGGGAAGAGAAGGGCTTCACCAATAGAATGCATGGAAATAGTTAAGCCTCTACATACGAAGAACCAAAACCCTTAGCAAGTGGTCCAATTCATGGTAGTTGTTACCAAGTTTCGTTTTGTCTGCAATATTTTGTTGGTATTCAAGGGACGTTCTCTTAGAGATGACAACAACCTTCCTTCCTATGATCATATATATTTTCTATGTCAAACTTCTTGTATATGTTGAATAGGGACAACACATGGAGAGAGATGACGTGCTTGGAGTTGATTTCTTCATTATATATTTCTTGCAAAATGGGTAAACTCTTTTCGGTTGATTAATATACAACTCAACGTCATGAGGAAACTAGGCATCGAAGGGAAGATCTAGGTGAATGAAAAATAGCTCGGCATTCTAAGGAAGAACCACGTTGAGGGGAAGAACTGGACATTGATAAGAAATATCTTGGCATTGTGAGGAAACTCATGGAATTTTGTGAAAAAAAAATAGACTTCAAGGATCACTTTTCTAGGTGTGTGTATAAATTATCTCATTGTTCTGTTATATTATATTTCCTTCTTAGTGTACAATGGGTAGTTACATTATTTTAAGAGATTGGGTAAAGAGCGTCATCTCTCGAGTCATTTTTAAAATAATCATTCATAGGAAAACATAATCATCTCTCTCTTATCCTCATAGTTGTTATGCATATCAACTGCAAGAGGGCACATCCCAATAGAATTTTGTGTAATGCCTTATAAGTCTCAGAAAAACAGTGTATCTCTCTCTGTGAAGGCGTCTTCCATGTGTTTTGTTGCAGTGTTTCCTTTTGAGAGAGGAGGAGTTTTCCCATGTGGGAGACTACACTCCATTGTGTTTGTTGAGGAAAGTGTCTCTCTATGCAAGCTCTTGTTCTTTAATTATGCTCATAGGGTAAATACCAAAGAGAGAGGCACATTCCTCCTCAATACCTTCACATTGTTTACAAATAAGGGGAGATAGGAAAGAGCCTCCTCTCAACTATATACTCTTTATATATTTCTTTGTCGAAAGGATGAGGGCGCAACAAGTTGTAGACCCTCAGATTGATTATGCAACCACTGTAGAAAATAAGCTATGGACTTATTTGAGAAATAATAATTTCTAAATTCTAAGTTATCAATACCATCGCAAAACTAAAAAGGTGCAATCCTTTGTGTGAATATATGATACAATGGTTACATGAAGAGACGAGTAATTCTCCCTCACTTGAACTTGTTGGTTGTTTTGGGTTCTTATTTAGAAAAGTGTAGCTCTTCACCATCTTTCAAATACCTTTTTTATGAATGAGGTGAGGGCGTAGTCCCATATATAAATTCTTTTATTTAGTAATTTTGATCAAGGGAGAAATCCTTTTTTAAGTTGATTGTACTTATGCGTACAACCCCTTTTATATTTCCTTACTTGTGTATTTACTACTTATCACAACAGTGGAGTATAGTATACCTACCTCAAGCATCACAATAATTTTGTCTATATAGAATATTAATGTAGTATGTTATGTCTTCTAGTCATTGCAACTCCAATTTGAGTAATTAATTGAGCAGATTGTGTATTTATGAGTCTATGATTGATTTCTACTTAATTTGATATTTGTGGTAAATGTAATGATCTTTAATTTATGAGTGACCTCACTAAAGAGAGTTACATGACTATTGTTTAAGTTTACATTTAAAAATGATAATGTTTATGTGATTGGCTATGTAAGAATCATGAGGATAATTTACTAATGTATTTGATCAAGATCCTACCTCAATATATAGTTGTATATAAGTGTTTGTATGTACAAGTAAACTATATGTTGGTTAAAAGGGTTGAGTCATAAGTTGGGTTAAAAGTAACTCATACACAAGAAAGGTTAATCGTGTTTTTACTTTCTCAAGCGAATATGGCTAATCAAGTTTTAATTTAGACTATAAAATAAGAAAAGGATGTAAACAAATGTAGAATTAATAAGATGATAATATCAATCAAGAATGATCTTGTCTAGAAATCTACATTAGTACAAAGGTCATATACTCGTGATCGTCTCTTAAAGAAATAATGATCTTGTCTGGAATTATTGTTATATGAAATGATGAATTTATTCTTTGGTAAAAATACTTATAAAAGTGACTAACATGTTTGAATGTTTAATATGATGTCAAAAAATATATATATTTACCCCATTTCCTTAAAATACTTTGAGGATTTAGAGTACGTTACAATTTCATATATATATTTTTCCCTTAGAAATTTTTTTTTATTCGTAGAATAAACATGAACTACTCTTTCGATCTTACACCATGGTTCTGCCTTTTAGGCTGCTCTTTAACATTTGTTTTCTCACAAAAATAAAAATATTTTGATTGCTCTTACAACATATGGAGGCTTCTTGGATATTTTTTGGATACATGATTTGCTTCTCAAATCATTATGTATGACTCAGTAGTTTTCCCATTACTATGTTCCTCTACTTTGATTACCCCAGGATGGATTTCTAGAGCCAATTTTGATTGAGTATCTTCCTCTGACTTTAGCTCTCTGTATATATGTGAAAAAGTTAAATGATCAAAGTGAGTTGTCAATGATCGTATTTCAGTTAGAAGGTGTTGTAGATGAGGAGCTATAATGTGGATTTGAAAATTTTCCCAGTCAATTAAATTTTTTGAATCCCCAAAGATCTGAAGACTAAGTATTTTCCTATCCTTCACGATTTTTAAAAATTCCCATAGAGATTCTAGTTCAACTTTGTTGTTGGAGGCTTGTTTTACTGCGTATTTTAAAATTAGTTTCATGTTTGATGGTAAATTGAGGACCCCTCCTGCTCCTCTAAGTGGGGATTCGCCTTGATTGGCTCCATCAAAGAAATCCCATGGAAGATTCTTGTTTATATTTGGGGATAAAACTTTTCTTATCTTGCTTGGTGCGAGAAAGAGTGTGTTCCTGTAATTTTTCCATCAACAGTGCACTGATAAGATCATAAGGAACCCTTCTATTTTGGAATATTGCTCTGTTTCATGCTTCCAAAATGATAAAAAATGAATAAAGCTGGGAAGGCATCATAACAACGTACCCCATCATCATGCCACCATTCCTACGCATGTTGTTCCAGCGTTGCTTCACTTCGTGCATGAGTAATATTGCTGGAAAGTGTCTGCATGACGAAGTTCCAAACGTTTCCTGCATATGGACATAAACTAAACAAGTGAGATGTATGTTCCTCATTTTTTTTACACAGGGTGCATATTCACGATCCTTCGAATCCCTGCTTTCTCATAATTTCCCAAGTGAGCAGCTTATTGCTTAATGCTAGCCACGGGGTTATAATGGTTTTCATAGGATTGTGTAGTCCTCATATTTTTCTCCATCACCACCTTTTTTCAGAAACTTCCATTTCAGTGCTTGCTACCTCATAGCTATGTTTTGCTGAGAATTCCCCATTTCTTCGCATTGTTATAGTTGATTTTACTACACTTGGAAGATCACACTTTTAGGGTCTTTCATGTCCCTCTACAGACTCTTTGGACCCCCTTGCTAAAATTATACTTTTATGATCCAAGAAAACCCCTAAAAAACACCTGTTTATTGCTATATATGACTTTCAAGCTAATACCCCTGTGTACATGCATCTTGCTCCATTATAGCCTATGTACATGGGAAATATGCATAAAAACAAAAACTTTTGGATTTTTCCTCAATGAGTCTCGAATAACTTGACTCTTGTCCTTCCATATTCCTAGAAACACTCTGAATCGACCCTCAATTGTCTATTGGAGGGATACTTATTGAGCATCTTAGATTCATTGAAGGAGGAGAATATTGGAGATCAAGGAAACTATAGTTCATTGTTGCCTCATTTTCTTATGCTTGAGTCTACATCCATTTTTCCTTTTGAGCACACATTGTTTCTCTTCCCAACCTTGCCATTGCTTTGTAATCTTGCCATTGAGATGGAGGATTGAAGTAGTGGAGGCCCAGGTGGAGGACTCAGTTTCTCCGTTTCGACGAGGTGTTAATAGAGTTTGTCATTGTTCTCTCTATTTATTATTAATAGAAATATGCATTTCTTGTCCATTACATGTGTATGCATTTTATCCATGGATGTAGCTATTGTAATATCCCTCTTGCACACCCCTAAATATTTTGTGATTTTGAATGTTTATTGTACTTGTTTTCTAGTGAGGAGCTCAAGGACAAGGCCCCACCAGTAAAACCTTGTAAGTTAGGTGATTAAATTTCCTAAGTTGTAGACTTAGGAGACTTAAGACTTTGACGCAACATAAAGACGGGAAACTAAACCCACTAGGGCTAAAATTAAATGGTTAGGAAGCCATAATTTTGATACCATGGTCTTACACATCGTCTTAATTATGGCAGTGTTAGGGATAAGGTTTTCCCCTATAGGGATTCCTACTTCGTCGAAAATTATCCCGGCTAACATAATATATCCTAGTTATCTAACTCTAATATGATTAAGCCCTGATAGAGGAGAATTACAATCATATTAACCTCGACATAAAAGGTCAAGGAGTTATAAAGTTTTAAAAAAAAGAGAACATAGAGAAAACAACCAAAGGAATTAATTGTTAAGGGACTACAGGTCGTAGTCACCTTAAAAATAGAAAGGAAGATATCAGCATATCAGCATATCTCGTTTAATAATTAAATGATGGCCATTTACCTTGACTAATATCTAGAGACATATATTATACCTTGATTAATACATAATGACATATATATGATTAACATATGGCGTTATATATATTAAATGGTGATGGAGTGCTAAGAGTGAGAGGGGATGTTACTAACTCAAGCAACTGAATCCCAAAGCCATTTTCCAGTATGTGCATTGTGAATTCACAAGTGCTTTTCAAAAACAATTTAATGCTTCACTTGTAGCAAGCTTTTTGCAACTTGCACACACATAAAAATGAGTTGATATTAAGTAACTAAAACTTTACGTGTATTAGCTTGTAAAACTCAAACAATGATTATCAATAATGAAGATCTAACTCAAAAACAGTCATTCTTGTCTTTTGGTTGGATTGGGCTACGTAAAAATGTTTATACAAGACTCTGAACTAAACCCATGTAGATCAATAATTTGTTTAATTGGAATAAGGGTGTATTTCCTCGAGAGGATTTTGCAATTTAAATAGTAGTATTTGCTAAGATAAGATTGCAATTAAACTTAGGGACACTTCTTATTGACTGACAAACTAAGAAGATTCTCAACAAATGCACGAAGATAGCTCCAAACAAAATTCTACTAGCATTTTGGTAGTGAAACCTTGATCGAAAATATTTATTTGAATTAAACTAAAGTAAGTATTTGACTACCTACTTTAAGCGTGCTTTTATACTGTTTTTTTTTAATATATATGGATGTTAAATATTTCAAGACTGTAGTAGCGTTTAAGATAAGCGATGGGTTATACCATTAGAAGGAGCATCGAGCACTTGGGGGAAAATGAATGTTGAAACTTAGGAAGAAATCAAAACCAAGAAAAGCAGACATCTATCCACCTTGGAAAATCCTCATCGACGCGTTTCCTTGGGCATGGATTCCACATGGAAAGGAGGATGGTGTGTTCTCTGTTGTTTGGCACCCGAATAAGAAGTGTGGTAACGGTTTTTCGTGGTATTGGTATTAGTACAATACACATAGATTTGGGGGGGGAGCTCATCTACCTGGGAATCCCCTACAAGATGACCAATTTTTCCTTGACGTTGTGGAGTAAATCTCTTATAGATCCATTTCCTTCATTCCGCAATAGGAGTTTATGCTAGGACAAACTCCGATGCAGTTACATTCTTTTGCTTTGGCTATATCTCTGCTCCTCAACTCAGCGCATGTTTCCTGCTCGGTTTTCAGACTTTGGCTGCTACACTTCCTGTGTGAGCGAAATGTTCTCAGCTTTAACACTTCGACTAACTATGTGTAACACCTTATTTTATTATGAGAAACTCGCCTTTGGAGCTTAGTATTTGAAAGCCATAGAATATAATCTATGATCATCTTTCCAAACTTAGTCAAATAATCTAAAGAATCTTGTTGAAGTTTTGTGGAGTTAAAATGGGGCCTGGCACATATTTTTCCCATTATTACGATTCCCGTTGTAACGATTCTTTTCCCGATCATGATTTGATATATAAAATAACATGAGATTTAAACTGTATCTATGATTCGTGATTTGTTTATTGGTGGACTACTTTGACAAAATTTGAGAAACCCATTTTGATGCTTATCCATTTCCATCTGTTTGATTTTGTTTTGATATAAAGAGATCTCAATATCTGCAGATGCATTATCAAATTTTGATTCCCGTTTTGAACCAACAGAACCCAGAGATCCAAATCTATGTATAGGAGTTGGCCATATTTGGTTCTACGATTTTTTATTTGAGCCATCTGTTTTTCTAATTCAATATTTACCTACTACTTGGATTTGATCTCGAGCAATTCCTTCTATTTATGTTGAAGGAGTTTTGGTTTTACGTTGATCTAACTTATTCCCTAGAATATCCTCGATTATGTAACTACGTTGCCTTTTTTTATGGCCATTTGATCTAGAGGATCTGTGGATCCAAAAAATTCTGGTATGTGTTTTAACTTGGGGATCTGCGATTTGAATGGTTGAATCCTTATATCCAATTGAAGTATATTAACATATTTAAAGATCTTATGGATGGTGATCTTTGTAACAAATCCCTTTCCTAAGATTTAAATCTATTATTAAATCTGAAGGTATGTTTTGGTATTGATATCTTACATGCTATTTGAATAGATATTATAGATTGTGATCTCCATTTGTCCTAGTGGAAGAAGATCTGGTTTGAATCCTTATTGTTTGTTTCTTCTCTCTTTTTATTTTTTTTCTTGGATTTTCGTATCTAACCTTTCTCATGGATTGAACACTTGAGAGCCAAAGCCAACAAATCAAACCTTTTTTTTAATCGATGACCATGTGGGTTAGTTAAAGGCGTACATAACCTTGCCTTTGTTATGATCGTGTGTCGGCTTCCAAATTCTGTTAATGTTAATGGCTTGGGTTTTTTTTTGTTTAAACTTCCTTGTTAAAAACCAATGCATTGAATCTAAAACAAGACGGTCTACCTTAAAAATTAATATTAATGAAGTCGTTTTATAACCTTTTGCTTCTTGTTTTATAACCTTTTGCTTGTATTTTGTTGTCTAGAAGTCAACCAGTTCATTGACTCTGTAAATAAATAAGAAGCAATAAAAGGTTTCCATACTTGCAACTCTTCTTTTGTTGGAAAAACCGCCATGCCTTTGGAACAAACACCAACTAGTGTAAAATCATATACACAAACTTGTAACTAATGGTAGAAGTTAGTGTTATCTCTTGAAAACCGTCCCTGTCTAACCACTTCATCATTACTGAAATCAGAGAATTGATCAAGGAGGGGTGTCGAAACATCATTTAATACAAATCCATTCCTTTTAGCCCTGTGGTCTTCTTTTTACAAGGGTAACATCAGGTTTCAACCGTTTATTACTCACCTTTTTCCACAAGGATGTGGATTTTGAAGGAACCGTTATCCACTTATGTACTAATTAAGAGAGTGGATAGCTTAGAAATACTCTTGGAGAAGGATTATATGAGATTAACAAAAAGAAAGTATGGAAACAAAGAGGTTGCAAGTTGTAACCTTTCATTTGGATAAATATTACATGATGTGATAGTTTGGTGGATGTAGCCCATGGATTGGGTGAACCACATACATTGGTCTCGATCTTATGTGCTCTTGATGTACTCTTTATTTTATGTGCTCTTCATGTGTTTGTATCTTATGTTCTGTTGATGTTATCGATATGTAATTCATTCTTCTAATAATGATAATGTAAATAGTCGAGTGATTTCATATGAGTGTTTTAAATACAAAAGAAGATTGTTTATTCAATGATTATAATATGTTAGATGGTCAAATTATGTGGAATAAAAGCTAAAGTTATTGAAATGGTTGACTTAATGTATTAAGCATTATAAGAATATTAATATTAGGTAGGATTGGAATGGTTGAATTTAATGCAGTTGATTTATGATGTTTCAGAGATAGAAAGCTTTCTCATAATGACCAACACCCTTTCAGTGATTGATTTACAGTGTGATTTAGTTTTTATATTACCACTCACAAGTCTTAAGGATAGTTGTTCGAAGGTATAAGTATCCTTTTGAAAGGAATTCTAATTATGGATTTGATTATGTTATAGTTATATTTTATTATACATGTTGGATTTATATATGCTAGAGCATGATTCCATGAAGGTGGGTAACAGTTTTTGGCCAAATTTGGCGATGAAAACCTGATTTTTTACTCGTGTGCTAGATAGAATCCCTCAAAACACATATATGCCATGTGAATTTTGACTTGTAGTTAAAAACAAATTGTAGAATATTGTGTTGGCTTCCCAATGATTTTTTTTTAAAATATTCCGATGTCATTTAATGTGTGAAATTTTGCATTTAATGAACTGTGTGACCTTAAAAATTTGAAGAAGTTAATAAGTGGCTCGTGTCCAACCCCAATAATTCAATCTTACATTAATAATTAAAAAAATATATATATATGAGCATGATCTACACAAAATGTAATGTGGTATGCATATTTTTTTTGTTTATTTATTTCGCAATATATAATTATTTATCATTTTTCAAAAGTGACCACATTTGATTTTAGCATCATTTTATACACATGTGTGTCCATCCCATCTTTTTTTCACTGTTTTGAAAAATTGAAAAACAAAAGATACACTTTTGAAGAGGACACGTCGATGTGTGGGTTGTGTATTTTTAAGAAATTTTTGGATGTGTATATTTTACCCTGCGGATTTTTCTTTGAGCTTCTTTGAAGTTGTTGTCTGGTTTTCTAAGTGTAAGTCTTAGAACTAATTAAAATAAAAAACCCATATGAATGCCAAAATGCATGCATGATATCTCAATGGATAGAGGATTCAACGATGAATCTATCAGTATGAACTTCACTCAGTTGTGCACCATGAATGGCAAGGTTTACACCCCTAGAAGACACAGAGAAGTATTGGTTTTCCTATAAGAGGGATAAATCTCTGTTTTTCAAGCCCTCAATAGAGGTATTATCTCTATCGAGGTATTTAAATACCTCGATTGAGGTTTTATGGGAAGCTCAATCAAGGGTTTAACCAAACCATCGATTGAGGGTTTGATTAACCATCGATCGAGCTTTTACCTCAATTGAGGTCCTGATTTAAAAAAAAAAAACATACAAAAATGCGTGGGAATGGAATTAGGCATTGATGGAATTAATGTCATTCCAACAACCCTCCTATCCTCATTTCCCACCCAAATTCCTAAACATAATTCTATATAAACATGAAACATAATACATAAACATGTTACTAATTTTATCTTTCACAATTGACTATCATTTTTGAAACAATTATGTATTGTGTTTAGATGTTATTGTAGGTATGAATTTGGATTGTTGATCTTGATCACAATGGGAAGAAAAAAGAGTCGAAGTAAAATATATTCTAGGAATCAAAGCAACACCGAAGAAATAAGAGAGAAATATAGAGAGAGAAAGAGGAATAAAAGAGCAATCTTGAGAGGAGAAAAAGTTTCAAATCAACCTATGCTTCGAGAATTAAACGTCAGTTTTAACAATATTG
>LPNX010715666.1:251790-335376 GCA_001517045.1 Pseudotsuga menziesii | reverse complement strand
TCAAGAACAAGGTGACAGCCTTGACTCGAGACTTTCCCCCAAGGACACACCAAGTGGCTTGAAGATTTCTGCCACGTGATCCAGGTGTGTGAAAAGGCGGCAACAGTAATTCTTGCACATCGATGTCCATGTAGCTCATATAGTCTATTCTACCAATTCTCTAAGCCATCATCTGAATCCGTCATACAGGAGATGTCACACTGCCAATCCATGATACCTTCGGCAGTAGGATCAACATAATATTCTTCCTTCATTGTGATATTGTAGATATGGTCCAAAACATCCTGGTCTTCATCTCATACTAGCTCGGTGTACCTATCTTCTTGAGAAGGATCCAATGGTACTATGACTCTCAGTCCTTTCCCTTTGAAAGTCATCTGCCTCTTCTTCAGGTTGATTACTACATCATTATCTATTTCCCATTCAATGCCTAATAGTGCTGGATAAAGGTTGCTGTCATCAATTATTTCAATTACCTCAAAGTTTGCTAAGGTACTGACTCCATCAATATCTACTGATATGCTAGGGAGTCTTCCTAGGGGCACAATATTCTGCTGATTGGCTAATCTCAAATGTATAGGGGACCATTCCAGAGTAGGTTTTCCCATTTGTTCCCATGTCTGCTTAGTTAAGACATTTACTTCTGATCCTAGATCCAAGATAACATCAGTCATGTCATATTCTCCTATCTGAGCATTCAATCTCATCTCCCTGCCAGTTCTTCTGAATCTATGAATAGTTTTTTCCTTACCAGGACTTCGCTGAGGTTCGCAAGAAGCAATAACTTTCTACAACTCATTTAAAGCAGTCTGATTTCTTAAGAGCTTCATACAACTTTGTAAAAAGGAGGACAGTGTACTTACTTTATTCGTCGAAGCTTCTTGCGGCTGCGACTACTGCTGAGGTTGTTGCGCAGGTGCTACTGAGGTGTTGGGGTTAGCAAATTCTCTCTTGACTTCCATAAAAGTCTCTTTTTCCCTTTCGAGATCAAATGCTGGAATTTTTTCTGGGACCTTACGAACCCAAGCCTCGGTAGGCTGTTTCTCCTTGTTCTGCACTTCCGTCGTAGCTCCACTCCTAGTAACAACATTAATGGCTGGGACAGGTCGTTGCGTCACAGCGATCAACTGAATATTCTGAGTAGGGCCACTATTTCTTTCTTGAATCTTGGCTATCAGCTGCGGGCATTGCTCAATCACATGGTCGACAGCTCTACAATATCGACATGTCGTAGTTGGGTTCCGACAGTCTCTAGCTAGATGTCCTGCCTGGTTATAGTTATAGCACACAACCTGGCCTCGTCCTCTGCCAGCCATACCACCACGACCACGATCTCCAAAAGTTCCTTGACCTGATGTACTACCACGGTAACCATATCCATCATTGCCTTGGCCATCGTTTTGTACCCGATAAGCATCATAAGTTCATTCTCTCATGAGGTCAAAGCTGCGACACTCATCTTCATTGTGTCCCACTAACTTACAGAACTTGCAATAACTGTTCTTAGGGACTTGCACATACCTCCGCAGAAGATAGCAGTCTTCAGGTTGATGCTGTCCAGTTGTCCTACAGATCTCACAATATAGAACACTAGGGTTGAACGAGTTTGGTGCACCAGAATTCAGATAATTTCTTACCGTAGGGCACTGTTCATTGTTGTGACCCTCTATCCGGCATCGTGTACAACAACCCTCTTCGCGACTAGCTTTCCCTTTTTTCATATCGTGAAGCTCCAGAGCCATCGCTGCCAACTGCGCTTGTATTTGAGCGATACCAGAATTATCTTCGACAGGGGCCGTTTCAAGCTTCATAGCGATTTCCAAAGCCTCCTGTTGATCCACAACCTTTTGTTGCATGAGTGGAGTCCTGATATGCGGTAACAAAGCTGCGATGAACCATTCCTTATGTTGCGTTGGTCCAATAGTGAAACTGACTTGATCTAACAGAACTTTGAACCTCTGATCAAAATCCCACACTGATTCTCCTCGCCGCTGCTGAATTTCCTTTAGTTCAGTGATACAATGCGACTCTGATTTAGGCTTCTTAAATTCCTTTATCATTGCTGCTTTTATATCAGCCAAGACATGGTTCTGAGTACTCGAATTCTTCATGAACCAGGTCAAAGCGCGGTCTCTAAAAGAAGTAACCAGCTACGCTCTTCTTGTATCTTTATCCGTAATGTTCTTAGCAGTCCACACTGCTTCGCATAAGAACCAGAACTGTTCTGGATCCTCTGATCCAGTCCCTTTGAAAACAGGGAGCTTAATGTCATCATTCATATGGGCCATCGCAGATCTAGGGGGGAAGGGGGACTGAAAGTAGGCGGGGGGGAACTTATTGGGGTATACTGACCTGTGACAGGAATACTCGGGCTAGGGTTACTTTCAGACTGTGACGGGTTCTTAGGGATAATAGGTCTTTGCTGCGGGGTTGCCGGAGGATTTCCAACAGAAGGGTTTTCTTCGGGCTCTGAGGCTGCTGGACTTACGGGGTTATACTCGGTATTCTGACCTAGGGTATAGGACTCAAAATTTCTCTTGTACCTTTTTCCACTTCGCAGCAAACCACTTTGCTCGTCGAAGGTACTTTCACTTGCAAACATAGGTTACTAATACTAAATCTAACAGTCTGATTCAATGAGCAATATACCTTTTTCAGCCAATAGCATTTTAATTCTCAAACTAAATGAATTCAAGTACTTACCCCTTGGTCCTTTGAAGAACTACCGTTTGGCCTCGCTGAAGGACATACTTGTGTCAATGGCCAACTCCGTCACAAATGCTTCAAGGGTTCGCGTTGTCCAGAAATCAACAGCTCAAGATATCTCGTTGTTCACCCTTTTCAATATATTAATTCTTACGGGGGTCCAATCAGGAAACTGACCTTCTTGGAAGTTCGTCCTTCTCTCTGTTAACCTGGATAACCACTGGTGCAACTCTATGTGGATACTACCAAAGAAAATTTCATAAACATCAGAAAAAACGTACCTTTGTAAAAAGTCGTTTGAACTATGATGCGGATCTCTATTCTCTTGTACATCAAAGTTTAGATAAGTCTCTTCAATCCAATCACCGATTTCTTTCACTGAGGGTCTCCAAAACATAGCCCTCGAGGTACGACGTAAACCCCTCTTGAGCAGATACTGAGTTCAACCGGCAACGAAACCAATTTGTTGGGCTTAGGGCAGACTCGGGTTCTATACTTTTGTCTTCGCACCAACAAAATACCCACAGTGTTGGCCCTTTCGGCAACAACCTACGAACAGGTTGCAGTCTCACCCGAAACAGCTATGGGGTGTCGCAGAATCAGGTTTCTGCAAGCAGAAGAGGGATATTATTGTACCTTTAGCTTCTAACAAATGATAATTATAAAATGCAGAGCTTTGATATTCACTTATTTAGCTTCGCGGTTAGATAAACAAACAATGCCTTGCTTAACCCTTTACTGGGAATTCACAGCGAAGTTAGTTTTTAGCAGTGATATTACTTATCAGTTATATAATTATTAATGCATAAAAGAACATAACAACAACACAACATAACCACAACACACGATATAACGTGGTTCATCCCTAGTTTAGGGGCTACGTCCATAGAACTGTGTTTTATTCAACTCTTTACAAAAAAACCACAGTTTTGATCTGCGCACTCAGCTGCAGATCCCTTCAATTCCTCAAAGCTGTGCACTAAGTTGCAGATCTCTGTGCACACAGCTACAGAGTTCGTCCACGCACACAGCTGGGACTTAACCTTTCTTACAAAAACAAGCCTTAGCTTCGCATCAATTCATCTTACCTCAAAAGCCTCAACTGACTTCTTTACAAGAGTGCTTATTTATAGTGCACTTATTACAAAACCATGGGCTTAAACCATGGGCACCCCGAACCCTAAACCCTGGACTTAAACCATGGGTTTATTACAAAAATAAGGCTTTGACTCAACCTTGACACCCCTAAGACTATTTTGAGTCGCAACTCCACTTACAAGCTTCCACAAAAACCACGGAGTTACCAAAATTAAGGACCGTTAAGGTGTGCGCCCCAACATTCATCTTCAAGTCATCATCGTCTTCAAGTCATCATCGTCTTCAAGTCTTCTTCATCTTCAAGTCATCTTCGTCTTCAAGTCTTCTTCATCATGGGATCTACATCATCACGACCACTGGATCATCACTCTATCATCATCAAATCTGGATCATCATCACATCGGTGCTATCTATCGATTCTTCTCGTCACAGGAAGTTATACAGAGCCAACCCTTTTTCATGTTTGTTGTAGGCCTACCATTCATGTAGGTCTTCATCAGTGCTTATATTTGACCGTAAGTCATAATGGCCCACCCAGCTCTTACATCTGACCTCATATTGTCAGAAAGGCACACCCAACACTCACATCTGACCTCATATTGTCAGAAAGGCCCAGCACTCACATCTCACCATGTGTAAACACATTGCACCAGAATGGCTTAGCACTTATATCCGACCATGTGCGAACACACCGCATCGAAAATGCTCTACACTTACATCCGACCATGTTCGAAAACACCGCATCGGAAGGGCTCAACACTTATAGTCGACCATGCTCAAAAGCACCGTGTCGAAAAGGCTTAGATATTACATTCGACCATGCTCGAAAGCACCACATTGAAAGGGCTCTGCACTTACATCCGACCATGCTCGAAAGCACTGCATCGGAAGGGATCTCAATCCCAGACTAAGGATTCCTGGTAATTGACTAGGTGCCTCCTTTCTCCTAGAGAATGGCATAAGCCATTATATCTGATCAAGTGGGAACACCTCCCTCAATCACATCAGAATGGCCATGCGCTCACATATGATCATGTAAGATTACATCCTACAGTCATATTAGAATGACCCTCAGTCCCAGACTGAGTTTTCCTGGTAACTGACCAGGTGCCTCCATTCCAAGAATGGAATTTAGCCCTTACATCTGATCATATAGGGACAAATCCTACAATCACATCAAAATGGCTCAGCACTCATATCTGACATGTAAGGAACCAAATCCTCTCACCATGACAGAATGGCTCAGCCCTTACATCTGACCATGGAAGGAACATAATTCTCTCACCATGTCAGAATGGCTCTCGGTCTCATAATTTCCCCTTGGAGGGAACCTCGATCTGGAGAATACCAAGCTTCTCCCTGAAGTACTCAAACTTCACTCTAGCCAATGGCTTCGTCAATACATTAGCTATATGTTCCTCCGTTGCAACATACTGGAGCTTCATTGCTCCTCTTTGCACCATATCCCTGATATAGTAATACTTGATATCGATATGCTTTGACTTGTCATGGAACACAGGGTTCTCTGACAACTTCACAAAACTCTGGTTGTCACAATATATACAAGTAGCATCCATCTGGATATCAAATAAATCAGAGATTAGCTTCCTCAGCCATACTTCCTCACAACTAGTTGAACAAGATGCAACATACTCTGCTTTAGCTGCACTCAGTGCCACACAGGATTGCTTCCTGCTAAACCAAGAGATCACACCTGATCCCATACTGAAGTAGCATCCTGAAGTGCTCTTCCTATCAATGGCATTGCCTGCCCAATCTAAATCAACATAACCCTCTAGGTTAATCTTCTGATTTGCCTTGTACTTAAGCCCATAGTCAATTGTACCCTTCAAGTACCTTAGAGTATTCTTTGCAACAATCAAATGAACATGTCTCGGATCTATCAAGAACTGGCTCAAGGTGTTCACAGCAAAGCAAATATCTGGTCTCATGTTCATCAGATACATCAAGGACCCAATCATCTGACAATACATCATAGCATCAACTGCTTCTGATGAAGCATTACTCAATAGCTTCAGGTTCGATGCCATAGGTGTGTTTATGGCCTTGCAGTCCATCATTCTGAATCTCTTCAGGATCTCTATTGCATACTTCCCTTGTCCAAGGAATATTCCATCTACATTTTGCCACACCTGCATGCCTAAGAAATAGTGCATCATTCCCAAGTCTTTCATTTCAAACTCGGTGGCAAGTTTCCTGTTCGTATCAGCAATCAACCCATCCATACTTATTACAAATAGAGCATCCACATATAGTAGGAGTATCACTGGATTTCCATCTTCAACCTTGTAGTAAAGGTTGGAATCTGCTTTACTCTTGGTAAATCCAAAACTGGATAGGAAACCATCAATTCTACTGTACCATGTCCTGGGTTCCTGTTTCAAACCATACAGGGCTTTCTTCAATCTACACACATGAGACTCTCTGTCATGTGTCTCAAAACCGAGTGTTTGTTCCACATACACTTCCTCTTCCACTACACCATTCAAGAAAGCAGTCTTGGCATCCATCTGGTGTATCTTCCATTTCATCACTGTAGCCAGAGCAAGTACTGATCTGATGGAAGTGTATCTGGCTACAGGTGCAAAGGTTTCCTCATAATCTATTCCTTCTTTCTGGGAGAAACCACGAGCCACAAATCTTGCTTTATGTTCCTTGATGCTGCCATCTACAACATGCTTGATCTTGTAGATCCATTTGGAAGTTACAATGGACTTCCCTTCTGGTCTTGGGACAACATCCCAAACATCATTCTTCATGATCGATTGATACTCTTTGATCATAACATTCTTCCACTCTTTCCGTTCTGCCGCTTCTTCATAGTTGGAAGGTTCTTTATCAATAATGTCACATAGTAATGCTACATAACTAGAACATGATCTAGTTCTCTTTCTTCCTCTAGATGTTTCTTTTGAAGCTCCATATATTTCTACACCTTGGATAATTTCACTTACCTAAGCAGGTTTTCTCTTATGAATATTCTTCTCCATAGGTGGATCTATAGGTTCTTGAGGTTCTTCTAATTCTCGATCTTCTTCTTGAATTTCTTCATTCATGATTGTATCATGAATTCTAGGTTCTCTTGTTTCTTCAGGTTCTTCAACTGGTTTCTTCTTGGATTTGATGTAGGATGAATCTTTGTCAAATGTTACATCTCTGCTGATGTCAATCTTCTTGAACCATGGGAAGTATATTCTGTAAGCCTTCGAGCTTTCAGAGTATCCCACAAATATACCCTTCTTTCCTGAAGGATCTAACTTTGTCCTCTTTTCTTTCAAAATGTGTATGTACACAGGACAACCGAATATTCTGAGATGGATGACTTCTAGTTTCTTGCCGGAGAAGAATTCTTTAGGATTCTTGTTCTCGAGTACTCTGTGTGGAGTACGGTTCTATACATACACCACTGTTCTAGCAGCTTCTGCCCAAAGATGCATAGGAAGATCTTGATCATGAAGCATTGCTCTTGCATCTTCCATGATAGTTCTATTCTTCCTTTCTGTAATCCCATTCTGTTGTGGATTATAAGGAGTGGACAACTCCCTCTTAATCCCCGATTCTTTACATATCTCTTTGAATTCATTCGAAGTGAATTCTCCACCATTATCTGATCGAAAGGTCTTGATCTTCTTTTCAGTGTGATTCTCGATCAAGGCTTTGAATTCCTTGAACTTGCTGAATACTTCATCTTTGTTCTTCATAAAGTATATCATGATGCCTTTCAATAAAAATCATCAATAAAAGAAACATAGTATGTATACCCACTTAGTGAAATGGATGACATAGGACTGCACACATCGGAATGGATGATTTCGAAGATTCCTTTTGCTTTGCTCTCGCTACTTGGAAATGTCTTCTGTGTGTTCTTCCCTTTCGCACATCCTTTGCATACACCTTCATGTTTTGTCTGCATTTCTGGGAGACCTTCAACAACTTTTCTTGCAAGTGGTAGTGCTTTGTAATGCACATGTGCAAGCCTTCTATGCCAAAGCTCATTTGGTTCTACTGAGTCATGAACCAAAGCTTGTTCTGGATGGCCCTTCAATTTGCATAAGAATCCTTCTTGTTCCCCATTCACTACTGCATCATCAATGGTCTTTCCTTTTAGCCACATGATGACTTGACCATCTATAAATGCAACCCTCATTCCTTTTGCATCTATTGCAAATATGGAGAGGAGATTCTTCTTTAGTCTTGGTACAAACGATACTTCCTTCATTGTCATAGAATTTCCAGAGTCTAGCTTATAGGAGGATTCCCCACTACCTTTTATTGGATACTGGTAGTCATCTCCAAGTTTCACCTTGTGAGGCGATTCATGTTCAGATAATTTCACAAAGGATTCCTTGAATCCTGTCATGTGCTTGGAAGCAGCACTGTCTATAAGCCAATCCTTGCTGCCATGTGTGATAGTTCCTGTGAGAGTGGAGATTACAACATATTCTTCATCACTTGAAGAATCATCACTAACTTGTCTGTTTCTCTTTGTGGAAGGTTCATCATCCTCTACAGCATGAGCATGATGCCTTCTCTTGTTTCCCTTCTTCTTGTGAGAGCTGCTTTTATTCTTAGGACAGTCTCTAGAAAAATGTCCTCTTTTATCACATGTATAGAAAATGTACTTAGACAAATCTCTAGGCTTTCTAGAGTTATTCTTTTGAGGAGAGTACTCACTTCTGTGGTGGCTAGATCTAGATTTCTTGGATTGTACTATGAGAGCTTGATCTTCACTTCCCATCTTTTCTTCTTGAGCTGCTATCTGAGCTTCTTCTTGAGATAATTCTTCCCATAGTCTGCTGAACTTGACCAACTTCTTTCTGGCACAGATCCCTTGAATAAAGGAGTCCCATGACCTAGGGAGACCATTCAAGGTGGTCATTACAATATCTGCATTCTCCACTTCTTAATATACTGCTTCAGGTTGTTCTTTGATCTGGGAGACCCTTGTGAAGTAATATTGGATGGTTTCTGCATTTTGGATCTTCACATTATTCAACTAGTTCCTCAGAGTCATCTTCCAGTTTATGTTCTTCCCTTCAAACAATTTGGTTAGGGCATCAAACATAGCTTTAGGTGTCTTGAGGGATGACACCTATGGTATGAGGTGATCCTTGATTGAATCAGAAATAATCCTCTTTACCATAACCAACTTCTTCTTATGTAAGGCCTTAGCCTCATCTCCCTGTGGAACTGGAATCTCTTCATGGATGTAGGAGTCCAACTCATTTTCTTCCAGGACCAGGGAGATCCTATACTTCTAGGCTCGAAAGTTATCTTCTCCCTCAATATTTTCATCAAGCTTGGTATGATGAGACATTTTAACTGAGAACCTCAAATGGAAATACAAAATATTTAAATCTTACTAGGTCAAGATGTCAGATCTGGATTTGGAGCTGAAATCCTGTAGTACTAGTTCAGGAGCAGATTAGGGTTTTGCTTTTCCAGAGTTTTGTCCAACCAAATGCTTTGAATTTGATCCCTAAATTTGATTTTGGGGAGGAGATCAAGCCAGGCTTGGGCTCACTGAAAAATTTCTCTTCTGTGAAAAGCCCTAATTTTCGGCAGCAGTGTCGGGTCCAAAACTGAAAAACCTCAGAATTCATTAGAGGAAATTTGGGGTCTAAAATGGGCCTTACAAGAAAACACACCAAAAATAAATTTTTTGAGTTGGAATTCAAGAACCAATAGAATTTCAATAGAATTAGTCAACCATAATGGTTGAATTGACATATTTGTCATAAAAGAAAACTACTTTTTTTGTTCGTATTTTTGACATATCTCCCTATGTTTTTACTCAAATTTCAAGTGGGAGAGGTCATTGGATGCGGAATTTAATTCCACATCCAACGAGTACCCACTCTGCATACTTTTTATGGACCTCGCTACCCCAAAAACAAGAAATAACAGAAAAATGTGATGATGATGTCATCATCATGTTTTTTCAGGTATTTCTTGTTTTTGGGGTAGAAGGGTCTATCAAAAGTATACAATGTGGGTACTCATTGGATGAAAAATTAAATTATGCATCCAATGATCTCTCCCTCTCATAATTTGAGTAAAAACATAGGGAGATATCATGAAAATACAAACAAAAGAAGTAGTTTTTTTTCATTCCTCCTCCAAAATTAGTAACTATTATTTTATTGTTTTAACTATTGTTTTATTATTTTCCTTAGGAGGCCTATTTTAGACCTCAAATTTCCTCTAATGGGATTCTTCTTCGATAGAAATATGCTCCCTAAGGAGGAGAGTTAATCCAACCTTCTTTTGCTGAAAATCTATGGAGGAAGATCCACAAAATAGGAAGCCCTAGTTCCTGCAGCTGCACAATGTCTTCTTCTCAAGTTAGCTCTGATACCATGTTAGATTTTTAACATTAAGCTAGAATTATTAGGATCTTTTAACTGAGATAATAACAAGCACAACAATCAAACATAAGAGACAATGAACACAGTGTTTTTCCTCGGGGAAACCATAAATGGAGAAAACCCCGCAACTTCCTCAGAGATAGAATCAACACCAAAAGTAAAACCCCAAAACAGTAAGATGATTTCCTGATAGCAGCAACCTCTTTCTTCCTAGCCCTAGTGTCTTCTTCTTCCTCAGCTATGCGCTACAACTGAGTGTGAGTGAGTGTGTGATAAATAGAGAGGCTAGCTCTCTATTTTTATTAATTCCCAACTTGACTAAACCCAACTAGGGCTGACTTCACTAGGTGAGTCTAATAACCCTAGTTCCTTGGAACTACGGTGAATTTAACCCTCAGACAATAGGAGGGTTACCCACAATGACTTGACATGACTTGTTTACATTATAGATCCTCCCAGCAGATGGTTACTACTTTTTCCCTTTCTTATCCATCTTCTTCTTACCCTTCCCCTTCTTCTTCTTCTTATCCACCTGACTACTAATAGTAGAGCTTTGGTCAAGCGAAGAAGAATAAAGGGATGAAGACACTAACAATGAAGATGGAGCAGGATTGGGTTGAGTTTGATCCTCTCTCGGAGGAGAGGTGACATTTGAGGCATTAGGCGTAACAGGAATTATCGAAATAAACAACCAGACCGATAATCCTATTGTTAACCCAGGAATATTTAGAGTGACAATAAAGGGAGGACCAATACCTTCACTTGGAGGAAATACAAAAGGTACACCTTGGAAAGGGGCCTCTTGATTAGTAGTCCTAGATGGGGATGCCATCTCTAAACTCTCTAAAAACCCTCTAACTACCAAGCACAAGGAAACACTACTCAAACTAAAAGCAACAAGCAAGCATGTGAAAGGAGTGTATAAGAGTCAGGAACCTCACAGGATAGGCCAAAAGGATAACTCATATGGTTTGAGGATTCCTAAAGGGTTCTCCCGATATACACTAGGTACGTGGGAGCTCAAATCTGTAGTGGTGCTGTTTAATTCACAACCATTCACAAGGGGCCTTCCGATATACAATCGAGTACGTGAAGTACCTTTCTATATAACTCAAGGGTACGTGAAAGGCCGTTTGATATACTGACGGTATGTGGAAGAACCACACAAGTCCCAGGTTCAAGTGAATACAAATTAGTGACAGATTCCACGCTTACCCACGCCAGAACAAGTCGCTAACCTAACACTCAAATTGCTAAATTTTTTAACCTAGTACTATCGTTAATTTTATCTTGTGTGTTTAGGTGGAACCATGGAGTGAAAAATTGAAATTAAAGAAGATGCAAACTAATCTACATGATAATGCAATTTTTCCTCTTCAATGAAGTTCTACCTAACAGAGGGAGAGAGATTTTACTTTTCTTCCCAAAAATGCACACGCAAATGCAAATGCAATTCTATCTTTTCAAACGAAAAAGTAAAATATCAATGCACCCCAAACAATCTCTCAAGCAATTAAAAAAGAGATCTAGAGAACATCTAATGTAAATAAGTGAGAAATGTTTCCTATCTTTTCATGCTTGAAAAAGATGAATAAAAACTTGATGGAAAGATTATTTCACTAACGTTTCCAAACAAGTCTAACTCTAATGCACGCAAAGCTGAAAACAAATATTTATTCTTAATGAAAGTAAGATCCAGAATTTCAAACAATCATGCATAAACAAGAAGAAAATTGTTCAACATGCTTGCGAATAAATCAAAGGAGAGAGAAAACTAAAAATTCTCTTTAGAACATACAAGGAAATGAAGAATCAATATCTCCTATCAAGCACTGAAAAACTCAACATGCAAAAGGAAACAAAAATCACCCCAAGCAAAGAAAAACTCAAAACAACATGGATCACTCATGCATTCCAAGTCCAAAACAAACCAAAACCTAGAAATGAAAATGAAATGTATATTTTCCAATTCTAACGAATAATATCCACAGAAAAGAGAAAGAGGTTTCAAACAAATAAATGAATGCAAAATCCAATGTAAGAAACAGAAACTCTCCTTTGAATGCAGAAATAATATTACAATCAAAGTGACTGCAGAATAAGCCATAAAACACACTTCCTTTTCATCAAAAGGTAAGCCAAAAAATAATCAGAACCCAAAATACAATAGCTAAATTTTGAAATACAAGAGGGACTAAAAGGCCTACCTCGACGCACTTAGAGGCACCACACTAGAGAGTTGTATGTCAGATCGATGCACTTAAGATTTTGCATGAAGGCATCATTGGTGCTCTATCAATTCTAAAGAAAGGCGATGTCGGGTCTTTTGCTGAAGAGAGAAAAGGAACCCTGGAGGGGTCGGTGCTATGTCATACAAAGGTAGGTGCGTCGGTTGATCAATAGATTGAAAAGCTAAGGATCTCAGGAGAAACAAAAAAAAAACTAAGTTGAATTGAAATGAGTGAACAACACTCATAGAACAGAGGAAATGATCAGAACAGTATGATGAATGGCTTACCTTATTAACTGAAATAACTAAAAGGAGAGAGAATAACTTTCATAGATGGAATGGTTACCGTAGTTTGTAGATCTGACTGGATCTTCCCCATATCTCACTGGATTAAGCATCCCTAGTATGGTAGCCAATTTTTTTATCAGAAATTCTCAATCAGTGCAGACACTGCTTGTTCCTCTATAAAGTAAATCACAAATACAAAACAAAAAGACACAACAACATATCCTTCCCTTGAACAATCAAATTAACTAGAATGAAATACTATATACCTCAACCTTGGATGTCTTTTTCTTTTCTCCAAAAGTCCTTTGAATGGATCAGTACCTACAAGACAGATAAAAATACAAGCAAACAAGAAGAGAGCATCATGATAGATTGATTATTCATATTAGTGATCAAGGAATCTAATAATATATGATTAAAATCAATGCATCAAATATAGGAAAGGGAAATTTCTTTGTATTAATTATGGATGAGGAAGAAGTACAACTAAAAATCCTTGATGTCGATGGCTTCGATCTCAGCAAGAATGTCTATGATCCTCTGATAACTATGAAGACCTCTCCAATCATAAGAGAACTCTACTTTGCCTTTGATTCAGACTTCAAACTAACAGTAAAAGGGTGTTTTTTTCTGGCCTCCTCCACTTCTTAACATGAAGGCTTCATTTATAGGCCTAGAACTCAAGACATGACTTGGAAAATGGATAGAATGACATCCCTACAGGTGAGGGAACAAAATGCCACCTCTCCCAAGCATATAGGAATTAACCCCATGGAGGCTTCCACATGGAAGCTTCTAGAAACTTCTTTTTTTTCTCATTTTCTGACCATCGATGCTCCTAGCAAAACTGGCAAAGGCGTTGATCTAGGGTTTTTTCAAATAAAGGAGAAAATGGTGCTTATAGGTCCACTGAGATAGGAGATATCGACGCTCTATGCAAAAAGAATGAAGGCACCATCCCTTCTAGGTATGAGAAAAAGATGACCAATGTGACTCAAGCCAGGCTTGCTGGGAGGTTTAAAGGCAATATGAAATCCTCTTGAAGGCTGATAAGCAATGTGATATTTATAGGTGCAACAAGGTTAGTCTCAGGGGCCAGAAGCACTATAAATTTTAATCTCTGCAGAGGGAGAAAGGGGTTGGTTGGAACCTGTAAGATTTTGGTTCTTATGTAATTCTGATTTCCTTTAATACAAGAAACATAGCTAAATGTCGGCCTTTGAATGAAAGAATTCCTACATATTTCTTAGTTGTAGTCTGTAATCTTCTTTCCTTATGTGCATGTTTTTCCTGTTATTCTTTCCATTATGTTTTCTTCATGTCTTTAACTAGTGCATAATGGTTCAGAATTCATATTATTATGCTATGGACATTGTTTTGGACATCCACCAAATGTTTCTTCCAAAGTTAGTGTAGAATTCATCTCTTCGGTGCTCTACATTGATGGACTGTCATCGTTCTTCATTTCCCACCAGGTCCAAAACACATCGACCATAACCAAAGTACTACCTTTCTCTTGTAAACATTTATTGTACAAAATTATTTGTGTTTTTTGGCATTTGTGACTCCATAGCCCAATACATTTTTACCTTGTTTCAACTGCCAACATTTGAATTCTATTCTATGACAATATATATGGCCTTGATAAATATGTTGCGAGATATCCCTCTTTTGAAATGGGGAAGCCAACTCCCTTTCCTAAAGCGATTTTGTTGTTACCTCGGGGTCCACCTTTCCACAACCTTTGGGTGCGATTCTGAGTGCTAAAAATGAAGAAATCAACACATTATAATCAAGGAAACAACAATAAGATATCTAATTGACAAAGTTGTTATGGTGATAACTTACAAATATGCATTAGACAATGATACAAATTTTCATTATATTCCTTTCCATTGCGAAGACCTGCATATACCATGGAAAAATGGTATGTTCATATAATCCATTGATAGAAATGTAAAAAAAGGCATAACATATATAAAATTGTAAAAAAACTAAATGAAAATACCTGAATGAGCTTCTCTTGGTTTCAAGAATATCTTATTCTCCACTAAATAGGGCCAACCACATGAAGTTTGAAGCTCATATGGCTCCTCCCCCCCTCACATCACTCTCAATTCCCCACACCCAATCTATCTTCTGTAAAAATAAATGAAAGTTACATAACGGAATAAAAGAGATAAGATCCATGCATAAATAGTAGCAGAACAAAAAATATATTCATGAAAGGTAAATGCAAGTAATAATATAAGATATAAATTTTCATAGATACAACTTAAATGATAACGTATAAATAAATCATGCATGGTACTTAATGAACAACATCCAACCATGTGCCTTCACAATATTGTTGAACATAATCCATGCTGCCATCATTTATAGCTTCATCCTCTTTGCATTTCATCCCTTCAAAATATGCAACACCTGATAAATGTGCATACTCCAATTCATATCTATTGCAACTTCTTGGTCGCTTAAGAGGGAATGCCAAAGATAAACACCAATCATTCTCTACTGGATCTTGTACATAAAATGCCTATTTCATTTTTGATGCTAGAATAAATGAATCATCTTGCACTCTATCCTTACTCAGTGTCAAAACCCCAAATTTTCACAAAAAATTAAAATTTTGAGATAACAACAAATGCCAAAATTTGCAGTTTACTATGAGCTATAGGTTAGCAATAAAAGAAACAATCAAGTGATTAGTTTTACTAAATCTCAATTATGTTAACTTATCAGTTCATTTTTGTAACAAGAATAAGGTTTACTTGCTTATTATTTTATTTCAGTTTACTGACGAGTCTCTTGATGTCAAGTAGGTGGAATCTAACTTTTGAATCTGGGGCTTACTTAGCAATTGTGCTAACGCAGAAGATTACTGGTTCTTACAAGTTTACAAGTATGATCGAACGAGTATGTTTTAAAAATTCTTAAAGTATCCAGCAGTGTTTTATTTGCAATTATAAAGCTTAGTAATTAAGCTGCTAAATTCTAAACAACTTCCGTGAGGTAAAACCATTTGGCTTCCTTTAGTTTTTCTTGTAATAAAGTTCAGAAGTACATAGCGACAGTAAGATATGTTTGTGACTCTAAAATTATAATCTCAGTTACAAAGTACTTCTACTTTAGTGTGCATAACTTGTAATGTTATAACGGTTGTTTTGTGAGTATGTAAACGATAATATATTATCTTATCTGTGTAACAACTGTTCCACATTTCGCTTCTGCAAGGAAACTTATAGCCTTTAACCTTCTTGTCGTTACAAGTTTGTTTTGTGCTAACGAAAAAATAAAGCATAATGCTTTTTAACATAAAAATCAATGTTTGCCTATACTTTTTAACTTCATGCCAAACCATGTGATTCTAATAATTCTGGACTCAAGTAGGATCATTCCTATTCAATTTCTTAAATTTCTATAATACTTCTCTTGTATTAAAATTATTGTTTACAAACAGTCTTTCTGAGATTGATGCCTTCGAAACAGGTCGAATTTCTAGCTATTTTGTATAATTTTATAACCAGTTCCCTAACCAATAGACATGGTGAATCATTTAGTAAATACCAAGTTGAGTTACAGCCAAAATCCATCAAGTTTCATCGCTCTGAACTATGTAAAGGAATTTCATAAGAGTGTTTTTACAATACATTTTGTCATCTACATAGTTTTGTTACCATTTGGTTTATTAGTTCCTATAAGTCTTATAAACATGCATAATTTATTTTGTTTAATAGACATTCAGTCTATAATTAGTTCAAGGTCACAAACATGTTTAAATTTAGAGTTTATGATTCTCCAAAATACTACGTTGTGCCACTTATAAAAGTTATAACTTGATTTGTCATTTTACAAGAGATTAACCATGTATAAACTATAATATTTTTACATAGGAGAACTATAGTTGTTCGTTGGTTAGCTTGAGCTCTCCCATAACATATGGTCTCTATCCAAAACAAGTTCAATGTTTAGAGAAAAGAAATGCTACCATCCAAATCATGTTTGTGGTGTTACAATATAATAAACATAAGGTAAATGGTGAAATGAGTCTTATGCATGAACGATTTCGGCATTAACCAAGGTTTTAAAAATGAAGCTTATTTTTTAGGTCAACGTAATTCACAACATTGATATTCCATCACCAATATAGCAAGTCATATGATGAACGGTGTGATTGATTTACAAGACAATTATTTGGTTTATAACATAGTTTATACCTCGTTTCAATAATTAAATAATTGGTTATCATTTGATGCAGGAAACTATAGAATACGATCCACTACATGGTTTGATTTACGTGACCATGTGGTCTTCTCCTGACCAAGCATGGAAGATATAAGAGGCACTGTAACCCTAACCCTTTTCATTTATCCTCCGCAATTCACGTTGCCCCTTGAGGCTGCTTTGCTTGGCTTTCATGGCAGTTGTCGGTCTTCTTCTGGTCCAGTTGTCTTGAGTCCTGGGTTAACGTTTCCTTTACCTCTGGTGTTTGGTTTTTTTAAGCCATTCTTAGTGGCCGTGAGTTCTCACTCTGCAAGCTTTGGCCCTTGGATTGCTGTCTACTCCAACTTCCTTTCGCTATCCTCGTGGCTTACTGTCTGCTCCAGTTTTCTTTCATTGTCCTCGTGGCTCGCCGTTGCGTGAGGTTTAGTCTTACAGGCTGTTGAGTCTATAATTTGCAAAGCCTATTGGTGACAGTGCTTCCACGAGACTGTTCGTCGTTTCAATTGATAGGTAAAAGTTTGTTTTTGCTTTTATTTAAATTGCAGCAGGTGTAATGCTGTTACGATGGCACAAACATATCTTAGGCTATTTATTTACTGATAGTCATCTTTTTAAACTCCTTGTAGGTGCTTGCCACTATATGCATTCATGGTGCAGGAAGTATGTAGTCAAACTTTGAATGTCGTGGCTCGTGGCTTAGTTCGGGTAAGCCCTGTGGTCCATATGTTGGGTTTTCACCCTACTTGTATCAGGGTGGTCATTTGGAATCATCCAGGGTTTGGGGAAGCCTTCCTCAACTCACCATAATGTATGTGGTTCCTTTTACCGGTCATTTGTTGATTTACCCAGTTTCAAACCCTCACTATTCAATGGGTAAACTCGGTTTTTAACTGAGCAATGTAAATAGTTTTTGATGTTTAGCTTACGGCTTGTTTAAATAAATAGTTTTCTTGTAAAGATAGTTCTGTCTTCAAGCTTGTTTTGATTTATCAAATGTTTATCATTAAGCTTTGTGTACTCAGGGTTTTTACCCTTCTTGACTGTAGATGAAGTTTTGAGCTCTATTTAAAGTACTATGTAAACGTTATTGTTAATATTTTTACGACTAATACATATAGTCGTAGCTTAGTTATAAATATTTCTCTTTTTTTGTTCAGAGTTATGAGCTAGGGTTTATCCTGTGGAAACCCTCGTTTTAAAATAAATTATTATACTTAATTTTTAACAAATTTTAATACTTATTTAGTTGACTGTTAACTAGTATTACATAGTATTGTGGAAATTCTAGTTTATAATAATTACCACTATTTTTTTGTTTGTCCTTAAAGGACTGTAAGTAATTTATAATAACCTGGTTACTTAATGGTTTCATAATTAAATAAATTTGGTTTATGACTTCAATGTATTGACATTGTAATTGTAATAATTATAAGGGTTTTAACCCTGTCTTTCACTTTCACAGGTACACCCTGTTTGTAAAAATAAAAGAGAATAGTTCTTTTTATAAGTATACATTTTATGTATGTTATTCATTATTGTATTTTATCTCTATATAATGAATTTAATTTGTTCTTTTTATGGTTAAAAAGAACTAATCTTATCGTTTATCCTAGATTACTACTGTATATAAAGAATACTGGTAGATTTCTTCAGTTTGTTAAAAGAATTAATAATTTATAAATGATACTGTTTATGTTGATATTATTATCTGTGAATTAACTGTATTTTATTAAGTATGTAATTGCACATATACTTTATTAATAAAGACTGAGAATAGTCTAATAGTTTAGTTTATTTAATAAGATTATTTCTATAAGCTTGATGAAAGAAATAAGGATTTTCAAACCTGTCATTACTCCTTTACATATGATTTGTCTGTAAGAGTGTAAGAACAGTTCCTTGTTAATAATTATTTAAGCATAGGTTACTAATGTATTTTAGTTATTTTAATTCTAAGAAAAAGAATACTGTGAGAGTTATTAGGTTCTTATTTATTATATTCCTTATCTTGAATTAGTTTATCTTCAGAATTTAATTTGATTACCAATCCTTAGAGTTCAAATAGTTGCAGGTTAAAATAGTTGTTATTATTAGGAAAAGATATAAACTAACAGAACCATATTTAAATCCTTACTTAACATAAATAAATAAGCATTATAACTGTGACATTTCTATTTCTTCTATTTCAGTGTAGATGTATAGTTTGTAAAAGAAAGTACTGTGTAAAAGAAAAACTTACATACTTGAACACACTGCTATTAGTAAAATAATATGACCCTGTTCTTTTTCTAGCATTCTTAATACATAGTCAGGTTTTAACAACAACCCTACTAAACAGATTAATATTCTTTCTGGAAGCAACTATCTATTGAAAGAAAAGATTCCAACAGTCTGAAAACATAAGTAACTCTATTCATTTCGGATTCCTATAATATCTTTATCCATTTTAAACACACTACCTGTGCTAGAGTACGTCCTGGTTTATTCCAGACAGGGAAAAGCATAGGTAGGATTATTTTTCATCAAATACAGATTCAACATTCAAACAACTAAAAGATTTCAAGATTAAACAGTTCACTACATAACATATAAATAATTCATTATTCGTTCCTACTCAGATATAAACTTTAACGCAACAATTAAAAGACTATAGAACCTGTTTTAAAGTTGGATGACAACAGCGTTGGGAGGCCATTCCTCCCTACCAACTCTTGGAGAGCGCTCAAACAACGACTTCTGAGGACCCCCGAGCCTGTTCCTGGTCTCCTTGGCCGAGAACTAGTGGAGCAAGCAACAAAATACTAGTCCAATGACTCAGTACTAACTCTGCACTCAGTAGCAAGATCTTTTAGCTGGAAAGTTGTACTAGATCATTTCCTGTAGTTTACCCCTCAAACACCTTCCAAAAATTCCCTTCCCAATGAAATCCTTTGAAGTACATTCACCTGAATGATTCCCTTCTTGGAATGAGCAGCCTCAACTCTCTTCAATGGGATTTTTTTATTAAGATTGCCTAGGTCTTTTTGGGTTAGTTGTCATTAATTGAGCCACCTGCTCTGATCCCACTTTCATGGGGGATAATGACCCCAAATGTAGGGATCTTGCCACCTGCAACATTGGAAGTGTTTGAGGATGTTTCCACTTGTCTATTTTCTCTCCACCTAGTCTCCTCCACCAACTTGACCAGTAACACTCTTTTTAACAGCTCTCCCAAGCTGTTGTCTCCACTTTTATTTATTTAAAATTAAAATATTCAGAATTACATTCAATATCCTTGACTCTGCTGAGTCATCATTTACAACTTAGCATTAAATTTAACATAATGTCTTGGAATAAAATCAAAATAAGATAATATTATTTTGCAAAATTTGGGCACGTGACACTCAGGCACCTCTTCAGATTCACCATGGTGAAATAAAGTTCATCAACTTTCATTCCATTGTTCTTGTGTACATCTTTGCAATCACATTTGAACAATGTATACTGCACCAAATAGTAGTCCAATAAAATTATTTCTTGAATCACTCCATCATATGTCGTCATTTGATGTATAGGGTTTTTATCCTTTGCACTTGATATCATTAATATTTGTGCATCTATGCACACACCACTATTTTGAGTGGCCCTGATATTTTCTATGATTTTAACATGAAATCTACTCCCATTGATTAAGTAGCCATCATACTTAGTTTCATATGTCCTTGGGCCATGTGCAAAACCATTGAATTTAAAAATATATTAAAATAATCTCACCTTCATACATCATAATATTCTTGATCAATGAAGTTCAATTAAATATAATATGAAGAACATATCATTACCTGTTTTCTTAACCAATCACTAAATTGTTGGTTGTGGAGCTTTTGTAGTAAGACTTCATCTTTTTGGGGTTGGATGTTACTATTGGAAATTTCTGTAAAGTGCATCCTATTTTCAAGTAATGTGAATAAAAAATTTATGAAAATATCGTGATATATTATAATAAAAAATGATTTCATAAGGATTTTCTTATTACTTACTCTATCCACGGTTGAATTTCATCTATGTTGTGCGGAACCCATATGTGGGCTTGTAACAAACTATTTTTATCTAATTCAATAGAAGTTCCACTAGATAAGTCCTTCCCATATTGTCCAACCTCTCCTTCTTCATCGCCCCAATCTTCATTTCTACTAGGCATGCTATGAATATATTCCATACCTTCAACATATCCAACAAATTTTTTTATGGATTCCTCCATAATGTAGTTTTCAGCTATGCAGCCTTTGGGCCTATTCTTGTTTTTCACATAACTTTTGAAAACTTTCATGTTCCTAGAAAAAAAACACAATTTGTAGTGAAATTAAAAGTATGAATAAATAGTTGCTATTAATGTATTATTACTATTATATGCACATAAAATGTTGGAATTTAAGTGGATTTGCACTTAATAAAATTTCACTAAACTTTCAAAAGGGTACATCCATCGATATGCACCTGGCCCACAATAACATATCTCTCCCACCAAGTGTACAGTCAAATGTATCATTATATCAAAGAATGAAGGGGGGGAATATTTTTCGAGTAAGCACAAAATTTCCACAACATCATCTTGTAAGTTATCAAGATATGTTGGATCCACCATTTTTGCACAAATCCACCTATAAAAGAAGCAAAGACTGCAAATAGTGTTTCAAACTGCTTTTGGTAGCACATGGTGCAATGCTACTGGAAAGATTTGTTGCATGAGAGCATGGAAATCATGTGCTTTCATACTATGAAGCTTGAGATCTTTCATAGATACATTATTTCTAGGGTTTGAACTATATCCATCTAGAACTTTTAACTTGAACAAAACACGACAAAGAATCTCTTTCTCCTTTTTTGAAAGAGTGTGTGGTGAGGGTAGAAGAAATATTTTTTTTTCTTTTTTGTTCTGGCCACGGTCACCTCCTTATACCCAACTATTGTAAGTCATCACAGACATTTTTCCCATCCTTTGATTTATCTTTTATATCCATAAGGGTTCCAAAAATACTTGCGCATACATTTTTTTCTATGTGCATTAAATCTAAAATGTGAAGCACTAGGAGTTTCTGCATCCAACCGTATAAAAAATCAATGAATTATAACATCAAAGAAAAACTAAACAATATATTCCAATTAAACACAATGAAATCCTTCAAGCATCGTACATTTTAGGCCTTAAGTTAATGTGTGCACATACCTCCCAATATGGTAAATTGAATAGAATTGACCTTTTCTTCCACACGCCAGTCTTCGAATTTTCACCTTTTTTTAAATTTCTCTTTCTTTTTGTACTTTTAGACTTTCCCTATTTCTCTTCCCTTCTTTATGTTTCTGTTAAAACATCTGACACTTGTACAATTGTAGGTGCAATGAGATGCTCAAACTTCCCATTAAATGTTCCTTTTGTGAACGATACTTATGATTTATTGGAAGATATCTCCTATTTCCCATGTACACACACTTCCTACTATATTTGAGATACATTGAATCTGTGTTCTTTCCACATATAGGGCATGCGCAAAAACCTTTAGTCGTGCAACCAACCGTATCTCCATAAGTAGGAAATTCATGGATTACCCACCTTTAATATAGCCTTCATATTAAAGAATGACCTTGAATGAGCATCGCATGTCCTTTCCCCTTCATCCCATGTTAGTTTTAGTTAATTTACCAATGGTTCCAAATAAACATCTATGTCATTTCCTAGTTGCGTGGGACCAGGTATTAACAATGACAACAAAAAAAAATCTCCTTTTCATGCATAACCATGGAGAAAGGTTATATGTGACTAGTACTAGTGGCCATACAAAGTGAGTACTACTTAAGCTTCCAAAAGGATTAAATCCATCAACTTCCATTGCAAGTCATACATTGCGAGGATCATTGGAAAAATCAAGCCAATTAGAATCTATACTTTTCCATGCCACGCTATCAACTAAGTGGTGCATTATTCCATCCTTACTTGCATTATCATGATGCCAACTCATTTTCTCTCAAATATATGTAGAGATGTAACAAAAACATAAAGAATCATATATACATTGCAATACTTAGTAGAGTAAAGAAGATGATTTTTTAGTAGGATGGTAGTACATGAAGGTGTATGATATAATGCAACTATAAGAGTTCAAAATCATACCTGTACATTCTCTTAAACCTTGGCACGATAGGAAAAAAACCTCAACACTTTGGTCGAGACACCTGTACGCACCTTTTCAGAACAAGCATCAACCTTCCATCTTGATTCACCACATGTTGGGAATTCATTTATTTTTTCATATATACCCCAATGTACAATGAAATCATTGTGACATGCATGTATCATTTCATAGTCCAACCCCAATGATTTAATCAAACTTTTTGCAGCATATGTAGATTTTTGAAGTGTATTTCTTGTTGGAAGCATTTCTCTTTGCAAATTCAACAACTAGGTGAAACTTGTATCAGACCATCCATTTCTCACTTTAAGGTTGTAAAATTTCATAGTGGCAGATAGCTTAATGAAACTAGTGAAACCTAGGTACAATGGTGCCTTTGCATCTTCAGTTAACTTTAGATATTGATTGATATCATTTTTTTCTTCCATTGATTCTACTTGGTCATTTTCAGAATTCACATCTGGATTTTCCTTATAATATTGATAAGCATCATTCACCATTTTAACCATATGATCATAAACCATGGTTTCCTCATTATGATTGTCATTCTAAAGAACTTTAGTATTAGTTGTAAGCAATGTTGCAAACTCATCATTATGATTATCATATTGATGTCCGACTATGTGTTCATAACCATGTGTAATTTGTCGAGGAAAATCATGCATCTCTGTTGTGTAGCATTTATTGCTCTTGTCAAATATATAGTGTTGAGTAGGAAGTCTCTCTCCATGGAAAAAATAGGTTTTATATGAATTTATTATACGATGAATCATCAAGTGGTATTGTACTTCCTCAAACATCAATACTGCAACATTGCAACATTTTTTACAAGGGCATCTTGTGGTGTTATTATCCTATGAATTCCTTTTTGCAAACTCTATGAATTCTTCAACCCCAACTTGATATTCCTTTGACATCCTACATAGAACCAATTTTCACATCACGTAAGAAAAAACCACCACAAATTACAATGAAGACATATGTTATAAAATATCATATTGAAGAATCAAATATAAAAAGTATACCTCATTTTCAAATCTTTCCAATCCCGTTTTTTGACCATTTGAAAATAAAACCAACCCAATTTCTCGAATTGGATCCTCTAGAGTTGGCCTCTCAACTTCCTTCCAATATACGGTTAGGAGTATTCATGTAGTACACCCATATTCTTTCCAAAATAGCCTTCACCAGCACATGACAAGCATATATTACACCATACAAGCTTCCACCTTATAATAACGAAATACAAACATCAATTATATAATATTTTGTTTTATATTAAAGGCAATATATTTAAGATTTTAACCCATTAATATAACTCTAAAGATAAAAAACAAATTTGTGAAATCTGGTGGGCCCCTCCCCATTGGATATTGCGCTCAAAGATTGGATATACAAAGGTCACTTTTAGGGAGAGCGATGGTTTATAAGGCTAATCATCTTGACATTAACAGTCTGTTAATAGTCCCACCACCTTGCAAATTTGATGTCCACCAAGAACGAGTCAGTTGGATACAACTGCAACCTTCAGAAGTGTCGATCGTCACCACTAGGTACTCGTTCATCGTTTATCAACCCTTTTGATAGTTCCTCCATGGCCTTGTCTATAAAAAGCCTTCACTCGTCCAAGGAGATCATTTAAGGTCCAATTTACGACGCTTATGATCCTTTTTTTCTATTTTCCAGTGTCAGTGATGCCTAGACTGCTTTGTTGTCACCTTCTAGAGACCAGTCGAAACTGTTTGTAAATTTAAAGTAATCCTTAATAGGGTTCACATTAGAAAAATTGCCCAATTTCCTTGGTATTGTCCAAAGGGTAGCCTCCAATTATTTCCCCACTAGTAAGGCCATCTTATATAATACCCACTCCCATGTCATTTGTAAAATTAGACCAAAAAATATCAAGGCTTCCCTGTGTCTCTCCAAAGCCCAATGTCAGGCCCTGATCCCCTTTACCGAATCATAGGTTCTGCAGGTGTTCAGGAAAGCTGACCTAGATCCAAGAATAAATTTTTCCATACCATTTTGAACACCCCAGTTTCCTTAGAGACCCTTATCACCCAAATCTCCTCCAAATTGTTCATAAGTCCTGTCGTATCATCCATCTCCCTCTTGAGTCAAATCCTAGGTCTTGATAGAGATAGCATGGTCTCCGAAGTAATGCTAGGAATTCTCCTTTACCTGAGTCAATCTGAAGCAGGAATTAAGTTCGATTACTTCTTGTCCAGAGAAATAAATTCTCAGCTTGAGAAGTTTGATTTGGATAAGCACTTTAGATACTAGGTGTATCTATTTTCCATCATAGTTAGTTCCAACAAGAAGACCCTTGAGGTCATGGATCCAGAGGTGTTCAAATAATGGCCCCGGTCTGTCCAGATTCCAGGACTGGTCTTACACCCTGTTCATTGACAGAATTGTCCTCAACATCTACAAACTATTTGACCCTAAAGAGAAGAGGATATCAAAAGACATGAAGGCTGCCTTACAACAAGATAGTATTGGGGATTGGTTCCTGATGCCGAAGTATTCAGTTATCAGGGTATATGGTTGTTTGGCTGCCCCTTTTATGCTACCAGTTTTCCTAACTCCCTTAGTATTCACACTACAATTGATCAGGAAGATGATTTATGCTAATTATGAGTGTTTTACTACGCATAGGAAGTATTCTTGTACCAAATACCCTATTAATTTTGGGCCCTTCGTTGTGAAGAATCCAGTAGCGTTACCAATGGTGGAGAAATTTTTGAAGGCCATGAAGTTTCAGGTGACTCATGCAAAGAATTATGATCCTAAAAGGATCATTTCCTAGAGGAGGATCCAGGTGCAGAGGTCAGCCTTTATTCACTCCATGATCCCCAACTTGTCCCAGGAGGCAAATTGTCTTGCGTATGATTTTGATTGGAATCCTGTAGAGAAAATTCAGGCTCCTAAAGAAGTGCAAGGTATGGTACCAACTACTCCCTTTCCCCTAAACGGTGATGGTTGTAGCATAAGGTCTCGGTCATAGGTGAAGGATATGGAATGTGATGAACAAACCCCTAGCAAGAATCCTAGGATAGACGTAGAGGAGGACATAATCAACCTCGAGAAGCAGTTTAATTTTGAATCTAATTCCCTCAAAACAATGATACATGAGGAGCTTGATTTAGTAAACTCTACTTGGGGAAAGGTTTCAAATCAGATGGTGATCACGCAACAACTAGTGTTTGTAAATCTAGCCACTACACAGTCAAAGAGAAATCCCTGAAGAACCACACAATCAGTGAACAAATGGAGTGAGGAGTCTCTACTCAATTATCATAAGTATTATTTTTCCTGTGCTGTTGAAGGGAAATTTAAGACTGAAAAGAAAATGTTGACCACCTATGGGAAGCTCAAAGAGAAATCCAAGGTTGAGATTCAAAAGCAGTCCAAGGAGCTAAGCAAGCTATCAAGCAGCAAAGTCTCTTTCACTACTGCAAGGAATCTTAGAACAAAATCCATGAACCTAGCCATCGCTAATGAGGAAGGAGTTTCAGAGGTTGAGTTAAAGATGGATCGGTTCTCAATCCGAGATAATATTATGTTCTATAAGGGACAAATAGATCACATCTATGCTGATCTGACTAGGGAGGCGTTATCCCATCCCATGTCCCAAAAAGGGGTGGTTAAACTGGAGACCCAATTGAAGCAAGAAAAGGAAACAAACAAGGCAAGGAACATGCAGGTGAAACTCTTGACAGACCAAGTGGTAGACCTAACAACATAGAATTCTTTATAGCAACCCCTTGCATCTAAGTAGCCAGTGGAAACCGAGAAGGATATTTTACTAGCTAAGCTGTTGGCCATGATACAGGCTTACAAAAATTTAAATTAAGACACTTATGAAAGACATCGAGCTACCTCCTCAAACCGTACAGTTAGACGGGAAGATTGAGGCATTGCAGCATGAATTTTTTGATCTAAAATGCCGCTTTGTTGTGATGGAGGCTGACAAGCACACATGGGAAGAAGAGAAGAAAAAATATGCAGAAGAGAATTGATAAATTAAATGACTATATCACCCTTGAGGATAGATCACCCACTACTCTAGTGATTAAAGATATGTCTGAAATGTCCCTGAAGGACCTGTAAATCACTCAATTGAAGGAGGCCAATCAAGAGCTCAAGGATAGGATGAATGCTAAGGAAAGTGAAGACTCTGCTGAAGACATCAAGACACTGAAAGAGAAAGTAACCAAGTTTGAGGAAAGGGTCATAGGAAAAATTCTTCTGTAAGGGGATACACATTTTATCTGGGATGCAGTGATAAAGGAGATGTCCTCATTATAAAATCATTTGTTCATGGTGGATGAGAATAAATAAGATTTTATGGATGCAAGTAGAAGATGTAAATCCCTACAGGAAAGTATAGCACAAATTCCTAGGGAGGAGGCCCAAAAGGCGATTGTTGTTCTGAACTCAGCCTCTGGGGAAGAACTAATTTCCCTCGGGATTACTGATAGGATATCGGTTTTGGTGGAAGCAAGGAGGATGGCCACAAAGCACAACATGTTGCAGAATGCACTTACTAGGATTAACATTATTCAACAAGGGGTATAAAAGTTCAACAAATTGTTCCAACCCCTGTTTCAGAAAGGGTTCCATGAGTTTTGGGGTCTAGAGGGGAAGCTGATCCCTCATAGAAAATATGTCGAACTACTGTAGAAGGAAAGACTAAACCGTGAAAAGTTTGAGGGTATGAATGGTGGGATAAAGGGACAAGTAATCATTGATAAACTCTACGAGAACTTTGAGATGAGGGAAACACTCATGACTGTCAAATCATATCTCCCTAATATTGGCCATAACCCGCTGATTGACCTGGATGTTATCCTAAAGGATCTATTTGAGATGGCCACCCCTATAGATCAGAAATGGAAATACATACATAGAGTGAGCAATCATTGTCTTGGAAGTCCCTCCAGCAGCTGAGTCAGCTGTAGTCTGTTAAAAATATGTTCGAAGTTTTCGTTTTCATCAAGCGAGCCAGAAATCCCCTGATGTTGAGATTTCCCTTTTTGATTGGTCATGTGCAGCACAACGTGCCTTCTCAAAATGTTTTATGGGAATGACGCATCTACCACGTTAGAGTTTGTTAGGATTTAGGATGTGCTTTCGGGTTTGATTCCTGCAATGTAAATATTTTGATGCCATTTTTCAAGATACATTTTGGGGGTAAATTGCACTATAAATGTAACCTCTACGGAGAAGGAAGGGTTAGAATTTAATTTTTGAAGCCTCTGTGCTTCGATTGTATCTCTCTAAACTTTCTTGGAAGTGTTAATGAAAAGTGTTTTTTTGATTTTTTGAGATTTGTCACAGTGTTCATATTCATTGCGTGTTTCATGTTTGCGTCATTTTCACATGTGTAAATTCTGTTAATTCTTTCTAGAGAAACACATGACCTATCTTAAACCTGCTAAGGGTTGTTGTGACATGTTTTAAGCCTTCTAGGAATGTCGTGACTAGATGAAAGTGCCCTGAAGACTGTTAAGGGTCCCAAGCCTGTGTATGAAGGTACCATGACCTATTGTGGGTTACTGAGGGTGTGTAAATTTGTTGGTAGCATAATTATTTACTTCTTGACTAATCCATGATCTGTTAGTATGGATGGAAGTCTGTGTGAGGTCTAGTACGTGGGTCAGTACCCTTTATTGGACTAGTTATGAAACTAATGAAACCCATGAGTTGATGCCTCTCACCCATGTGTTGGATACCAAGCTGGGAGAAAATATCATAGAGGTCAAAAATAATGGAACCTACTCCTAGTTGAGGCCTGATGGGAAAACACAAGTAACCATTGAGTACAAAAATGAGAGTGGTGCATGGTTCCTTTGTGCATTCACACAGTTCTCGAATCCATTAAACATGATGAGATAGTGACCAATGAACAATATTTATCTAAAGGAAGTGAGAGGGTTCGAATTTTATACAAGGGGAATATGCTTAAAATAGTAAAATATAATGACCCCCATCAGATCCTACTGATTTTTTTTCTTATTTGATTATGTAATTTGGTTAAGGGATTTTTTAAAAGCACTTTTCAAAAATACCACTCAGTTGTGCCAAATAGTCTAAGTTGGTTTTTGTATTCAATGTACTAGTGATATGTTGATGCAGAAGAATAGGCTCGAGAGGGTGCAATCATTCATGACTTCACAAGGTCAATGGAACCCTTAAGAGACCTAGGGTCTCGTACATTTGTAATTTGATTTATTTTGTAAAAGATGAATAAAATGGATAAGGAATCTAGATCCTTTTCCACATGTAATAGTTAGGATTGAGTTAGTTGTGAGTCATAGGTTGGAAGAGATCAATAAAGACTATACTCCTTGATTATAGGATCTAGAAATAGAATCCTCTTGTATTTAAATCAGCTCAAGTAATTTTCCTAGTAGCTTAGTTAGATTACAGAGATTTTTGGCTCGTAGAAGCTTAGGTTAGCTCATAGATCTTGGGATAGGTCATAGAGGTTTGAGGATAGCTCAAAGAAGATTTGATTAGCTCATAGAGATTGAGAGGGAGAGAAATTACACATAGCATGAATGGAGGAATGAGAGGTGCACAGAAGAGTGAGAAAGGAGTGAACAAGTAGAATTCTCTATGTGTATTTGAATTACTGGTGAATTGAATAAATAACAAAGGATTAGAATCTATGTGTGGTTTCGATGGATTTCATGTCTTAATATGGTTTTTTAGAAGTATGAATTCATCCTGCATTCACTCGATATAACCCTGTATATAAACTCTGTGTATTTGGATTTCCATATTAGCCGAATTGCAGAGAAGAATTGATCCTGCCAGTGATCAATTAAGTGAAGCTTTGTAGAGGGTTAAACCTTAACTAGTTTCTCAAATAAAACAATATCATAGAGTGGGGATCAATCATGGGGAAGATCGATGGTTTATAGTGATATCGCAAGGAGAAGTTGCAAGCTTTGAAAAACTTTTCATGTGCGCAATATTATTTGGAATGCGCTTAATAAATTTTGGAATTAACCGTTGATTTGCCGGGGACACTAATCAAACGATCAGAAATGCATTTCGCTACGTGAAAAAGTAAGTTGTATGAACACTCAGGATGGAAGCAAAATTTGCAGATCAACGATTGAGATCAGTAGCAGGGAAGAAGCGTCATGTGGAAACTCTTTTTTTAGAAGTGTCGAAAGTTGACAAGGTGAATTTCGATTCTCGCCTTCCGGAAAGAATTACATTGCAAAAGGGAACATGTCGAAACCTAGAATTCCGTTGTGGAATAAATTTATAGAGTGCGGAAAGTTGTTTAACACATAGAGTTTGTTTCAGATCTCAAGGGTTTTGAAGTTAGTATGCAAATCAGTGCCATCATATGTGTATATTTACTATAATATTCAGATCTTGATTTTCGTAGCGCTAACAGTGAACAATAAATGCAATAGATATTTATTTTCATAAATAACAAGGAAAATAAACCGTAAATATCATATTCATATAACTTTGAGTTTACAATGACAAGCAAATCTGAAATTACTTTAACTCTAACCTGTAGCTTCCTGGGTGTGAAAAATGATTTATGGAAGTGAGATTTCATGTCTCAATATTTCTTTGGTATCTAACCTGCCCTACCAGCTACTCAAAACAAACCAAATCATATTCTTCTCGTTATTATGTTGCAGCACCCTTCTTCATTACCTAGAAACGTTATGCACAGTCATAACAAGAAGGAAGACTACAATGAGGTTACCTAACAAAGCTGTAGCAGATTCCTGTAGGTGTCTATATGGATTGCAGATCCCTTTTTGTTTGTAACAACCCTTTATATTGTGCTAGATGAACCGTGTGAATCATTGTATATATGGAACTGTAAATTGTCCTCACAAACAAGACTATGTCCTCTTGAACAAAAAGTAAATCGTCCTCACAAGCAAGACTGTGTCCTCTCCAAATGATGTCATGGCCCACGCAGTCCAAAATCATTCAACAAATAAAGAATACGACCTCCACAAGATGAAATCAGCCCCTTTGTTACTCCTTTTTTTTCAAAAACATAAAAACCAAAAAAGACAAAAAAGAGAACATGCATGAATCTACAACATCTTATATCTAGATGGGCCTGAAAATTTGTCGTATGTATAACCATGGCAAGAGCCTATAATCCTAGGTATAATATAATAGTGTTACTTGTTAGACTCATAGAAATACCCCCTTGGGCTAAACCTTATTATAGAATATAGTATGGGGATGGCACTAGGGGGTCCTAGTTTCTTATATTCTTATTTTAATTATTGCATAAGTGTTTCTAGCTTCTATTTTATTGCTTGTCAAGTATATTTATAATTTACATCGTAGGGAGGCTTTATGGGTTAAATATAAATATATTTCTAATATGGATATATCCCAACCTGTATACTAACTAATATATGGTTTTAGTATGATAGTAGACCAAGATGTTAAATTTGTCACAACCATTTTAACATATCAATGTATTTTTAGGAGGAGTTAGAAATGTCTTTGATCACCTCATTTAATGGCTTGGAAGGTGTGAGAAACTTTATTTCCTTTAGAGCTCAATAAATATCACTTGGGAGCGAGTAAAATAATCAAAGGTGTAGTGCAATGGACATAAAATTATTAGAGATCACTTGGTTCAATAATTTCATATGCCACCTGTCGTTGACTCTCCAATGACATAATTAAATATAAATTCCGATGCAGGCATCTGTAAAAAATACTACACTTCCATCACTAAAATGGTTCATTGAACAATGAAAATACATAAATGCGGTGGAGGCTATATATTGGAATCGCATGATTAAATGTAGCACCATATATGTATTCTCATTAATCTAATATCATTGGTTACCTAATTGATATGTCAATTAAGAAAGTAGATTTGTAAGGCATACCACCATAGAAATTTTAGCTCATATGATTTCCATAAGAAGAGAGATCATAAAACCAACCAAGAAAAAAACAAGAAATAATTTTTTGAATGCATATGATAGATCTCTTACTAAGGCAAGAAACAATAATGAGTCATATCATTCCGGTAACAAATAGTAGATAAAAGAGAAAATATCATGTGCATAATCATAACCCAGAGCCTATGGAAATAGAATAATTTAGTACAATTATTTTATCCTTATGGTATCCTTACTTATTTACGTGGGACCTTGAATGATATATAAGTAATTTGATCAAGTAACCGATAAATCCACCTAGGTAATGCAGTAGATACCAACTAGAAAAATACTATGTTTGGATAAGACAATCATTTTTAGTTAGGGATGATGGTTAAGGGAATACTTAAGGATAGATTAGATGAATTTTGGGATCTATATTGCCATGTTTTTCCTTGATCTAGATACAAGATTTTCATGCTTCACTAATTCATATAAAAAGTGTTGTAGGAATAGATTAAAGATGTCCTTTCCATCATTAACACCTACAATACTAGGTATAATATACCTATAATTTGTTTGATAATTATAAAGAGATGAAGGGTTGACATTGTAGGTTAAGAATTATACTTATAAGGAGATGGGGGTCACATCATATTCATATGGTCCATCAAGCAAGTTATCATATTATCATTAGGATAATTGTTTCAATGGTATAATACTGGTCTAAAATACATAGGTTAATAGTTCAAATTCCTTTTATCTTTATAAGAATTGCATATGGTTAATGGAAGAGGTTATATAAAAATTCTTAATATTTAAAAGGATTATATAGGTTCTTGTAGGTTTTCTCTAGGTAGGACCTTAACCAATGTATTAATGAATTGTCAAACTGATGGAGAGAATATAGATTAAATGCAACATCCTATATCGCTTCTCCTAATTATTCTAATATCCATCGTTACCTAATTGATATGTCATCTAAGAAAGTATATTTGTAAGGAATACCACCATAGAAATTTTAGCTCATATGATATCCATAAGAAGAGAGATCATAAATCCAACCAAGAAAAAAACAAGAAAAAATTGTTTAAATGCATAATGTAGACCTCTTTGTAAGGAAAGAAAAAATAATGATCCATATTATGATTCCAGTAGTTACAAATAGCAGATCAAAGAGAAAATATATATCTCATGTAGAATCATAAGAGATCCTGTGGAAATAGACTAATTTATTACATTTATTTGATCCTTATGGTATCCTTACTTATTGACATGGGACCTTGAATGATATATAAGTAATTTGATCAAGTAACCAGTAAATCCACCTACGTATAAATGCATGCAGTAGATACCGACTAGAAATAATACTATGTTTGGATATTGTAACCTCAACATCTAACCTCAAATGAAATTATTGACATCCCTTATGTGGTGAGCTAAAAATGATTACTAGTGCACTTGAATACATTGAAACAAACTCAATACCCCCATCATTCTATAAATAAACATCACAATCAATGCATTATAAGCCATGGTTATTACATTATTTAACTTCGTGTCATCCACCACAATAGGCTAATAAACATGGCCGATTTCATTGTATACCCTGTCAACCTCCTTATTTGTATCAAGTCATTTTCCTTGTGAAATCCATTAATTCATCAAAGGATTATTAATGTAAGTATGAATATTTGGTTGATCACAACCATTTTCTTTCATATTCTCCACTAGTGCAAGATAAATGACAACTTTTCCTCCTTTGCAATGTCCATTATTCAAGGTAGTATATTTTATTTCATTTGGTGTCAATCATTTTCAGTTAGGTATGATGGTTAAGGGAATACCTAAGGATAGTTTAGATGGAAGTTTGGATCTATATAGCCATTTTTTTCTCTGATCTAGCTACAATATTGTCATGGTTCACTAATTTATATAACAAGTGTTGTCTCTATTAGAATGGTGTCCTTTCCATCATTATTAACACCTACATTACTAGGTATAATATACCTATAATTTGTTTGATAATTATAAAGAGATGGAGGGTTGACATTGTAGGTCAAAAATTATACTTATAAGGAGATGGGGGACACATCATGTTCATATGTTCCATCAAACAAGTTATTGGATTATCATTATGAGAATAGTTTCAATGGTATAATACAAGTCTGAAATACATAGGAAATAAATGTTGGTTCAAATTCCTTTTATCTTTATAAGAATTGCATATGGTTGGAAGAGGTTATAATGATAAAAAATTTGAATAAAAGGATTATATAGGTTGTCTTGTAGGTTTTCTCCAGGTAGGACCTTAACCAATGTATTAATGAATTGTCAAACTTATGGAGAGCATATAGTTGATTAAATGGAACACCATATATTTCTTTTCATAATTATTCTAATATCCCTCATTACTTAATTGATATGTCAATTAAGAAAGTAGATTTGTAAGGCATGCCACCATATAAATTTTAGCTCATGTGATCCCCATAAGAAGAGAGATCATAAATCCAACCAAGAAAAAATTGTTTGAATATTGCATATGATAGATCTCTTTGTAAGGCAAGAAAAAATAATGAGTCATATCATGATGCCAGTAGTTACAAATAACATATCAAAGAGAAAATATATATGTTGTGTAGAATCATAAGAGAGGCTACGAAAATAGACTAATTTAGTACTATTATTTGATCCTAATGGTATCCTTACTTATTGATCACATGGGACCTTGAATGATATATAACTAATTTGATCAAGTAACCGGTAAATCCACCAATGTTTAAATGCATGTAGTAGATACAGACGAGAAATAATTCTATGTTTGGATATTGTAACCTCAACATCTAACCTCAGATGAAATAATTAATGACATCCCTTATGTTGTAAGCTAAAATTGATTATTAGTGCACTCGAATACATTTAAACAAACTCACTTACCCCATCCTTATACAAATAAACATCACAATTAATGCATTATAAGCCATGTTTATTACATTATTTAAATTCATGTCATCCACCTGTTGCCGCTGCAACATTTCCCCAAAATATTTTTCGAATATATTTTTTGTCCCCTTTTGAAGATCTTAGTTTATTTCCTCAATTTGCTTATTTTTTATTTTTAGTTTTTGTTTTTTCTGTCCATCATAAAGTTTCCAAAAGTTTCATTTTTCACCAAGGAAGAAAGTGAAATTTTGACCCGCAGTAGTAAATGGTTTCTTGGTTTCAAGCTGCAACGACAGGATCTTCTTTGTTTTCAAGCTACTATGGCAAGCCGTTTTCAAAATTCAAGCCGCTATGGCAAGCATACTCTTTGTTTCACCGCCACCATAACGGAAGGATTTTTATGATCGGGCTGCTACAACGTGTGTTATTCTGTTTTGTGTGCCTATGTACATTTACTCCCACGACATCAGAGAGATTTTCGAGTTGCGTCTGCTACAACAACGAGTTGTTGTTTTGTCTTTTGATTTGGTCTCTGGGAGCCACTAAGATGGAAGTTTCTTCCAGTTTGACCCGCTACAGTGGAAGGTTATGCAATTCTGTTACGGGAGCAGTTTTCGATGCGAGCCGCTATGGTGGAGGTTTTTTCCCATTCATAACCGATTCTAGTAGGACCCTCCATTACGGAGGTTTTTTGAGCTTGGAGCTACTTTTGCAGATGCATCTGTGTTTTATCTCCAATATTATTTTTATAGCCAATTCATAGAGCTATAGAGGATGAAAAGTGAATTTTATCCCAGCAGTAGTAGGTGGATGAGTAAGTTTCAGCCGTCGTATCAAGGTTGTTACCTTGATGACTTATGTGCTCCATCCCACAGGTAGTTGACACCAACAGTGTTCGAGGGCTCGTACGTGGAAGTATTAATGATGAATTAAAGCCCTAAGAAGCCTTTTTTATTTTCCAAACTGAAAGCTTTTTACCATTTTACATTACAGAGTGAGTGAGGAGGGAAAAAGGCTGCTGAGTGTTTTTTTCGATTATCTCCACATACGATTAGTGGCGATACACCATAGAGCTCACATGGAAAAATGTTTCCAGGTGTCTTCGACTGTACATAGCACCCAGCCTGCCAAGTAAGGTTTTTTCATCATCCTTTTCTTTAAGTTGGTTGGTGGTTGGGTTGTGAAGCTGTCCATCGATATGCGAGGTGGGTTAGGTAAAGTCTTGGCCCGGTATAAAAAGATTTTTTTTTAGGTATTGTCCGTTTAGTTTTAGTTTTTCCCCAATAGAGACCAGCCTGCAAAGCATTTCTGCTTTTCCAGAGGCATTTTCACCTAGTCGGCTAGGTTGAAGATTTTTTGTCAAGAGGTCGGGAGTTGCGCCATTAAGAATCCAGTCAGCAGTTTCCTTGTGGGTTTAGGTGTTGGTATGGGTTACGACTTCCTCATTCTACGCAGACCCCATAGATGGAAAATCCTTAGGTATTGACCGTGGTATTTTTGGCATGGGTTTTACCATAGGGCATCACCGCCATTTTTTGTTTCTTTGAAGCTCTGTTGCACCTGTGAGAGAGAATGGCTGGGTTCGAGTGGGGGTTTTTTATAATAAAGAAAGAGGAGTGCAGGAGTTTTCAATAGTGGTTTCCCATATCCTGCATGTGTTTTCTAGTCGTAACCCTGACCCATGCCTCGTATTGCTGGTTTTAATGGATGAAACTGACAAGGTAAGGAAATTTTAGGTTTTTGTGCTACGGTAATGTATACGTATGTATTTCTTTTTTTCTTACATTGATAACCATCATTTTCAATATGAATGCTAAGAAAAATCCTTTTTGCGGGTACTATTTACTGCAAAAACCACGACGAAGAAGGGGAGGAAGAAGCTTAAAATTATTGAAAGCGATTCTGACAAAGTTGTTGTTTTAGTCCCACCTGCGGTGAAGACTGAGATAGTGTACGAAGACACTAAAGCAATTACAAGGGCATATTTTGAGCTGAAATGCGGCCAGGTCTATCCTATGCTGGTTGAAATAAACGTGCCAGAGGATGGATTGGGAGATCTATTTTTGTACGAGAACAATTTGAGGTCTGGGTTAACCAAAATAGCCACTAGGACAGATATTTTTCCATGTACAGAGGTCATTGGATGGTTGTTTCCCAAAATAGACACTGTAGGGATGATAATAAATGATGAGGAGGGAAATCCTATTGCATCATTCACACCTGCATTCATTTCAATAGCATACAGTCTACCAGGAGCAGAAATAAGTGTAACAAAAGAGTGGGTCAAGAGTTTGAAATTTGAATATACAACCACAGCAAAGGGGATGGTGGCTGAGGGGAAGACATTCAGACATAAACAGTCAGGAGAATATGAGACAACCCATCTTCGAACCCCTTTTAGGATAATAGAATTAACGATAAGCAAGCTGTATGGTAGGGTTTATGGAAAGACGTATAATTTTGGATGGATTCCCATCATGTATTATGTATCTATGGAGGGGAAAATTTTTAACTAGACAGACATAGCTACCAGAAACTTGTCCAAATGTGTCAAGGAAGCCCAGTAGGGTTTGAAACAGAACAAATCAGAATTTTTATGACATATTTCTTGGTGGATTGTATACTCTATAGACACAGGTTTGAGAAGCTTAATTGTGTGTGGAAAGAAGGTAGGGACCCTATATACGTTGCATATCATATTCTGGGAGCCCATAAATATCACAACCATTACCAATTGATTTGTGAGGAGTTCATAAGGCCCCTGTATAAGATGATATTTCTAGAATATTGTCCATGTCTATCAGAGGGAGTGGTAGAATAAATCAAAGAGTATGGAGATTATTTTTTCACAGAAGAAGGAACGTATTTGAGAATGTATGGGGGCACCAAAGCACCCTTACATATTCCCATGTATGTAATAGACTACATATCACACAAGCAGGTAGTTAGACAAGTATTTCTATATGGTTTTGGAAACTATATGTTCGATATCAAGAAAGTTGTGTTCCCACCTATACCTTTTTACGTAGGGAGCTATAAGTTCATCAAATTCAATAATGCTCCAAAGTTTGTAAAAGAACTGTAGATGTTCCATTTTAGAGAGAAAATATTCCACCAATATGATTCACAAGGGAAGGTGGCAGCTCACAAGGTGCATTTCTAGTATGCAGACTATATACACAAAGAAGAGCAAGTGTTCAGAAATGTCTACAGTATGGTAGTTGTGAGCAAGTGGTTGAAGAGAAAGGAATATGGGGTGAAGGGAAGTAGCAGTAATAATCCAAAACTAGATGAAGGAAAAGAAGAAGCTGGAAAGAAGGCACAAGAAGGAAGTACTCAGAGGCTTGCAGCAGGAGCAAAAAAGTTGTTGGCAGAAGAGGCACATAGAGATAAAGCAGAGGTTTCCAAACATAAGAGCAAGGAAGCTATTTTGAAAACAATGGCAGAGCTAGAAAAGGCCATGGCTGAAGGAAATGCAAGCCCTGAGAAAGAAATGCAAGATACAGGAGGGCCTACTGAGGGGCAAAGCCAAAGAAAGGAAGAAGTTCCTGGTGGTAGAGGACCAGAGAAGAGCCCTATTCGGAATGATCCAGAGAACCTACCATCCACATCCAACCGCATCCTTACTAAGGTACATGTTCCCATAGTTGAAATGGGGCTTGTACCATTTACACCATCTAAACAATACGATGTGGAATGCTTAAAAGATATTCATTTTGATCCTAAAATGAAATCCATTACATGGAGGACAGAAAAAAAATTAAAGGTAGGGACTTAGCCACCAGTGACCACAATAACAGAGAGGACGGTCATCAAGAACGTAGAAGAACAACCAAAGGAATGGGATTCTATGGGAATTGCAAGTGCCTATGCTAATTCTAAAAATGTAGACAATATTCTAGAAAACATTGAGTAGTATAAGGGAAAGATGGCTGAAATGAAGGAGGTGTTGAGGAAAGAACAAAAGGTAGGTAGAGAATCCAAAAGAAAATATGAAGCTACCTTATCATATTTTGAGAGACTGCAATAGGGACACATAATTTTAGAAGAATAAAGGGACAATTTAAAATCATCCAATGAAGAGTTAAGTAAGGAGAAAATAATTTTGGAAAACAAGGTTGCAGAGTTGGAACAACAAAAGACTACTGTTGAGCAGAAGGAAGAACAGTACGAAACCTATGTAGCAGCGTTGGAGGCAGAAAAGGCCTCATTGGAGGTTTTATTAAAAATGAAAAATGATAAAACAATGGATATTGAGCCATTGACCAAGCATGCCCTCATGATTAGAAATAAAATTTACCAAATGCAGCTCCATATAGCAAATGAGATGTTGAAAGTCTGACAATTGGAAGCTAGGTTGGAAGAGATTGTGAGTAGAACTTCCCATTTTAAAGACAACACCTAGGATATCCTAGAAATTCTTCAAGGACATTTGACTTGGTTAGAAACAACCAAGGAAGATCCAGCAAATGCACCAATCAAAGACTCAGAGATCAGAGTGAAGCTAGAATATGAGCTGATAGAATTCGGGAATAAAGTTGTAGAAGAGCTGGTAAAGGCATCCCAAAGGAATACAAGTTTTTGCACAGAGTTCTATAGAAAGGTGCTTACAACTTACAATCATTTCCAAACATCTGCAAAGAAGAGGTTAGAAGAATTACCTAAGCATGAAGAATACTTAAAAAATTGCAGGCTAGATGGTAGGAGGATGAGTTGGGTATCCAGTTGATCAAAAGTTTAGATGAGAGAGTGTTGAGGACTGTAATAGCCCAGGCATCAGTAAGCAACCATCTATTGGAAGATCAACTTCGATTGATTCCAGCCAGGATGGGAAATATAAAAGCCCAAGTTTCCACGCATGAGGTCACTATTAGATTTCTAGAGCCATCATAGTTTGAGACCATAGTGACAGATGCTAATTTATGGAAGCAGTTCATAAATGAGGTGGTTGGGCCCACTTAGAATGTTTCTTTTATTGATACATTTTTTGTAATATTTATATTTTCCTAAATTAGCGAACTCACTAGGAGACAAAGTCCATTTTTGTAACTGATTTGTAAAAGAATCCAAAAGGGCCAGGAAGGCCAAGAGACATTTCAAATTGTATAAATATAGATCAAGTCAATAGAGGATTGGACTTTTCCATGCTATCTTTTTGTGAAGTTTATTGTAAGAAGAACTAATTTCTTTTATAATAAAGAGTCCATAGTTTCTGCTGGAGAAGGGGCCGTGAAGTTTCAAATGCATGTTGTAGATTGGTTGAATGTCGAATTATTTCTGTTTCAGCTTATTCTACAAACTATGAGATCGTTCTGAATTATGAATTAATTCCATGTTATGAATGATTTCTTGTTTTTTTTATGAAACTTATGCAGTAATTTGAGTAATGAATATTTTAACCAACAATGAGCTATCTCTTTGTTTATCTTTCTACGTACATTCATGTATTTTGAATTATGAACAACTATATGTAATATTCTTTATGCATGTTTTACAGTACATTACTCAACATTTAATATAATCTTGCTCCCCAAGGATAGGTTAGATAGAACTAGTTATCTTAGCATAGTTGTTATTTATTTATGATTTAGAAGCAAAAGGGGTAAGACGAGAGGTAAGAACCTGTGCATCACATTGTGAACTCTTCGTTATCTGTATCGATTGTACTTAATTAGGAACTTGCATATCACACAAACACACACACACACACATACATACATACATACATACATACATACATACATACATACATACATACATACATACATACATATATATATATAATACAATTAAACGGTGGTCCGGGCCGCAACTGGTAAAGCAAGATTAAACCGTTACTTGACCTACGGTAGCCGGTTCGTAAACCGGACGGATTCCCCATACCAAACAATAACGAGCTATTTGGGAGAATTTATTGGGGAGAATCCTTACTGTTGTTACCTAGTATTTTCTAGGCCTCAATAGTTTTGGCACTAGAAGGAGGGCCGCTAGTGCATGGCTGGCCGAGGAAATTCGTTTTCTCGAGAATACTTCACCGGTGACTGTTCTGAAACCAGTTTCTCTCAAATACCTAGTCCTGAATAAAAATTCATAGAGCATCTCTATTCCACTGATAACAAGGTGGTTGATGATTTAAGGAGAATCACAAGGCCATACAAAAAGAAGATTGGGGGACTACCCATTATTCCTACCTTTCCTAGAAGAGAAGTGCGTAAGAAAGACCATCCTTAATATGAGGATTTAGTGTTAGTGGAAGCCTTTGAAGAATTGGTAGGGGTGCATCCATGGAGCTAGGTTACACTTTTTGGCAAGGTGCTTTCAGAAAAAAAAAAAAAATGAAAATGTACCTCAATCGAGTAATTTTTAAGACCTCAATCAAGGTCATAACACCTCGATTAAGGGTTTAACAAAACCTCGATCTAAATTTTAAGAATACCTCGATCTAGGTTTTAAGACCTCGATCTAGGTTTTAAAAAAACCTCGATCAAAGTTTTAAAAAAACCTCGATCTAGGTTTTAAGACCTCGATCTGGGTTTTAAGATAAGGTCGTGATCGAGGTCCTTGTGCAAATAAAATTATAAAAAGAGGTTTAAACGGTAGCTCGATTGAGGGTTTAATAAGACCTCAATCGAGCTTATTTAAAAACCTCGATCAGGTGATGTTAATACCTCGATCGAGGGCTTGAAAAACAAAGAACTAGCCATCTTACAAGAAAATCAAAGTTTCTTTGTGTCTTCTAGGGGTGTAAACTCTTCCATTCATTGCGCATAACTAAGCGGATGTCATACCAATAGATTCATCATCGAATCCTCTATCCATTGAGGTATCATGCATGCATTTTGGAATTCATATGTTTTTTTTTAATTAGTTCTAAAACTTACACTTAGAAAACCTCACAACAACTTCGAAGCAGCTCAAAGAAAAATATGCAGGGTAAAAAATACACATGCAAAAATTTCTTAAAAATACACAACCCACACATCGACGCGTCCTCTTCAAAAAGGTATCTTTGGTTTTTAAATTTTTGAAAATAGTGAAAAAAAACTCGGATGGACACACATGTGTATAAAATGATGCTGAAATCATATGTGGTCACTTTCCAAAAATAATAAATAATTGTATATTATGAAATAAATTAACAAAAAAATATGCATACCATAGTACATTTTGTGTAGATCATGCTCATATATATATTTTTTTAAATTATTAATGTCAGATTGAATTATTTGGGATGGACACGAGCCACTTATTAACTTCTTCAAAATTTTAAGGTCACACCATTCATTAAATGCGAAATTTCATACATTAAATGACATCGAAATATTTAAAAAAAAATATCATTGGGAAGCCAACATAATATTCTACAATTTGTTTTTTTATTGCAAGTCGAAATTCACATGGAATATATACGTTTCAAGGGATTCTATCTAGAACATGAGTAAAACAACAGGTTTTCATCGCCAAATTTGGCCAAAAAGTGTTACCCACCTTCATGGAATCACACGTAGAAACAACCTTGCAGGAAATTGTGCAACCTCTAAATCAGTTGGGACCAGATTCCCCTCACTGCTCACCTTTTTGAACCCATGTCCGGTCTCCACCTCAATCTCCACTTAGAATCATGGCAAATGTGAATGTTAATCAACCTCCTCCACCACCTGCTTAGAGGGCTGTATCCCCTCTAAACCTTACTCCTCCGTTACATGCCATGCCTCAAAATTTTGATAATTCATTGCCCAAGTTTGAACCAAATGAAGGAATTCTTGTGGATGATCATTTGTAAAGTTTTTATCTAGCTTTAGAAGGTTTACAAGTAGTAGAGCATGAAGAAGTAGTTTGCAGATTGTTCCCTCATGCTATTTTTCCCTACAAGAAAACTCAATCCCAAATTGGAACACATTTGAGAGATTGTTTAGAAACAAATACGAAATTCAGAGAACCCATGCTGATTTAATGAAAGGGTTGATTTCCCTAAGAAAAGAAAAGAAAGAAAGGGTGCATAATTTCACTCAGAGGTTTTCTTCCTACATGAATAACTTTGATGTAGCTATAAAACCTACCGAGAACACCCTAATTTAGTATTACACTTCAGCTCTTGGTCTTGACCTAGCCATGTTTGTCAAAAGATCAGTTAAGCCCACCTTAGTGGAGACTTATGAAGAAGCTGAGTAGGTGGAAGCTGAAATGGAGAGTATAGACCAATATCCTGTACAATCAGAAGAAATTTTTTTTGGGAACAAAAATCCTTTGTTGTTAACTAAGCCTAAAGATGAGTGGTCACAAGAATTAGATGGTGTAGTCAAAATGGTGTAGAAAGTTTCAAATAAAATAATTGACATGGAAAAAGAGAAGGAAGCCAAGAAGAAATTCAAACCTTATTATAAAAAGAGAGATGACAGTGGTACATCCAAACCTCCCTGTCATAGTCCTTTTGCTATGAAATTAACTGAATTAGGGATGGAAAATTTCTGTACATTCCTTCAGCAACCTCATTCTGAAAAAAAAACTACCCACAGTGGATAAATTCTATCTTTAGTGATGAATCAGTTATTAGATTCCAAGTTAACAGAAACTGTGGATGGAGGAGAGAAGGAACAGAACCCAACCGATATGCAAGAAGAAGATACCTTGGATTTATGGGATTGAGCACCCCTGTTTAGTATAGAGGATGAAGGGTTCACCGAGGAAGAAAAAATTTTAGAAACAAATGTTACAACAAGGAGTCGGGGCCCAGTAAAAGAAGATAACACAATAATGCCCAAAATAAAGAAAACTTTAGGAGAACATGAAGAAGATTAAAAATAAAACTGAGACTATTAATATACTAGATTTTTTCATCTTGAGTAAGAATCCCAAGACAGTCAATATGCCTATGAATTCTATAGAAAACAAAGTTGAGAATGTCAAGAAGAATCCCACCGAACATGAAATGGGTTACGACATAATAGAATATATTAAAAAGACTAAGGAAAGAATCTCTTTGTTTGAAATGTGCAACTTACCCCAGCAAAAGAAGAAGTTGTTGAAAGCACTTGAGACACCTATAATAAAATAGCATAATGATAACCAGTCTGAGGAAGAAATTGGTGAAGCAATCATAGGGGGGAATTCTAAGTATAGAACACCAGCATTCCTACTTACTTTTGAAATCTTCAATTACAATGTGCATAATTTTTTGGTGGACTCTGAAGCATCAATGAATGTTATGCCACTTTTAGTCTACAAACAGATAAATGGTCAACCCAAGCCAACTACAGGACAAGTGGTCCAATTAGATAGGACTGCAGTTAAAGTGATAGAAGAAATGGAAGATGTCTTGATACATTTGTCAGCAGATGAGAGGGTGTGCTAGTATATATATATTTTGGTGGCATACATACTGGACGCATATGGTTTGGTTTTGAGTCGGGACTAGTCAGTGAAACTAGATGGTTATTTTTCCTCTGACTGGTCACATTTGTGGTTACCCTACAAAGGTAGCCAGAATCAAATAAAAGTGTTGAGGGAACATCAGATGAAACAAAATGTAACACAATTGGAGGGGAAGAATGAACCAATTAACTCTATTTTGGGAAACTATTTTCTTGAGCTTGAACCGAGAAATTATAAACCTGAAGAATCTAGTGACACATTAGATACCCAGGACGATCTCCTTCAGTTCTCATGGGATGATAATATTGATTATAATATAGTAAAGTTAGTCTCATATGTATATAGTAGTTCTAATTCATTAGGGGTAGAGAATAAATTTTCAATTCTTTATTTTGATGGTTCCAAAACCTTGGAAGCATCAGGAGCTGGCTGTGTCCTGATGGATCTTGAAAAAAATGATAAATATTTCCTTTCATGTAGATTATAATTTGAGTGTAGTAATAATATAGCCGAGTACAAGGCATTAGTCTAGGGACTGAAAAAGGCAATGGAATTAAAAGTAAAAAATCTAAAAGTGTATGGACATTCTGAAATCATTGTTAAATAAGTTCAAAACAAAATTCATTTCATATCACCACATTTGAAGGCTTATCAAAATGAAGTATGGGATTTACTAACAAACTTTGATGCATTCAATATCTCTTCACTTCCATGATTAAAAAATGCAACATCTGATCTGTTAGCTACTTCAGCTGCAAGGCTGTTACCCACGAATAACATATGTTTAATTGAATTGATTTTCAGGCCTTCCATTCCAGACAATATCACCAATCTGAGGGTGTTTGATAATGATCAACAAAATTTGGAATGTCTAACAAATGATGAAACCTTCAAAGGATCCATTATAGATGAGGAAGAAAATCAAGGAAGCCACCATAATGGAAATTTTATTCCTAAAGGGGTTAGGACACTAGAATAGATGTTTGATATAGAAACCAAGTTTAGAAGACCAGAAAATGTCAAGACACACAGTTCGTCTTTGCAATTCGAGCTAATAAATCTAGGGTCAGAGGCTGATCCCAAATATGTGAACCCGGGGAAGTGTTGTTAACCTGGGGAAAGACAAAAATTCATCATTTTATTCACACAATAAAAATATGTATTCACTTGGACATAAAAAGACCTCAAAACCTATGACACCAAAGTTATACAACATATCATTCCAATCAAAGTTGGATTCAAGCCTTATAAACAACCTTTGAGAAAGATGCACCCCGAAATAGAGCCTCTAATTCAAATTGAGGTGAAGAAGCTTCTTGATGCTAAGATCATAATCAAGGTTATAAATTCAGAATGGGTTTCAAATTTGGTGCTAGTACGAAAGACGTATGGAGAGATCAGACTCTGTGTTGATTAAAAATTTTAAACAATGCATTTGATAAAGACAATTACCCTATCCCACCCATGGAATAGATATTACAAATGGTCTCAGGTTCTGATCTATTTTCTCTGTTAGATGTATTCTCAGGCTATAACCAAGTGTTAATAGCAGAGGAAGACAGACTCAAGACCACATTTAGAACCAAGTGGGGTAGTTTTGCATATAGAAGAATGCCTTTTGGACTCATTAATGCTGGAGCAACTTTCCAAAGGGCTATGAATATAGATTTCCGCGGTCTGATTGGCCAAAGTCTTGTAGTCTATTTGGATGATGTCACGATATTTTATAAGAAGAGAGAAGAACATGCATTTCATTTGAAACAGAATTTTGAACATTGTAGAAAGTATGTAATTTATTTAAACCCTAAGAAATGTGTGTTCGTTGTTACAGAAGGAAAGCTATTGGGTCATGTTATTTTCAAGAAAGGGATCTCAGTAGACCCAGAAAGGATTAAAGAAATAGAACATATCCCTTTACCCCATAATAAAAAAGGTATGGATTCTTTTATGGGGACAATAAATTTTGTATGAAGGTTTGTGCTAGACTTTGCTCAAACAGTCAAACCTTTGCAACAAATGGTCAAGCAAAGTGTTCAATTCAAGTGGACTGATTTAGAGAAGGGTGCATTTACCAATATCAAGACATCAATAGATCATGCACCATCCCTTAAAATCCCCAACTTTGAAAAATACTTCATCTTGTACACTTTTGCTTCAAACGATTCATTAGTAGCGGTGCTTACACATAAAGAAGAAGGGGGAGATGAGTTCCCCATATCGTTGATGAGCACTAGTATGGAAGGGGATGAATTGCATTATACTATAGTTGATAAGCAATATTATGCATTTTTTAAGGTGGTAAATAAATTCAGACCGTATATACTGAACAATCATACCAAAGTGATATTTCCATGCCCGTCGGTCCGATCTCTTTTCGTACAGAAAGAGTTAGAAGAAAGAAGAGGTAACTGGGTAACAACCTTACAAGAGTATGACTTAGAATTCAAACCAGTGACCATAGTCAAAGGGAAAGGGCTCTACAAATTGATGGTTGAGAGTCAGGACAATGAAGATAACAATTGGGGCAATGAAGCCGAGTTACACATGGTGGATGTATGTCCTTTATTTAAAGCTCCAGAATCTTGGTATAGAGACTTGGTTCATTATCTTCAAGAAGGATACTTTCCTGAACACTAGAATCTGAATCAAAGGAGAGAATTATGCCTAAAGCCAACCTTATATCATATTACTGATGGAGTGTTGTTTAGGAAAAACTACGATGGAGTTCTTCTCAGATGCTTGGAATGCGAATATGTAGCTAAGGTTATGATAGAACTACATGATGGACCTGTTGGAGGCAATTTCTTAGGAGATACAACACACAATATTTTAAGAGATGGGTATTACTGGTTGAATTTGTTTAAGATGATTGCACTCATTTTAGGAGATGTGATACTTGTAAAAGGAGCAGTGGAAGGCAAGCAAAGGCAGCATGACTATTAAACCCAGTTATTATTTCTGAACCATTTGAGCAATGGGGGATTGGAATTATCAGAGAGATCAATCCAAATTATTCATTACAGCACAAGTACATCTTAATAGCAACAGACTACTTCACCATATGGGTAGAAGCCATCCCATTACGAAAAGTGAATGAAGATGCAGTTATGGATTTATTGCAATATCATATTATGACTAGGTTTGGGGTTCCAATTTCCCTAGTTTTTTATAATGATTCCTATTTTTCATCTATTAGAATGACTACATTTGCAAATGAGAAAGGGATTAAATTACATTATTATGCTAACTATTATCCACAAGGTAATGGTTTAGCAGAATCTACAAATAAAAATCTCATTAGGGTTTTGAAGAAAACAGTCATAGAAAATCAAAGGGGTTGGCACATAGCTTTTCATAATGCACTGTTGGCTGATAGAGTCACACCCAAGAATTTCTTAGGTCTGTCATCCTATACTCTAGTCTACGGGAAAGAAGCCATCTTGCCTCGAAATATTTTTTTTCCTTCTTCTCAACTAGCCCAAGCCTCTAGAGAAACTGACAATGAGGTTCAGCAAATCTGAATCAATAATCTGCTAAAGTTGGAGGAGTCTAGATCAAAATCAAGAGTGAGGTTTAAGTATAAACAAGAAATAGTGAAGCGATGGTTTGATAAGAAAAAAGCCGGAAAGAAGGAATTTGAATTAGGTATTTGGTTCTTAAATGGGATCACCCGCATGGTGAGAAGGGAAATCACACTAAATTTCAGCAATTATGGATAGGCCCTTTCCAGATTGTAGAGAAGTTAGGCCCTTGAACCTATAAATTGGAATATTTACAGCAGTGGGAAGAGAACTTACGAGTCAATGGTTTAGTTCTCAAACCATATTTTTCTTAATGCTGTTTGATTTTACTTTGTACAATAAATAAACCTTTTGATTGGCTTCATCCTTGTTTTCCTTAAGATTAGTTTTGCTTGATTTGCATTTTTATTTTCTAAGAGTCTGATTTCTTGTATTTTGTTTTCTTTACCTTATGTTTTCAATAAACTATCACAACCTTTGGTTTTGGATTTCATTAATGTTCTGGATAAACTAAAAAATATTTCGAATAAAGAGTGCTTGCTATTTGCACATACATCAGGATTAGGGATCCTTTAAGATTAACAGATTATCTCAATAGATTTTTAACACATTGAAGTCTTGTTTAATCCTTGTAAAATAACTAATAGAAAAGTCCAGAATACTATTTTGAGGCTCCATTCACTTCACACTAAATTTTGTCCTAAGAAGCCAACAACAAAAGACCCATGGAGAGGAAACAGGGTGAACAGTTGTATGGTATTTAAAATAATCATATGCCACAAATGAAATCCAAAAGGCCAAAGAGTCAAACCTCCCAGTAAGAAAACATATGTCAAAAGACATACTAAATAAAATTATCTTGGATAAAGATTGCTCAGAGGTTCTTCTCCATCCGTGAGCTGAAAGAAAAATATCTCTCACACAAAAGGACACTATGGATGGAAGAACTTGAACAAAATTTCAAAAAGGAGAAAGCAATCCAGGAAGAATCAAAATGATGCAAAAGGAATGAGAATGAGGAACAAACGATTATATCTTTTCACACTCTGTTACCATCATATGGTGTCTAAGTTGGAAGCAATTCGAAGGAAGAAGTAAAATAACTTCATATCTTGGTCTCAGAAGAGTTATCGAGACTTTGAAAGATTGGTTCCCTTATCCCATTGGACCATAATCAATGTTAAAGTTCATAAATCTTATATTATAGAAAATCTGGTCATCTTAAAGAAATCTTGTAAAATGGTCTAACAGGAAACTTTAAAGAAGTTGTTGTTTCAAAAGTCAGTTTTTATGAGATATGTGTCCACCAGTTAGTCACTAATTGTTGCCACTGCAACATTTCCCAAAAATATTTTCGAAGATATTTTTTGGCCCCCTTTGAAGATCTTAGTTTATCTCCTTAGTTCGCTTATTTTTTATTTTCAGTTTTTTGGTTTTTCTATCCATTATAGAGTTTCCAAAAGTTTCATTTTTCACCAAGGAAGAAAGTGAATTTTTGACCCGCAGCAGTAGATGGTTTCTCGGTTTCAAGCCACTACGGCAGGATCTTCTTTTTTTTCAAGCTACTATGGTGAGTCATTTTCAAATTTCAAGCCACTATGGAGGGCATACTCCTTGTTTAACAACTACTGTAGCAGAAGTATTTTTATGATCGGGTCGCTATAGCGGGTGTTATTCTGTTTTGCGTGCCAATGTCCATTTACTCCAACTATGTCAGAGATATTTTTGAGTTGCCTCCGCTACGGCAGCGAGTTGTTGTTTCGTCTTTTGATTTGGTCTTCGAGATCCACTACGAAGGAATTTTATTCCAGTTTGACCTGCTACGGTGGCACGTTATGCAATTTTGTTGTGGGAGTAGTTTCCAGTGAAAGCCGCTACGGCGGAGGGTTTTTCCCATTCACATCCGATTCTAGTAGAAACCACCGTTGCGGAATTTTTTTGAGCTTGGAGCCGTTGTTGCGGATGCATCTCTGTTTTCTCTCTGATATGATTGTTTGGCCAAGCTGTAGAGCTATAGCGGATGAAAAGTGAATTTTAGCCTGGCAGTAGCGGGTGGATGAGTAAGTTTGAGCCGGCATATTGGGGTTGTTCCCTTGATGACTTATGTGTTCCATGCCATAGGTGGTTGACACCAATGGTGTTGGGGGGATCGTACGTGCAAGTATTAATCATGAAATAAATCCTCGAGAAGGATTTTTATTTTCCAAACTGAAATACATTTACCATTTTACATTATGAAGTCAATCAGAAGGGAAAAAGGATGGTGAGTGTTTTTTTCGTTTAGCTCCACATACGGTTAGTGGAAATACACCATAGAGATTATGTGATGAAACATTACTAGGTGTCTTTGACTATACATAGCATTTGGACTGCTAGGTAAGGTTTTTTCATCCTCCTTTTCTTTAAATTGGTTGGTGGTTGGGTTGCGAAGTTGTCCATCGATATGCCGGGTGGGTTAGGCAAAGTCTTGGCATGGTATATAAATAGGTTTCTTTTAGGTATTGGCCATTTCAATTTAGTTTTTCCCCAGTAAAGACTAGCCTGCAAAGTGTGTCTTCTTTTCCAGAGGTGTTTTCGCCTAGCTGGCTAGGTTGAAGATGTTTTGTTAGGAGGCCGGGAGTTGCGCCGTTAGGAAGCTAGTCGACAGTTTCCTTCTAGGTTTAGGTGTTGGTATGGGCTGCATATTTCTCATTCTATGCACAGCCCATAGGTGGAAAATCCTTAGGTATCGAACGTGGGATTTTTGGTATGCGTTTTACCCTAGGGCATCGCCGCCATTTTTTGTTTCTTTGAAGCTCTATTGCGCCTATTGGAGAGAATGTATAGGGCCAAGTGGTGTTTTTTACTGATAAAGAAAGAGGAGCACAGGGGTTTTCAATAGTGGTTTCCCATATCCCTTGTGCGTTTTCTAGACATAACCCTGACCGATGCCTTGTATTGCTGGTTTTAATGGATGAAACTGAGAGGGTAATGAAATTTTAGGTTTTTGTGCTGTGATGATGTATACGTATGTATTTGTTTTTTGCTTACATTGATAATCATCATATGAAATATGAATTCTAAGACAAATCCATTTTGTAGGTACTGTTTACTGTAGAGACCATGACGAAGAAGGGGAGGAAGAAGCTTAAAATTGCTGAAAGCGATTCTGACATAGATGTTGTTGAAGTCCCACCTGCAATGAAGACTGAGATTGTGTATGAAGACACTAAAGAAATTACAAGGGTAGAACCTAAGCTGAAATGGGGCTAGATATATCCTATGACCGTTGAAAGAAAAGTGCCATAAGCTGGATTGGGAGATCTAGCTCTGTACGAGAACATTTTGAGTTTTGGGTTAACCAAAATAGCCACTAGGCCAAAGATTTTTTCGTGTGCAGAGGTCATTGGATAGTTGTTTCCCAAGGTAGACATTGTAGGGATGATAATAAATGACGAGGAGGGTAAGCATGTTACATCATTCGCACCTGCATTATTTTCAAAATCATAGAGTCTAACTGAAGCATAAATAAGTGTAACAATAGAGTGGGTCAATATTTTGAAATTTTACTATACTACCACAACAAAGGGGATAGTGGCTGATGGGAAGAACTTCCGCCATAAATAGTCAGGAGACTATGAGATAGCCCATATTCGAACCCCTTTTAGGATAATAGCATTAATGATAAGCAGGCTGTATGGTAGGGCGGATGGAAAGATGTATAATTTTTTGATGAATTCCCCTCATGTATTATGTAGCTATGGAGGGGAAAATTTTTAAATGGGAAGACATAGATACCATAAACTTGTCCAAATGTGTCAGGGCACCCCACGAGGGTTTGAAACAAAACAAATCATTATTTTTTATGTCATCTTTCTTGGTGGATTGTATACTCTATAGACACAGGTTTCATAAGCTTAATTGTGTGTGGAAAGAAGGGAGGGCCCCTATATACATTGCATATCATATTCTGGGAGCCCATAAATATCACAACCATTACCAGTTGATTTGTGAGGAGTTCATAAGGCCCCTGTATAAGATGATATTTCTTGAAGATTGTCCATGTCTATCAGACGGAGCGGTAGAATCACTCAAAGAGTATGGAGATTATTTTTTCACAGAAGAATAAACGTATTTGAGAATGTATGGGGGAACCAAAGCACCCTTACAACTGCCCATGTATGTAACATACTACATAGCACATAAGAAGGAACTTAGACAAGTATTTCTAGATGGTTTTGGAAACTATCTATTCGATATCAAGAAAGTTTTGTTCCCACCTGTACCTCTTTACGTAGGGAGCTATAAGTTCAGCAAAGTCAAGAATGCTCCAGAGTCTATTAAAGAACTGGAGATGTTCCATTTTTGACAGAAAAGATTCCACTGAAATTATTCACAAGGGAAGGTGGAAGATCACAAGGAAGCTCACAAGGTGCATTTCGAGTATGTAGAATATATAGACAAAGAGGAGAAAGTGTTCAGAAATGTCTACAGTATGGCAGCTGTGAGCAAGCAGTTGAAGAGAAAGGCATCTAGGGTCAAGAGAAGTAGCAGTAATAATCCAAAACCAGATGAAGGAAAAAATAAGAAGATGTAAAGAAGGCACAAGAAGAAGGTACTCAGAGGCTTGCAATAGGAGCAAAGAAGTTGTTTGCCAAAGAGTCATAGAGAGATAAAGCAGAGGCTTCCAAACAGAAGAGCAACGAAGTTTTTTTGAAGAAAATGGTAGAGCTAGAAAAGGCCATGGATGAAGGAAATGCAAGCCATGAGCAAGAAATGTAGGATATAGGAGGGCCTACCGAAGGGAAAATCCAAAGAAATTAAGAAGTTCCTGGTGGTAGAGGACTAGAGCAGAGCCCTATTCAGAATGATCTAGAGAACCTGCCACCCACATCCAGCAGCATCCTTACTGGGGGACATGTGCTCAAAACTGAAATGGGGATTGTACCATTTACACCATCTAAACAATACGATGTTCATTTTGATCCTAAAACAAAATCCATTACATGGAGGAAAGAAAAAACCTTGAAGGTAGGGACTCAACCACCAGTGACCACAGTAATAAAGAGGACGGTCATGAAGAATGTAGAAGAGCACCCTAAGCAATTGGATTCTATGGGAATTTCAAATGGCTATGCCAATGCTCACAATGTAGACAGGCTTCTAGAAAAAATTGAGCTGTATAAGGGGAAGATGGCCGAAATGAAGGAGGTGTTGAGGAAAGAAGAAAAGGTAGGTAGAGAATCCAAAAGAAAATATGAAGCTACCTTATCATATTTTGAGAGACTACAACAGGGACACCAAATTTTAGAGGAATAAAGGGATAGTTTAAAATCATCCAATGAAGACTTAAGTAAGGAGAAAATAAGTTTGGAAAACAAGGTTGCAGAGTTGGAACAATAAAAGACTACTACTTAGCAAAAGAAAAAATAGTATGAAACCTAGGTAGCAGTGTTGGAGGCACAAACCCATGTCTGGTCTCCACATCAATATCCACTTATAATCATGGCAAATTTGAATGATAATCAACCTCCTCCACCACCTACTTGGATGGATAGATCCCCTCTAAACCTTACTCCTCCATTACATGCCATGTCTCAGAATTTTGATAAGTCATTGCCCAATTTTGAACCAAATGAAGGAATTCTTATGGATGATCATTTGCAAAGTTTTTATCTAGATTTAGAAGGTTTACAAGCAACAGAGCATCAATACATAGTCTACAGATTGTTCCCTCATACTCTCAAGGGAAAGGAAGCCTCATGGTATTTTTCCTTGCAGGAAAACTCAATCCCAAATTGGAACACCTTTGAGAGATTGTTTAGAAACAAATACAGAATCCAGAGAAGCCATGCTGATTTAATGAAAGGGTTTATTTCCCTAAGAAAATAAAAGAAAGAAAGGGTGCATAAATACACTTAGAGGTTTTCTACCTACATGAATAACTTTGATGCAACTGTAAAACCTGCTAAGAACACCCTAATTGAGTATTACACTTCAGCTCTTGGTCCCGACCTAGCCATGTTTTTCAAAAGATCGGTTAAGCCCACCTTAGTGGAGAATTATGAAGAAGATGAGAAGGTGGAAGCCAAAATGGAGAGTATAGACCAATATCCTTTAGAATCAGAAGAAAAAAAATTTGGGAACATAAATCCTTTGTTGTTAACTAAGCCTAAAGATGAGCGGTCACAAGAATTAGATGGTGTAGTCAAAATGGTGCAGAAACATTCAAATAAAATAATTGACATGGAAAAAGAGAAGGAAGCAAAGAAGCAATTCAAACCTTATTATAAAAAGAGATATGACAGTGTTACATCCAAACCTCCCTCTCATAGTCCTTCTGCTATGAACTTAACTGAAGTAGGGATGGAAAATTTCTATACATTCCATCGGCAACCTCATTCTGAAAAAAACTACCCACAGTGGATAAATTCTATGACTTTAGTGATGAATCAGTTATTATATTCCAAGTTAACAAAAACTGTGGATGGAGGAGAGAATGATTAGAAGTCAATGGAGATGCAAGAAGAAGATACCTTGGATTTATGGGATTGTGCACCCCTGTTTAGTATAGAAGATGAAGGCTTCACCGAGGAAGAAAAAATATCAGAAACAAATGTTACAACAAGGATATAGGGCTTGCTAAAAGAACATAACATGATAATTCCCAAAATAAAGAAACTTCAGGAGAACATGAAGAATATTAAAAATAATACTCAGACTATTAATATACTAGAGTTTGTCATCTCGAGTCAAAATCCCAAGACAGTTAATCTTCCTGTGAAGTCTGTAGAAAACAAAGTTGAGAATGTCAAGAATAATCCCACCGAACATGAAATGGTTTATAACATAATAGAAGATATTAAAAAGACTAAGGAAAACATATATTTGTTTTAAATGTACAACTTACCCCCAAAAAAATAGAATTTGTTGACAGCACTTGAGACACCTATAATAGAACCACAGAATGATAACTAGTCTAAGGAAGAAATTGGTGAAGCAAGCATAGGGGGGAAGTCTAAGTATAGAACACCAACATTCCTACTTACTTTTAAATCTTCAATTATAATGTGCATAACTGTTTGGTGGAATTTGGAACATCAGTGAATGTTAAATGGTTAACCCAAGACAATTGCAAGATAGGTGGTCCAATTAGATAGGACTGCAGTTAAAGTGATAGGAGAAATGGAAGATGTCCTGATACGTTTGTCAACAGATGAGAGGTTGTGCTAGTATATAGATATTGCAGTGGCAGAAATACCGAACGCATATGGTTTGGTCTTGAGCCAAGACTGGTCAATGAAACTAGATGGTTATTTTTCCTCTGACTGGTCACATTTGTGGTTACCCTACAAAGGTAGCTAGAATCAGATAAAAGTGTTGAGGGAACTTCAGATGAAGCAAAATGTAACACATTTGGAGGGGAAGAATGAACAAGTTAACTCTGTTTTGGGAAACTATTTTCTTGAGCTTGAACCGGGAACTTATAAAGCTGAAGAAGCTAGTGATACATCAGATAGCCAACCCAATCTACTTCAATTCTCATGGGATAATAATATTGATTGTAATATAGTAGAGTTAGTCTCAGATGTAGATATTAGTTCTAATTCAGTAGGGGTAGAGAATAAACTTTGGATTCTTTATTTTGATAGTTACAAAACCTTGGAAGGATCAGAAGCTGGTTGTGTCCTGATGGATCCTGAAAAAAATGATAAATATTTCCTTTCATTTAGATTAGAATTTGACTATACTAATAATACATCTGAGTATGAGGCATTAGACCAGGGACAAAAAAAGGAAATGGAATTAAAAGTAAAAAATCTAAAAGTGTATGGAGATTCTGAAATCATTGCTAAATAAGTTTGAAACAAAATACATTGCAGATCACCACATTTGAAGGATTATCAAAATGAATTATGGGATTTACTAAAACTTTGGTGCATTCAATATCTCTTCAATTCCTAGATTAGAAAATGCAACAGCTGATCTATTAACTACTTCAGCTGCAAGGCTGGTACCCATGAATAACAGATGTCCAATTGATTTTCTTTCCAGGCCTTCCGTTACAGACAATATCACCAATATGAGGGTGTTTGATGATGATCAAAAAATCTTGGAATGTCTAACAAATGATGGAACCTTCAAAGGAGCCATAATAGATGAGAAAGAACATAAAGCAAACCTCCAGAATGGAAATTTTATTCCTTAAGGGGTCAAGACATTAGAACAAATGTTCAATCTAGAAACCAAGTTTAGAAGACCAACAAATGTCAAGACACACAGTTTGTCTCTGCAATTCGAGCTAATAAATCTAGGGTCAGAGGATGATCCCAAATATGTGAACTTGGGGAAGTGTATTTCACCCAGGGAAAGTAACAAATTCATCATTTTGTTAAGATAATACAAAAATGTATTTGCTTGGAAATATGAATACCTCAAAACCTATGACACCAAAATTATACAACATATCATTCCAATCAAAGTTGGAGTCAATCCTTATTAGCAGCCTCTGAGAAAGATGCACCCAAACTAAAGCCTCTAATTCAAAGTGAGATGAAGTATCTTCTTGATGCTAAGATCATATTCAAGGTGAGAAATTCAGAATGGGTTTCAAATTTGGTGCCAGTACGAAAGAATTCTGAAGAGATGAGACTCTGTGTTGATTTCAAAAAATTAAACCATGCATCTAATAAAGACAATAACCCTGTCCCATCCATGGAACATATATTACAAATGGTCTTAGGTTCTGAGATGTTTTCTTTGTTAGATGGATTCTTAGGCTATAACCAAGTGTTAGTTTTAGAGGAAGAAAGACTCAAGACCACCTTCAGTACCAAGTGGGGGAATTTTACATATAGAAGAATTCATTTTGGACTCATGAACATTGGAGAAACTTTCCAAAGGGATATGGATATAGATTTCCACGGTCTGATTGGTCAAAGTGTTGCAGTCTATTTGGGTGATGTCACGATATTTTCTAAGAAGAGAGAAGAATATGCATTTCATTTGAAACAAATTTTTGAACGTTGTAGAAAGTATGGAATTTATTTAAACCCTAAGAAATGTGTGTTCGTTGTTACAGAAGGGAAGCTATTGGGTCACCTTATTTTGAAGAAAGGGATCTCAATAGACCGAGAAAGGATTAAAGCAATAGAACAGATCCGTTTACCCCGTAATAAAAAAGGCATGCAGTCTTTTATGGGGAAAATAAATTTTGCGTGAAGGTTTGTGCCATACTTTGCTCAAATAGTTAAACCTTTGCAACAAATGGTTAAGCAAAGTGATCAATTCAAGTGGAATGATTTACAGAAGGGTGGATTTAACAAGATCAAGACATCAATAGCTCATGCACCATCCCTTAAAAGCTCCAACTTTGAAAAAGACTTCATCTTGTACACTTTTGCTTCAGACGATTCATTAGAAGCGATGCTTACACATAAAGAAGAAGGGGGAGATGAGTACCCCATATCGTTTATGAGCAGTGGTCTGCAAGGGGCTGAATCGAATTATCCCACAGTTGATAAGAAAGCTTATGCAGTTTTTAAGGAAGTAAAGCAATTAAGACCATATATACTGAAGAACTGTACCAAAGTGATAGTTCCACACCCGATAGTCCGATCTCTTTTTGTACAAAAAGAGTTAGGAGAAAGAATAGGTAACTAGGTAATAGCCTTACAAGAGTACGAATTAGAATTCAAACCAGAAACCAAAGTCAAAGGGAAAGGGCTCTACAAATTGATGACTAAGAGCCAGGACAATGAATATAACAATTGGGACAATGAAGCTGAGTTACACATGGTGGATGCATGTCCTTTATTTATAGCTCAAGAATCCCGGTATAGAGACCTGGTTCATTGTCTTCAAGAAGGATACTTGCTTGAACACTGGAATCCCAAGGAAAGGAGAGAATTATGCTTAAATTCAGCCTTATATCATATTATTGATGGAGTGAAGTTTAGGAAAAACTACGATGGAGTTCTTCTCAGATGCTTGTAACATGAATATGCAGCTAAGGTTGTAATAGAACTACATGATGGACCTGCTGGAGGTCATTTCTCAGGAGATACAACAACACACAAGATTTTGAGAGCCAGGTATTACTGTCCAACTTTGTTTAAATATGCTCAGGCTCATGTTAGGAAATGTGATACTTGTCAAAGGAGTAGTGGAAGGCAAGCAAAGGCAGCAGGACCATTAAACCCAGTTATTATTTCTGAACCATTTGAGCAATGGAGGATTGACATTATCAGAGAGATCAAGACAAATTCGTCATTACAACACAAGTACATCTTGACAACAACATACTACTTCACCATATGGGTAGAATCCATCCCATTACGAAAAGTGAATGAAGATGTAGTTATGGATTTATTGCAAGAGCATATTATGACCAGGTTTGGGGTTCCAATTTCCCTGGTTTTTTATAATGCTTCCTATTTTTCATCTACTAGAATGATTGCATTTGAAAAGGAGAAAGGGATTAAATTATATTATTCTGCTAACTATTATCCACAAGGTAATGGTCTAGCAGAGTCTACAAATAAAAATCTCATTAGGATTTTGAATAAAATAGTCATATAAAAACAAAGGGGTTGGCATATAGCTTTTCCTAATGCACTGTGGGATGATAGAGTCACACCCAAGAATTCCTTAAGTGTGTCACCCTATACTCTAGTCTACGGGAAAGAAGCCATCCTGCCTCCAAATATTTTGTTGCCTTCCTTTCAACTAGCCCAATCCTCTAGAGGAACTGACAATGAGGTTCTGCAAATCTGAATCAATAATATGCTAAAGTTGGAGGAGTCTAGATCCAAATCAAGAGTGAGGTTTAAGTATCAACAAGAAATAATGAAGAGATGGTTTGATAAGAACAAAGCCAAAAAGAAGGAATTTGAAGTAGGTGGTTTGGTTCTTAAATGGGATCACCCACATGATGAGAAGGGGAAGCACACTAAATTTTAGCAATTATGGATAGGCCCTTTTTAGATTGCAGAGAGGTTAGGCCCATCAACCTATAAATTGCAAGATTTATAGGGTTGGGAAGAGAACTTTCCAGTCAATGGTTCAGTTCTAAAACAATATTTTTATTAATGTTGTTTGATTTAACTTTGTACATAAATAAACTTTTTTATTAGCTTCAGTCTTATTTTCCTTAAGATTAGTTCTGCTTGATTTGCATTTTTATTTTCTTAGAGTTTGATTTCTTGTATTTTGTTTGCTTTACCTTATGTTTTCAATAAAATAGCACAACCTTTGGTTTTGGAGTTCATTAGAGTTTTGGATAAACTGAAAAATCTTTTGACTAAATACTGCTTGCTATTTGCACATACATCAGGCTTAGGGATCCTTTAAGATTAGCAGATTATCTAAATAGATTTTGAACACACTGAAGTCCTTTTTAATCCTTGTAAAATAACTTAGGTCAGAAAAGTCCAGAATACTATTTTGAGGATCCATTCACTTCACACTAAAGTCTGTCCTAAGAAGCTAATAAAAAAATACCCATGGAGAGGAAGTAGGGTGAACAGTTGTATGGTATTTAAAATAATCCTATGCCAAAAATTAAATCCAAATGGCCAAAGAGTCAAACCTCCCAGAAAGAAAACATATGTCAAAAGACATACTGAATAAAATCAGCTTGGATAAAGATTGCTGAGAGCTTCTTCTCTGTTTGTGAGCTGAAAGCAAAATATCTCTCACATAAAGGGACACTATGGATGGAAGAACCTGAACCAAATTTCAAAAAGAAGAAAGCAATCCGGGAAGTCTCAAAAGGCCAAAAGTACAAAAGCATAAAAATGATTTAGAAGGCATGGGAATGAGGAACAAATGAATATATTTGTTCACACTCTGTTACAATATTTTGGTGTCTAAGTTGGAAGCAATTTAAAGGCAAAAGTAAAATAACTTCATATCTCGGTCTCAGAAGAGTTATCGAGACTTTGAAATCTTGGTTCCCTTATCCCATTGGATCATAATCAATGTTAAAGTTCATAAATCTCGTATTCTAGAAAATCTGGGCATCTTAAAGAAATCTGGTAAAATGGTCTAACATGATACTTTAAAATAGTTACTATTTCAAAAGTTAGTTGTTATGAGATCTGTGTCTTCCAGTTAGTCTCCAATTGTCGCCGCTGCAACATTTCCGAAAAATATTTTTCGAAGATAGTTTTTGGCCCCTTTTGAAGATCTTAGTTTATCTCCTCAGTTTGATTATTTTTTATTTTCAGATTTTGTTTTTTCTACCCATCATAAAGTTTCCAAAAGTTTCATTTTTCACGAAGGAAGAAAGTGAAATTTTGACCCATAGCAGCGGATGGTTTCTCGGTTTCGAGTCACTACGGTGGGCTCCTCTTTGTCTTCAAGCTGCTACGGTGAACCGTTTACAAATTTCAAGCCGGTATGGCGGGCATACTCTTTGTTTCACTACCACTGTAGCGGAAGTATTTTTATGATTGGGCTGCTATAGCGGGTGTTATTCTATTTTGTATGCCGATGTTCGTTTACTCCCGCTACATCGGAGATCTTTTCGATTTGTGTCCGCTACAGTGGCGAGCTATTGTTTCGTCTTTTGATTTGGTCTCCGAGAGCCGTTACAGTGAATTTTCTTTTAGTTTGATCCACTACTGTGGGAAGTTATGCAATTTTGATGTGGGAGTAGTTTCCAATGCAAGCCGTTATGATGAAGTTTTTTTCTCGTTCACATCTGATTCTAGTAGAACCCACCACTGCAGAGGTTTTTTGAGCTTGGAGCCACTATTGCGGATGCATCTGTGTTTTCTCTCCGATATGATTTTTACAGCCAAGCCGCAGAGCTATAGCAGATGAAAAGTGAATTTTGGCCCAGAAGTAGCAAGTGGATAGGTAACTTTGAGCCGCCATATTGGGACTATTCCCTTGATGACTTATGTGTTCCTGCCCATAGGTGGTTGACACCAACGGTGTTGGGGGATTCGTACATGCAAGTCTTAATGATGAATTAAATCCCCAAGAAGCATTTTTATTTTCCAAATCGAAATATTTTCACCATTTTACATTACGAATTCAGCGAGGAGGGAAAAAGGCTGCTAAGTGTTTTTTTTTAGTTAGCTCCACATACAGTTAGTGGCGATACATCGTAGAGCTCACGTGGAGAAACATTTCTAGGTATCTTCGATTGTGCATAGCATCCGACTTGCCAGGTAAGGTTTTTTCATCCTCCTTTTCTTTAAGGTTGTTGGTGGTTGGGTTGCGAAGTTGTCCATCGATATGCGGGGTGGCCCTTAGGTAAAGTCTCGACCCAGTATATAAAGAGGTTGTTTTTAGGTGTTGGTCGTTTCAATTAGTTTTTCCCCAGTAGAGACCAACCTATGAAGCCTGTCTGCTTGTCCAAAGGCTAGGTTGAAGATGTTTTGTCAGGAGGCTGGGAGTTGTGCCATTAGGAATCCAGTCAACAATTTCCTTGTGAGTTTAGGTGTTGGTATGGGTTGCGGATTCCTCCTTCTATGTAGAGCCCATAGGTGGAAAATGCTTAGGTATAGACCATGGTATTTTTGGCATGTGTTTTTCCCTAGGAAATCGCCACCATTTTTTGTTTCTTTGAATCTTTGTTGCGCCTGTGAGAGAGAATGTCTGGGGTCGAGTGGGGGTTTTTTCTGATAAAGAAAGAGGAGAAAGGGGTTTTCAATAGTGGTTTCCCATATCTCGTGTGTGCTTTCTAGTTGTAACCCTAACCCGTGCCTTATATTGCTGGTTTTAATGGATAAAACTGATAGGGTAAGAAAATTTTAGGTTTTTGTGTTGTAGTGATGTATACGTATGCATTTGTTTTTTTCTTACATTGATATTCATCATTTAAAATATGAATTCTAAGACAAATCCCTTTTGTAGGTATTTATTACTACAGAAACCATGACGAAGAAGGGGAGGAAGAAGCTTAAAATTGTTGAAAGTGATTCTGACACAGATGTTGTTGAAGTCCCGCCTGGGGTGAAGACTGAGATACTGTATGAAGACACTAAAGCAATTACAGGGGCAGAGCCTGAGCTGAAATGGGGCCAGATCTATCCTATGATGGTTGAAAGAAAAGTGCCAGAAGTTGGATTGGGAGATATAACTATGTACGAGAACATTTTGAGGTTTGGGTTAACCAAAATAGCCACTAGGCTAGAGATTTGTTCATGTGGGGAGGTCATTGGATGGTTGTTTCCCAAAATAGACACTGTAGGGATGATGATAAATGATGAGGAGGGAAATCTTGTTGCATCATTTGCACCTGCATTCATTTCAAAAGCATACAGTCTACCAGAAGCAGAAACAAGTGTAACAAAAGAGTGGGTCAAGAGTTTGAAATTTGACTATACAACCACAAGAAAGGGGATGGTGGCTGAGGGGAAGACCTTCAGAAATAAATAGTGAGGATAATATGAGACAACCCATTTTCAAACCCCTTTTGGGATAATAGCATTAATGATAAGCACGTTGTATGGTAGGGCTGATGGAAAGACGTATAATTTTGGATGGATTCCCCTCATGTATTATGTACCTATGGAGGGAAAAAAATTTAACTGGGAAGACATAGCTACCAGAAACTTGTCCAAATCTGTCAGGGCAGCCCAGGAGTGTTTGAAACAGAACAAATCACAAATTTTTATGACATATTTCTTGGTGTATTGTATACTCTATAGACATAGGTTTGAGAGGCTTAATTGTGGGTGGAAAGAAGGGAAGGACCCTATATACGTTGCATATCAGATTCTGGGAGCCCATAAATATCACAACCATTACCAGTTGATTTATGACGAGTTCATAAGGCCCATGTATAAGATGATCTTTCTTGAAGATTGTCCATGTCTATCAGAGGGAGCGGTAGAATCAATCAAAGAGTATGGAGATTATTTTTTCATAGAAGAAGGAACATATTTGAGAATGTATGGGGGAACCAAATCACCCTTATAGCTTCCCATGTATGTAATAGACTACATAGCACATAAGGAGATAGTTAGACAAGTATGTATAGATGGTTTTGGAAACTATTTGTTCAATATCAAGAAAGTTGTGTTCCCACTTGTACCTTTTTACGTAGGGAGCTATAAGTTTAACAAACTCAAGAATGCTCCAGATTTTGTGAAAGAACTCAAGATATTTCATTTTTTATAGAAAAACTTCCACCGAAATGATTCACAAGGGAAGGTGGCATCTCACAAGGTGCATTTCAAGTATGCAGACTATATAGACAAACTGGAGCAAGTGTTCAAAAAATTTCTACAGTATGGTAGCTATGAGTAAGAGGTTGAAGAGAAAGGAATCTAGGGTGAAGGGAAGTAGCAGTAATAATCCAAAACCAGATGGAGGAAAAGAAGAAGCTGAAAAGAAGGCACAACAAGAAAGTATTGATAGGCTTACAACAGGAGAAAAGAAGTTGTTGGAAGAGGAGGCATAGATAGATAAAGGAGAGGCTACCAAACAGAATTGCAAGGAAGTTGTTTTGAAGAAAATGGTAGATCTAGAAAAGGCCATGGCTAAAGGAAATGCAAGCCCAGAGTGAGAAATGAAAGATACAGGAGGGCCTATCGTGGGGAAAAGACAAAGAAATGAAGAAGTTCCTGGTGGTAGAGTACTAGAGCAGAGACCTATTCGAAATGATCCAAAGAACCTGGCATCCACATCCAGCAACATCCTTACTCGGGGACATGTTCCCATAGCTGAAATAGGTCTTGTACCATTTACACCATCTAAACAATACGATGTTGCATGCTTAGAAGATATTCATTTTGATCCTAAAATGAAATCCATTACATGGAGGACAGAAAAAACCTTGAAGGTAGGGACTCAACCACCAGTGACAACAATAACAGAGAGGACGGTCATGAAGAACATAGAAGAGCACCCAAAGAAATTGGATTATATGGGAATTGCAAATGCCTATGCCAATTCTCACAATGTAGATAGGATTCCAGAAAACATTGAGCAATATAAGGGAAAGATGGCTGAAATGAAGGAGGTGTTGAGGAAAGAATAAAAGGTATGTAGAGATTCCAAAAGAAAATATAAAGCTACCTTATCAAATTTTGAGAGACTATAACAGGGACACAAAATTTTAGAGGAAGAAAGGGACAATTTAAAATCATCCAATGAAGAGTTAAGTAAGGGGAAAATAAGTTTGGAAAACAAGGTTGCAGAGTTGTAATAGCAAAAGACTACTACTAAGCAGAAGGCAAAAATAGTATGAAACCTAGGTAGCAACGTTGGAGGCACAAAAGGCCTCATTGGAGGTTTTATTAAAAGTGGGAAATGAGCAAAGAATAGATATTGAGCCATTGGCCAAGCATGCCATTATGCTTAGAAATAAAATTTACCAAATGGAGCTCCAGATAGCAGATGGGATGTTGAAATTCTAACAATTGGAAGCTAGGTTGGAAGAGATTGTGAGTACAGCTTCCCATTTTAAAGACAAGACCCAGGATATCCTAGAAATTCTTCAAGGACGTTTGACTTGGTTAGAAACAACAAAGGAACCTCTAGCAAATGCACCAATCAAAGAATCAGAGAGAGTGAAGCTGGAATATGAGCTGATAGAATTCAGGAATAAAGATGTGGAAGAACTAGTAAAGGAATCCCAGAGGACTAAAGGTGTATGCACAGAGTTCTGTAGAATTGTGCTTACAACTTACAACCATTTCCAAAACATCTGCAAAGAAGAGGTTAGATGAATTAATTGAGCATGAAGAATACTTAAAACAATTGCAGGCTAGATGGTAGGAGGATGAATTGGGTATTCAGCTGATCAAAAGTTTAGATGAGAGAGTGGTTAGGACTATAATAGCCTAGGCTGCAGTAAGAGAACATCTATTGGAATATCAACTTCAATTGATTCCAGCAAGGATGGAAAATATATAATCCCTATTTGCCAAGCATGAGGTCAGTATTAGATTTCTAGAGCCATCAGAGTTTGAGACCATAGTGACAGATGCTAATATATGGAAGCAGTTCATAAATGAGGTGGCTTGGCCCACTTAGAATGTTTTTTTTATTGATACATTTTTTGTAATATTTATATTTTCCTAAATTAGCAAACTCACTAGGAGACAAAGTCCTTTTTTGTAACTGATTTGTAAAAGAATCCCAAAGGACCAGGAAGGCCAAGAGACATTTCAAATTGTATAAATATAGATCAAGTCGATAGAGGATGGGAATTTTCCATGCTATTTTTTGTGAAGTTTATTGTAAGAATAACTACTTCCTTTTATAATAAAGAGGCCATAGTTTCTGCTGGAGAAGAGGCTGTGAAGTTTCAAATGCATGATGTACATTGGTTGAATGTCGAATTATTTTTGTTTCATCTTATTCTACAAACTTATATGAGATCATTTTGACTTATGAATTAATTCCAAGTTATGAATGATTTCTTGTTATTTTTATGAAACTTATGCAATAATTTGAGTAATGAATGTTTTAACCAACAATGTTCTATCTCTTTGTTTATATTTCTACGTACATTCATGTATTCTGAATTATGAACAGCTATCTGTAATATTCTTTATGCATGTTTTACAGTACATTAGTCAACATTTAATATAATCTTTCTCCTTAGGGATAGGTTAGATATAACTAGTTATCTTAGCATAGTTGTTATTTGTTTATGATTTAGAAGCGAAAGGGGTAAGATGAGAGGTAAGAACTTGTGCATCACATTGTGAACTCTTTGTTATCTCTACCAGTTGCACTTAATTAGGCACTTGTATATCATATATATATAAATACACTAAAATGGTGGACCAGGATGCAACCGATAAAGCAAGATTAAATTGTTGACCTATGGTAGCCAGACCGTAAACCGGACGGATTCCCCATACCAAACAATAATGAGCTATTTGGGAGCGTTTATTGGGGAGAATCTCTACTGATGTTACCTGGGATTTTCTAGGCCTCAACAGCACCACAATAGGATAATATACATGGTCGATTTCATGGTATACCCTCTCAACCTCCTTATTTGTATCAAGTCATTTTCCTTGTGAAATCTATTCATCAAAGGATTATTAATGTAAGTATGAACTTTTGGTTGATCACATCCATTTTCCTTCATATGCTCCACTAGTGCAATATAAACTACAACTTAATTTCCTCCTTTGCAATTCCCATTATTCAAGGTAGTATATGTTACTTCATTTGGTGTCAATCATTTTTGAGTTAGGGATGATGGTTAAGGGAATACTTAAGGATAGATTAGATGAAATTTTGGATCGATATAACCATATTTTTATCTGATCTAGCTAGAATATTTTTCATGGTTAACTAATTCATATAACAAGTGTTGTAGGAATTAGAAAGGTTTCCTTTCCCTCATTAACACCTACATTACTAGGTATAATATACATATAATTTGTTTGATAATTATAAAGAGATGGAGGGTTGACATTGTAGGTTAAAAATGATACTTATAAGGAGATGAGGGTCACATCATATTCATATGGTCCATCAAACAATAGTATCATATTATCATTAGGAGAATAGTTTCAATGGTAAAATACAGGTCTGAAATACACAGGTTATTAATGTCGATTCAAATTCCTTTTATCTTTATAAGAATTGCATATGGTTGGAAGAGGTTACAATGATAAATTAATTCTGAATATTTAAAAGGATTATATAGGTTATCTTGTAGGTTTTCTCCAGGTAGGACCTTAATAAATGTATTAATGAATTGTAGTGACGTATGGAGATCATATAGATTATATGCAACACCACATATTTCTACTCATAATTATTCTAATATCCCTCTTTCCCTAATTGATATGCCAATTAACAAAGTAGCTTTGTATGTCATACCACCATAGAAATTTTAGCTCATATGATCTCCATAAGAAGAGAGATCATAAATCCAACCAAGGAAAAAACAAGAAAAAAAGGTTTGAATATCTGATATGATAGATCTCTTTGTAAGGAAAGAAAAAATAATGAGTCATATCATGATGCCAATAGTTACAAATAGCAGATCAAAGAGAAAATATATATTTTGTGTCGAATCATAAGAGAGTTTATGGAAATAAATTAATTTAGTACAATTATTTGATCCTTATGGTATCCTTACTTATTGACATGGGACCTTGAATGATATATAAGTAATTGATCAAGTAACCAGTAAATCCACCTACGTATAAATGCATGCAGTAGATACCGACTAGAAATAATACTATGTTTAGATATTATAACCTCAACATCTAACCTCAGACACAATTAATGACATCCCTTATGTGGTAAGCTAAAATTGATTACTGGTGCACTTGAATACATTGAAACAAACTCACATCCCCCATCTTTCTACAAATAAACATCACAGTCAATGCATTATAATCCATGGTTATTACATTATTTAACTTCATGTCATTCACCATAATAGGCTAATGGACATGGTCGATTTCATGGTATACTCTCTCAGCCTCCTTATTTGTATTAAGTCATTTTCCTTGTGAAATCCATTCATCAAAGGATTATTAATACAAGTATGAATATTTGGTTGATCACGACCATTTTCCTTCATATGCTCCACTAGTGCAAGATAAATGACAACTTTTCCTCCTTTGCAATGTACATTATTCACGGTAGTGTTGATGTATTTGTAACTTCAGAATATATTCACTTATATATTTATTAATGTATTTCATTATACCCTGAAAGAGATGTTTGTTCCTCTGATCGAGAGAGTCATTAATATAATAAAGTTGTGTAAAGTCATTGACGTTAACCCTCGATTGTAAAATAGTCCCCACAATTGAGTTGAGGTTAACCTTCCATTGTAAGTCAGTGCACAATAGTCCCCACAGTTGAGGGGTATTAGGGTTATTAGAATATCCTAGTGAGTTTGGCGCTAGAGTAATTGTCAAGTGGAAATCGAGTATAAATAGAGACTGAAACTCTCTAATTGGAACACACACTCACTCAACTATAGCGCATGAGTGAGAGAGGATGACCTCGCACAAGTGAAAGAGAGAACATTTGTCGGAGATCATCTTTGTGTCTCTGGGTTTTACTTTTTCTATTGGTGTTCATTCTATCTCTGAGGAAGTTGTGGGGTTTTCTCCTTTATGGTGTCCCCGAGGAAAATTATTTGTGTCTCTTGTCTATTGTGATTATTGTTGTGCATGTTATTCTCTCAGACAATATCCTAGATCATATTGATTAAATGATAAAAATCTAACATGGTATCAGAGCCTCTCTGAAACAAGACACTATGCAGCTGCAAAAGCTAGGGATTATTTATTTTTGGGTCTCTCTCCACATATTATCATAAAAAAGAGCCTAGGCTAACTCTCCATTGAAGGGCGCATCTTTTTGTCAAAGTAGAATTTGATTTCGGGCATTTTTAGTTTTTGACCTATCACTGCTGCAGGAAATTAGAGATTTTCGTAGAAGAGGAAATTTTGAGTGAGCCCAACATAGGATTTCTCTACTCCTCAAAATCGAAATTTAGAGACCAATATCTAATTTTTTGGTTGGGTAGAACTCTGAGAAAGTCAAACCCTAAAAGACTAAAACTAGACATTTTGGTGCATTCGCTATATATCTAGATTGGAGAACGCTCAAGAGCTGAAACATTTACAAGCCAAAGATAACCTCTTGATGAACCCTGTGTAAAAGTTTCATCCTCATATTCGATATATTCTAAGAGATATGATTCCTCCAATTTAGGGTTCCATCCTCTCCCAAGATTCAGACTTAAAAATTTGACCTAGGTAAAATTGCTATATCTCGGGCTACGAAGGTACAAATAAAATTTCTCAAATTTTTTTAAATAGGGAACGAACTGTAATTTCTATGGTAAATGTTTTAGACCTCGAAGTGGAAACAATGACATGTAGTAGTGTGTACAATTTCGCAATTCTGAACAATCCTAAAATAAGTCACATTCGGAAAACATGTATAAGTCCCAATTGCTGAAACCAATTCTTCTCTAATATGCGGTTTTAGAAAGAGGACAGACAAGGATACCTCAGTGCTAATTTTTAGACATAGAGGAGCATTAATTTTTGAGATACTGCATAAACTATATCAGGAATTCCTGTATAAGAAATTGGAAAACTAGGAATTTCTGTAGAAGAAATTGGAAAACTAGGGCTTCCTGTTCTGGGAGATTCCCTCCAGTTTTTTCAGAAAAGAAGTACATCAAATATCTCATCTTGAAGAGGCCTATCTTTCTATCCAATTAGAAGCTTGAGATTCCAAGTTTTGAAAATTAGGGTTTCTCTAACAAACGCTAGATCAGCCAGCTCTAGAACCAGGACCAGGATGGACACCTTAAATCGGTAAGATCTAATATTTTTCTATTTACAGTTGAGGTTCTCATTTAAAAATGACTAATCACACCATCTTGATGACAAGATTGGTGAAGATTAAAACTTCCAAGTACGGAAGTATAGGAACTCCATGACCCTTGAATACATTGACTTAGATAAGTATTTCAGTAAGAAAGGTCTGGGAGCGAAAGGGAGATGAGGCCAAGGATAGAGTGAAGAGAATCATTGCAGATTCTATTAAAGATCATCTCATACCTCATGTGTGATCCTTGAATATGCCAAAAGGAAGTGTTCATTTCTATGACAAAGCAATCGAAGAAGAACAATATATTGTTATAACCACCTTGAATGGCCTCCTACGATTATAGGATTCATTCATTCGAGGAATGTGTGCTAGAAGGAAGTGATTACCTTCATTAGACTCTAGGAAGAGTGCACACAAGAAGAATCTAGACTCATAATAAGAGAAGAGAATATGGGAGCAACTAAAGATTGATCTCTCACAATTCAAAGAAGATCCCTCAAGTGATGAGGAATATGAAGGACTCAATTCTTGAAGAACCTCTTATCCATCTTAGCATTTGTATAATAACTGATGATGTCATGAATGAAGAAGATGATAAAGGTAAAGGAGCAAGAAGGAGTCTACCCATGAACAAATAAAGATAAGTATTTGAATTGTCTTTTCCAATATATCTAGTTGTTTATATGACATTTTTTAGTTGTGAAATGTATTATGAATGATAGAATAATGAACATTATACTACTAATATGCATGTGATGGGTAAGTAGCCCATGGTGCTATGCAACACTCCATTGCTATCTATCTAGAATGAAACATCTTTGCTGATGTATTGGATTAGCACACAATCTCTATGATGTCATGGTAGAGATGGAAGGCATCTAGAAAATTTCCATGAGATATGGATGAATGTTGCATTCGCTAAAATAGTTACATGATTATATATTTATGCATAGAGAATTTTCCATTATGAATATGACTTATGAAATGTTACTAACCATACAACTGGTGCATTTTAATTGTAGGAAAGATCGTTTAAAATCGCCCACAAGAAAATAAGGATGAGACATTTTCCGAAGAACAAGTGACGACAGTTCAAGAAATAATCCAAAATGAAGAATAGTATGAGGAGACTTCAAGAGGCCTCATACACACTCTAGTTATGTGACACTGTTGAGCGACATCATTGATGCAGAGCCTTCTAGCTATGAATAAGTAGCCAAGAATAAAGGGAAGGAGAGTACCAGTTCAAGAATAATCGGATGTCTAGGATGTGGTATCGAGACCTGAAGGGAAGTCCGTAGTGTCTTCCATATGGATCTACAAGATCCAGAATGTAGTAGATGGAAACATCGTGGGATACAAGGAAATATTCGTAGCATGATTCTTCTCACAAAAAGAAGGCATAGACTATGAAGAGACATTTGCAGCCACTAAAAGTTAAGACACATGACAGGAAGACTCATGTGTGCAAATTAAAGAAGGCCTTGTATGAGATCAGATGGCACACATGGGCTAACACATACATGAGGATCTTGGAGATCACCTAGAGTGATGGAGATCTTAACATTTTCTACAAAGTTGAAGATGAAAGCCTATAGAGGATGCCAAGCTCACAAATGGGTGCGAGAAAAACATTTGAAAAGGTTCAAGATAGAGGATCTTGGTATCCAGTGAATCTAGATGGATACATAGAATATTAGTAGTAGAGGAAGATACCTGTCACTCTAGTACATAATGTTTCACTGCATAGAGTACGAAAGGAAGAGGGAGAATGATGCTCCACTTCAGAGGGGGTGACTGCAGAAGATCCTGAGGTTTGACATGATACGATAGGATTGACAACTTATTGATGGCTCTAGGTTTTACTGAGAGTAAATAGGATTCCAACCTTTACTTCAAGGTTGAAGGTGGAATAATAGTGATGCTCCTATTATATGTCGATGACTTATTTCTAACAGGAAAAAAGGAACTCATTAAAGTTGCAAGAAGGAGACTTGCTTCTGAGTTCGAGACCGAAGGACTTGGATGTGATGCACTACTTTCTAGGCATGGAGGTGTGGTAGAATGTGGATGGAATCTCCCTTGGACAAAGGCAGTATGTAGTGGAGATCCTAAATAGGTTTAGGATGATGGACTGCAAGGCCATGACCACACCTATGGCATGAAGCCTGAAGCTATTGAGTGTTTCTTCATCAGATTCAGTTGATGATATGATTTATCATCAGATGATTCGCTCATTGATATGAACAGGTTGAGCCAGTTCCTAATGGATCTGAGACATGCTCACATTGTTGCAAAGCATGCAGTGAGGTACCTAAAGGGTACAGTTGAGTGTGGGCTCAAGTATGTTATGAATTAGAAGACTAACTTGCATGGTTATGTTTATTCGGACTGGTAGCGCCAATGAGAAGAAGAGCACCTTAGAATTCTTCTCCAGATTGAGATCCATAATGGGTTACTGGTCTAGCAGGATGGAGTCCTGCATGGCATTGAGTACAGCCGAGAAAAAATATGTTTCCACTTGCTCGACTATTTGTGAGGTAGTATGTTTCTTTTGAAAACTACTATTTGATTTGATTGATCTGAATTTGATTTTTGTATGATGCAGAGAGGAGCAGTGAAGCTCTAGTATGTGATCCAGATTGAGATCTCTCGAAAGAGGGAGTGATGATTTCTAGCATAGACGATGAGATAGGTTGTCTAAGCATAATATACATGTGAAGCTTGTATGTTGCTCATACATAAAAAGACCTGTAGGTAGTCCTCAGATGTAATTAGTCCCGACAAATCTCGTAGGTTATCCTTGGATGTAATTAACCTTGATGTGATTCTATGCTAGAAATGGACAGAATTAAGTTTGAATACTTCATAGACAAGCTTGGTGTTCTCCACATCCAGGTTCCTTCCAAGGGGAAGTGATGAGTCCATGATCCTTTCCAACATGGTGGCAGGTTGGGCCTCCCATGATTGGTTATAAGTGCTGATCCTTTATGACATGGTGGTAGGATGGGTCTCCCATGGTCAGATGTAACCATAGAGCCTTTCCCCTGATGGTAGATAGTGTGTCCTTCCATGCTGGTGGATGTAAGTGTAGAGCCTTTCCCCAGATGGTAGATGGTGTGTCCTACCATGCTGGTGGATTTAAGTGTAGAGCCTTTCCTCGGATGGTATATGGTGTGTCCTACCATGCCATTGGATGTAAGTGTAGATCCTTTCCCCGGATGGTAGATGGTGTGTCCTACTATACCAATGGATGTAAGTGCAAATCCTTTCCCCAGATGGTATATGGTGTGTCCTACCATGCTAGTGGATGTAAGTGATGGGCCTTTTTGACATGGTCATAGGATGGGCCTCCCATAATCATATGTAAGTGCTAGGCCTTTCTAACATGGTCAGATGTAATTACTAGGCCTTTCTAACATGGTGATAGGCTAGGCCTTCCATGGTCAGATGTAAGCGCTAGGTCTTTCCAACATGGTGGTATGTTGGGCCTCCCATGGTCGGATATAAGTGCGGAGACCTACATCCAACATGAAAAATGGTTGACTCTTTAGAACTTCCTGTGATGAGTAGACTTGAGAGATAGCACCATTTTCTTGAGATAGCAGGAATAGTGATGATGATGATGATCCATCTTTGATGATGATGATCCATCTTTGATGATGATCCAGCAATGAAGACTTATGCTGATGAACTGTGTCAAGACAATACCTTCCTACATAAGAGGGAGTGTTGATGTATTTGTAACTTTGGAATGTATTCACTTGTATATTTCTTATTTTATTTCATTATACCTTGACGGAGATGTTTGTTCCTCCGATCGAGAGAGTCATTAATATAATAAAATCATGTAAAGTCATTGAGGTTAAACCTCCATTGTAAGCTGGGGAAATAGTCCCCACAATCGAGTTGAGGTTAACCATTTATTGTAAGTTGGGGCATTAGTCCCCACAGTTGAGGGGTATTAGGGTTATTAGAATATCCTAGCGAGGTCATCCCTGTAGAGTAACTATCAAGTGGAAAACTAGTATAAATAGAGAGTGAGACACACACAAGTGAGAGAGAGAAAAGCTATTAAAGATCATCTTTGTGTCTTTGGGTTTTACTTTTGCTATTGGTGCTCATTATATCTATGAGGAAGTTGCGGGGTTTTCTCCTTTAAGGATTCCCCGAGGAAAATTATTTGTGTCACTTGTCTCTTGTGATTATTGTTGTGCATGCTATTCTCTTAGATAAGATCCTATATCATATTGATTAAATGATAAAAATCTAATAGGTAGTATATGTTACTTCATTTGGTGTCAATCATTTTCAGTTAGGGATGATGGTTAATGGAATACTTAAGGATAGATTAGATGAAATTTTGGATATATATAGCCATATTTTTATCTGATCTAGCTACAAGATTGTCATGGTTCAATAATTCATATAAAAAGTGTTGACACCTACAATACTAGGTATATACCTATAATTTATTTTTATAATTATAAAGAGATGGAGGGTTGACATTGTATGTTAAAAATTATACTTATAAGGATATGGGGGTCACATCATATTCATATGGTCCATCAAGCAAGTTATCATATTTTCATTAGGAGAATAGTTTCAATGGTATAATACTGGTCTAAAAAACATAAGTTAATGGTTCAAATTCCTTTTATCTTTATAAGAATTGCATATGGTTGGAAGAGCTAATGATAAAAATTATTAATATTTAAAAGGATTATATAGGTTCTTGTAGGTTTTCTCTATGTAGGACCTTAACCAATATATTAATGAATTATCGAACTTATGGAGAACATATAGATTAAAATGTAACAACGTATATCTCTTCTCATAATTATTCTAATATCCCTAGTTATAAATGCAGTAGATACCTACTAGAAATAATAATATGTTTGGATGTAACCTCAACATCTAACCTTAGATGAAAATGAAATCCCTTATGTGGTAAGATAAAATTTATTACTAGTGCACTTGAATATATTGAAACAAACTCATTATCCCCATCCTTCTAAAAATAAACCTCACATTCAATTCCTTAGAAGCCATGCTTATTACATTATTTAACTTCATGTCATCCACCACAATAGGCTAATATTGCATTTCCTTTTGATGCATTTCTTTGGTTCCCTCCTTCCTCCCTTTGGTCCACCTACATGACTCCCAGTACGAGGGTCCTTCCCCTTTTCATTGAAAACCTTAGGAGAAAAATCAAGTGTTTTTTCTATCTATACCAAAAAAAGGAAATTAAATTTACCAAAAAAAACAAAAAAATGAAATTAAAAAAAACGGGACCCCTAACATAAATTTTCACATTTTATCTCCCGCGAATAGTTTTTTTGAGAAAGGGTGGAATTTTATTTTTGCATAGGACAACATTTACTTACTTTGAGTCTCGTATTCAACACCACGAAAGTTGAAGCTAAGCTGTTTGGATATATTGAGGTGAAATGTGTGAGGTGTAACTTAAGTTTTACTGCATTCTTGTTCTGCATTCTGCATTATTGCATGTAATTTATCAATTCTTTCGTGAAAACAACAGAAAACCTAAAAAAAACAAACAATGAAAACATTATGTGGTTTCTTTATTGACAGAAATCAAAATAGTGGTTCCTATGCTACAAAATTTTAAGTGTAATATGCATTATGTACAATATTTTATCATATTCTGAGTCCGTGTAATATGCATTCTATGGTTTCTTTATTGAAAAAAATCAAAATAATGGTTCCTGTGCTACACAATTTTAAAAATTATGTAAAATTTTTGGTTTCCTCTAAGGCTGACTGTGTATTGTGGTAGCTCTTTCTAGCTGAGTCATGGATTGTTTGACATTCATTTAGCTGGGTTGTGATTGTTTTGTGAGCACTAGAGTTAGACTGAACTTTCCCACTTTTGCAACATTGTTACTATGTTCATCTTTGGGGATTATAGTGTAAACCTTGTCATGTTTGCAGCGCCTAAGGATGAGGGGTCTTCACTCTTGGAGACTGAGCTATCTTGTTGGCTACTATACATGTCTAACCTAAAACTACAACACTCTAACCCTCTCTCTCTCTCCCAAGTTATGACATCTGTTCATTTTAGCAGATAGTCCTTACAGATAGTCTTCCCTTTTACTTTTGAAACTTGTTAGATAGATTAATCATTTAAACAAATTTTAGTTAAGAATTGAGTGATGATAGACTTTATTTTTTTGGTTAATTATGTAGGATTTGTACAAGTGGAGACATGGAGGTAAGTGATTGTTTGTGATTGAAGTATATCATTAGTGTTGAGTATATAGTTGTCATTGATGTCAAAGGTGTTCATAGATGAAAAAGGAATAACCACCGTATATGATGGCTAAACATACTCAGTAAAAGAATAAGGTAGTCATGACATGGCATGGCATAGTTGGGCATGTGGCATGACACATATGATGACATGGAATAAAAAGATCAAGTGAATGAGGATCAGTTTTGAAATATCAAGATCGAACAATGTAGATTGATCCCACACAAGATCCAACGGTTAGGAAGCATCCCACAATGCATAAACATAATTGTGGAATGAAAATTGTGAAAGTTCAAAAAACGGAAAGTGCGATCCCACATCCTGCATACCACATCCAACAATGCAAAAAATGAACCGTGGAACAAAAATTCTGAAAACCGGAAAGAGAAATTCTGCATCCCGTAATGCGAAAACAGAGTTGTGGAAAGGAAATTGTGGGAGTCCAAAAATTGGAAAGCATGATCCCACATCCCGCAATCTGGAGATTAGATGACTGATATCAATCCCACCAAAAATAGATCAACAATGTAGAAAAATTGTTTCGAAAAAGAATATTGCAAAAAGGAAATTGCGAAAGTCTGAAAATCGAAAAGCGTGATTCCGCATCCCACATCCTTCAATCTGCAAGATCAACGGTCAGGAATGACTCCACAAAAGATCGATAGTGCAGAAAAAATATTGTGGAAAAGACGACTATGGAAAGAATTTTGTGAAAAGGATAAAAAGGATGATTGGCATCCCACATCCCACAAACTAGAGATCGACGGTCAGGAAAAACGCCCGACGAAGATCAATGGTCAGAAATCGTTGTGAGCTAATTTTGATGTGAAAAGGGGATTTCAAGGAGGAAATATGTAGAACATATCTACGGTCCAGATCGTACTTGACAGTAGGATCAACAACTCCGATTAAAATTGGTGAATACCATTGTAGAAAGAGTTTTTCATTACAGAAGTATCAAAGAACGATAAACAGGGCTGCGAAATTTAGATCTGAGGCTGAGGGGGGAATGAAACGTTGAAATTTGGTGAAGGAATGAGACAAATTGAAGAGGTAAGAGTTATTTGGGTGTGTTTAAAAAAAAAAATTCATGACCCAAATCGAAAAAGACGCAATAATGAAGAGTTACATTGAAACAATGAAGGTACTGGGTATTTAAATGAATTTTTGTGTTCTAAATGAGGTGTATCTGTTAGCATATTTGATAGAGTCGAAAGTGAATAGTCTTTAAATGTTATAAAGGTCTGGGATAATCAGTCCATGGTGGCAGGGTGGTGCTAGGGCAGGCCACATGTCTGCTAGGGGGTCACAGCCTCCTTTCTAGTCGTAGCTGGAAAACAGGGTGTCGTAGCATCCTTATCTGTAGAAACAAACATAAAAACCATTGGGGTGTGGTAGCATCCTAGTCTATAGTAGCAAGAAAAACCTAGGGTGTGTTTTGCATCCTTTCTGTTGTAGTAGATAAATAATTTTGTAACTTCATATTAGTAATGAGTTTTATTTGGTAGTTTTCTCCTTGAGGTTTCCATGATAAAATTCGTGTCTTAATTGTTGATTTTTGTGATTTAAGTTAAAAATTGTCAATACTGATTCATCCCCCCCGCTCTCAGTATTGTGGGATAAACCAACAATTGGTATCAGAGCAATTTCCTTCACAACAGCTTAACCACTGGAAGGAATATCCCATTCAAGAAACGGAATGGGTCAACAAGAAGGATTGTCCACTAACAAACCTCCACTATTTATTGGAGATAATTATGCGTACTGGAGTATTAAAATGAGGTGTTATATGATGTCCCTGGGATGAAAATTTTGGGAAGCAACTCAAAAATAACTTAACATTGGAAACCAATACCCTACATACACAGTTGAACCAGGAGAATATGAAGGCAATTCCAAAGATCTAAATGCAATCTTAAATGGTTTAACACAATCGATATTTACTAAAATTATGCAATGCACATCTGCCAAACAAGCGTGGGACAAGTTGAAAATAATCTATGAAGGAGAATCTAAGGTCAAATAATCCGAACTTCAAACATATAAAGGCCAATTTGAAAGTCTTAACATGAAAGAAGAAGAGAATATTGGTGAATACCTTCTTCGTGTAGATGAAGTTGTTAATGCGATTAGAGGGCTTGGAGGAAAATTAAAAGAAGAGGAAGTGGTAAGCAAATTATTAAGAACATTACCAATGAGTTATAACCCAAAAGTATCCACCCTAGAAGAATGAGATGATATTAAAAAGATAACAATGGATGAGCTACATGGACTTCTCACTGCATACGAAATGAGAACAAGACAAAATGTACCTTCAAGAAAAGAAGAAGCTTTCAAATCCACCTTGAAAAATCACTCAGAAAACCCAAATGATGAGGAAGCTCTTTTCATTAGTAAACTTGAGAGAGGGACAGGAAAATACAAGGGAAAACTACCTTTAAAATGTTTTAATTGTGCAAGGATTGGACATTTTTCCTCCAAGGGCACTTACACTAAACAAGATGAGAATGAAGAAAAGGAAACTTCAAAATTCAGAAAGGGTAAACCAGGAAACAAGAAAAAACTCTATGGGAAAAGAAAATGATTTACACCATGGAAGATAGTGAATATTCAGATAAAAGTGAAGCTGAAGAAACTAAAGTCTTATTTATGGGTCTAGACACTCAAGCCTCAAGCAGTGAATTCGATGTAGAAGGTGAATTAGACCTAAGAGATGAACTTGTGACTGCCCTTGAAGTACTTGAGAAATGTAGGAAGAAAAAATACAATCAAATCTTATGAGCAGCCAGTTAGAAGCCCAAATTCTATAGGCCAAAAATATTGAGGAGATCCTAAAACAACAGCTAAAAGAAAGAGTACAAGAGTCTGAAAAACTAGCAGAAGAGATCATGCAATTCAAAAGAAAACTTGATGAAGGATCTATCAAATCAAAATTTGAGAAAATCTCAAGGATTCTTGATGAAATTCTAAGTAGCCAAAGACCATCAAGTGATAAATCTGGTTTGGGGTTCGTTAAAGAAAAGAATCCAGAGAGTTTTTTTGTCACCAATCAAGAAAGAAGTAAGAAAAGCTATGTTGAAGTACTAAAGACTCTTGCTAAAAGAGAAGAAAACAAGAAATAAAGCCTAATTTTTCATAATAAAAATATAAATAATATAGCACCCAAAATACCAAATAAATATCTACAGATATTTCTAGGTTACTTCTATTCCTATAATAACTTTGGACATAAAGCTTTAAATTGCAGAACTAAAAGGAAAAATTATGAATACAAGAACAAGTCATCAAGTGACAAGTCAAAGTGAAATAAAAATATGTTTACACTACTCCAACAATATGACATAGAGTGTTATAAATGTAAAAACCATGGGAATATGGCAAGAAATTGTAAATTACAGACCTCTACAAGAAATACAGACACAACCAAATCGCAGAACACCAAACAGAAAAAGTATTGGAAAGAAAAGGAGGAAAATGAAAGTTCCATGATTGCGTTGTGTGCAATCGAAAGCCAAAAATTATGGCACTTGGATAGTGGTTGCTAAAAACATATGATCGGTGACTCTAGCAAATTCACTACACTAAAAGATAATAATGGAAAAGTCACTTTTGGAGATAGTCTATCTTCCAAAATAATTGGAAAAGGAACAACTATTATCGACAACAAGATCAAAGAAGAAAATGTTTTGCTAGTTGAAAAAATCAAACCTAATCTTCTCAGTGTAAGTCAAACATGCAACCAAGACACATCTATATCTTTGACTTAGAAAAATATGAAATCAAAAGTAAGAAATCATGAAAGATAGTTGGCATTGCCATGAGAAATGTAAACAATGTGTACATCATGGAAAATGAAAACCAAAGCTACTTAAGCATGATAGATGAAAGTTGGTTATGGCACAGAAGGTTGGGACACCTAATTTTTGACAACCTGGCCAAAATAAGTGCAAAAGAAGCGGTAAGAGATTTTATAAAAATTGTAGCTCCTCTAAACGAAGTATGTAAGCATTGTCAGCATGGGAAGCAAACAAGAGATAGTTTTAAAACAAAGCAACATATGACCTCACACCCTCTAGAAAAAGTACACATAGATCTATGTGGACCAACTAGAACTAAAAGTCTACAAGGAGATCAATATTTCATGTTGCTCATTGATGACTACACAAGGATAACCTGGGTGGCCTTTCTCAAATAAAAATGAGAAGTCTTCAAAAAAATTAAGATCTTCAAAGCAATGGCTGAAAATGAGTCTGGTATGAAAATCAAGTGTCTTAGATCAGATAATGGGGGAGAATTTAATTCCAATGAATTCAATGAATTCTGTCAAGAACATGGAATTGAGAGATAGTTTTCAGCTGTAAAAACTCCACAATAAAATGGGGTTGTTGAAAGAAAAAATAGAACATCCCAGAAGCTTCCAGAACAATGCTTAATGAAGCAAAATTATCAGATTATTTTTGGAGAGAAGAAGTATACACAGCTATCTACACACTTAATGAAGCACAACTAAGAATAAATAAGGATAAAAATCCTTACGAATTATGTTATGGAAGACTAGCATTAGTCAAATATTTTGATTTATTTGGTAGTAAATGTTACATCAAAAGAAACAAGGATGAACTTGGAAAGTTTGACTGTAGGACTGATGAAGGAATCTTTCTAGGATATTCATCCACCAAAAAGGAATATAGATGCTTCAATAAAAAGTTACATAAAATTGTAGAGAGTGTTGATGTAAAAGTAGATGATGTAAAATGAAGGAAAGAAGAAGATCCTGAAGATATTAATACAAGTGATGACAAGATAGAAGAACTGTAAAGAGACAAGAGTACTCATAACTAAGAATAAGACAAAAAGGAGGAAGATAAACAGGAATATGAAAAAGACTTCCCTAGACCTGACACTAAAACTCCATCTAGAAGGACACAAATGGATCATCCAGAATCACAGATCATGGGTGATAAAAACACAGGATTCAAAACAAGAACACAACTAGCAGGTGTTTAACAAGCACTACTATCCATAGTAGAACCCAAGAACTTCACAGAAGATAGCAAAAGTGAGGAATGGGTCAAAGCCATGAATGAAGAACTAGATTAGATTGAAAAAATGATACCTGGGAACTTGTCCCAATACCTAAATATAAGAACATTGTAGGAACCAAATGGATTTTTAAAAACAAATTCAATCAATATGGTCAAGTAATAAGGAACAAAGCATTATTGGTGTGTAAGGGCTATTCCCAAGTGGAAGGTATTGAATTTGAAGAAACTTATGCTCATGTAGCTCAACTTGAAGCAATTAAAATGTTTTTAGCACAGTCATGCCATAAAAACTTCAAGGTATATCGAATGGATGTCAAGTCTACATTTCTAAATGGAATTTTAGAAGAAGAAGTAGATATTGAACAACCTGAATGGTTTCTTCTGTCAAAGAACAATGACTATGTCTGTAAACTGAACAAGGCTGTCTATAGTATTAAACAAGCTCCAAGAGCATGGTTTTCAAGACTAGATAGATACTTAAAACAACAAGGTTTTAAAAGAGGATCCACTAAAAGTAATCTTTATCTAAAAATCAAAGATAAAAACATGATCATTGTCATTATCTATGTGGATGATATCATATTTGGAAGCAATCTTCAAATCCTAAGTGTATATTTTTCCTCTGAAATGAAGAAATAATTCAAAATGTCAATGTTGGGTGAATTAACTTTCTTTCTAGGATTGCAAGTTCACCAAACAAACGAAGGAATTTTCATCTCTCAAACTAAGTACATCAAGGATATGTTGAAAAAGTTTAAAATGGAAGATTCCAAACCTATTGGTACTTCAATGGTCACAGGTTGCAAGTTAAGTAAGGTTGATAAATCACTAGAAGTATATCATACCATGTTTAGATCTATGATTGACAGTCTTCTATATGTAACAACCATAAGACTAGATGTCATACAAGCTGTCGGATTGGTAGCTAGATTCCAGTCAGCTCCCAAGGAAACACATGTAACCGTAGCAAAAAGGATTTTCAAATATCTAAAAGGCACTATAGAGTATGGTATATGGTATCCAAAATGAAAAGACTTTACCCTAAAAGTGTTTCCTGATGCAGATTGGGTAGGAAGTCTTAACGATCTAAAATGTACTAGTGGAGAAGCATTTTTTCTGGGAAATTGTTTAGTATCATGGTCAAGTAAAAAACAATCCTCCATTTCACTTTCTACAGTAGAAGCAAAATATATTGATGCCACCTCATGTTGCATTCAGGTTATTTGGATGAGAAAAACTATGGAAGATTTACTTGTAAAATATGAACATCCAATAGTGATCAACTGTGATAACACTAGTGTTATAAATATGTCTAAAAATCATATCATGCATTCCAACACAAAACATATACCAATCAAGTATCACTATGTAAGAGAACAAGTTTCTCAAAAAACTGTCAAATTAGAATACATTAACACTAAAGAACAGATTGCTGACATTTTTTCCAAACCACTACCTAAAGAAGATTTTGAGTGTCTTAGACAAAAAATGGGAGTAATTCCATTAAAAAAACACTAAGAGGAAAGAGTTCATTCTTAGGGGGAGAAATGATGACAGGGGGAGTTGTCAGATATGAAGGTTCCTTTGTCATTGTTGTCAAAGGGGGATAATGTTCATAGGTTCAGAGGTTTCCATCAATGCCAAAGGGGAATATTGTTGAGTATATAGTTGTCATTGATTTCAAAGGTGTTCAAAAATGACAAAGGAATAACCAACATATATGATGGTTGAACCTACTCAGTAAAAGACTAAGGTAGTCATGACATGGAATGACATAGTTAGGCATGTGGCATGACACGTATGATGACATGGATTAAAAATATCAAGTGAATGAAGATAATTTTTGAAATATCAAGATCGAACGGTGTACATTGATCCTACACAAGATCCAACGGTTAGGAAGCATCCCACAATGCAGAAACAGAATTGCGGAAGTACAAAAACCAGAAAGCACAGTCTTGCATCCCGCAATGCAGAAATAGAATTGTGGAATGGAAATTGTGGAAGTTTGAAAATCGAAAAGCATAATTCCGCATCCTGCATCTCACATCCTGCAATGTAGAAATAGAGTTGTGGTATTCTGAAAATTGGAAAGTGTGATCCCACATCTCGCATCCTGGAATCTGGAGATTGGATGGCTGAGATCAATCCCTCCAAAAATAGATCAACAGTGCAAAAAAAAAATTACGGAAAACAATATTGCGGAAAGGAAATTGTGAAGTTCAAAAATACAAAAAAATGATTCCGCATCCCGCATCCTGCAATACGCAAGATCAACGGTCAGGAATGACTCCACAAAAGATCGACGGTGCAGAAGAAATATTGTGGAAAAGATGACTACAAAAAGAAGTTCATGGAAAGGATAAAAGGATGATTGAAATCCCGCATCTCTCATCCCACAAACTAGAGATCGATGGTCAGGAAAAATGCTTGACGAAGATCAACGGTAAAAAATCGTTGTGAGATTTTGACGTGGAAAGGGAATTTTAAGGAGGAAACCTGTAGAACAGATCTACGGTATAGATCGTACTTGACAGTAGGATCAACGAATCCAATTAAAACTGGTAAATATCATTGTAGAAAGAGTTTTGCATTGTGGAAATATCAGAGAACAATAAATAGGGATGCAAAATTGAGATCTGAGGCTAAGGAAGGAATGAAACATTGACATTTGGTGAAGGAATGCGACGGATTGAAGAGGTATGTGTTATTTGGGTGTGTTTGCAAACAAACAGTCATGACTCAAATAAAAAATACACAGCAATGAAGAGTTGCATTGAAACGATGAAGGCACTAGGTATTTAAATGAATTTTTGTGTTTTAAATGAGGTGTCTCTATTAGCATATCTGATAGAGTCCAAAGCGAATAGTCTTTAACTATTCTAAAGGACTGAGATAATCAGTCCAAGGTGGCAAGGTGGTGCTAGGGCAGGCCACAGGACTATTAGGGGGTCACAACCTCCTTTCCAGTCGTAGCTAAAAAACACAGTGTTGTAGCATCCTTGTCTGTAGCAGCAGACATAAAAACTATTGGGGTGTGGAAGCATTCTAGTCTGTAGTAGCAGGAAAAACCTAGAGTGTATTTTGCATCATTTCTATTTTAGCAAATAAACAATTTTGTAACTTCATCTTATTAATGAGTTTTAT
>LPNX010715666.1:19741-251680 GCA_001517045.1 Pseudotsuga menziesii | reverse complement strand
CCCCCCCCCCAACCCCCCTCTCAGTATTGTGGGATAAACCAGCAATTAGTTTTATTTAATTTAAATTGTTTTTTTTAACAAAAACAAGTAGGTTTTATATTAATAAAATTATGGCTGAGCCACCCAAGAGGCTACATCTGTGAGTTCTTTGCAAAAAAACAAAATTCCCTATCAAAGCAAATGGGAATACTACTTTTATTTAATTTAAATTGTTAGAACATATTACTTTGTACTTTAATAACAATCTAATAGGCTATGGCTAATCAATATTGTAATCATTAAAAAAAAACCAGAAAATCAAGTTATTGTAGAAATAATAGATCAATGCTATGTGCAATGATGCTAAGAAGAATCATAGGAAATAGATCTTGCTACTAAGAATTCTCACAAGCATACACAGGAAAACTAGAGAGAAGAAAAGAGATTGAATCACATGAATGAAGAGATGAATATTGGTGTGTATCCTTCCATTGAATAATTATGAATAATAGTGTACATAAATAGTACATCCCTCATAGGAAAGTCGAATTGTATGGAAACAACTCATAAATCTCAAAAAGGCTGACTTACCAAAATATAGCAAACCCCCATAGGTAGATAAAGCACTTGCTAAATCTATCAAGGACCTCACGAGTTGGAAAAAGCATGAGTGAGTTGTCAAGGAGATGGAAATAACATGCTAATCCTAGAAAATGGAGAAAAACTAATGGAGGATGGGTTGGAAACAAAAGCTCCCAGTTTCCTAGTTGACTAGCTTTTATCTTATCCATAGAAAAGCAGGAAAAAGCAGGAAAAGCAGAAAAAGTAGAATCTGCTGTAAAGTCCTATATACTAATTCTGGATCAACCCAGAATCAGAAATAAATCATTCCTAGGATATAGATGGAATGTATTGACTTTAAGGTGCAAGTGGATGCCAACTAATTAAGCTAGTGGGTGAATAATTAATCAAATAATGATTAATTATTTTATCCTAAGTTGTGAGTGGCTTTAATATATTCCTACAGTTATGACATGAAATCAAAAAATATGATTATGAAATTTTCAAAAGGAACGCGTCAAAATGATCAAATGGGAAAGAAAGGGGCATGCACTTCAGAAGGTAATATTTAGAAATAGAACAATGTATTTCCTTATGTAGTTATATAATCCTTATTTTTATTGTATGATGATGTTAGGAATATGTTTAATAACATTCTTGGCTACAGAATATTAGTACACCTTATATGCATTTGAATGACTATACTAGTCCTAACAAAGAAGCAAATGAAAAAGATACATTTTCCTCTTTTCAGGTTGAGGAGCAACATGAACAAGGTAAGCCCATTAATTCAGATTTTTCTAGTTCCTTATAACTATAAATCTTATGATTAAGAAATCCATAACACCTTTAGGTGCCCTTTTTTTATAGAAGATGTTCACAAACAACCATGCCATATGGATAACAGTGTAGAAGGGGAAGATCCCTCTACACAAAAAGAGGCAGAGCAACATGAAGAACAAGGTAAGGTCATTTATGTATTATTTTGTAGTTCCTCATAAATATAATTTTATGAATTAAAAATCCATAACAGCTTTACGTTCCCTTATTTTATAGAAGATGTTCACAAAGAGAAATTCCAACAAGATATTAGTATACAAAGTGAAGATCCCTCTACACAAGCATCGACAGAGAAAGTCAAGAAGAAAGGTAGAGAAGCAACTAAATGTGCAGAAATCAATAACTTGGAGGAAAATATTGAAATTCATAGAAATGAAAGGAACCAACCAATTGGTCCAAACTCCATGCATCTATCTTCATTACCAGGTGTGCTCGCAAGGGAAATGGTTCCAATCAATTATTCTGATTGGAGGAAGGTTTCAGATCAATTAAAGGAGGACTTGTGGAACATTATTAATGTGAGTATTAGACATTACGTGTATTTTTTTTAGACATTTCTATTTTTGGATGATTTCAAAGTTTATTTTCAAACCATGTATGGCATCTAAAAATGCAATTCTTGTATGTTGTAGGAAAAATTCATAATCCCTCTGGTCCTTAAAGAATATTGTATGAAATCCATTGGCCATAAGGAAAAAACTTATAGATATTAGTTGAACAAAAAATATTGTGACCCTTATGATTCAACAGAGGAAAGCTTAAAAAATGTTCCTCCAATTAGGATAAGTGAGACAGTGTGGAGAGAATTCGTCCTATCACGAGCCACCACTGAATTCTTGCTAAGAAAAAAGTTCACATATTATATAATAAATTTTTTTAGAATTTCTATTGGCTTGTAGTGTTGACTTATATATGTTATTTTCAATTGATTTATATGATATAAGGAAAAAAAACGAGGAAAATAGAGAAAAGGAGAAGGACTTGCACACCTCTGTGCATAGAGATTATCAACGAGTCGAAGATGATATGGTATACGATTGTGATGATATTTTATCTCATATGAGAAATATTAGAATATTTTAGTTTGATTGTAATGTAACAACTTAACTATACTATTTTACTTATTGCAACTGGAAAAAATATATAACCTCTGATGATACGACTACAAGCATTACTAGGGAAGACTTATGGAAGAAGTGCCATCAAAAGAAGGATGGAACTGTAATCACATCAGCTGTAGGAGAACCAATAGTATATTCTCAAACTATTCATTTAGATATTGATTAAAATTTCATTTCACATGTTGGAAATGTTTTCTTCTATGATATAGTTTAATTCTATGTCAATGTTAGCAAAAATTTGAACAAGCACAAGTAGAAGTTGCATCTCAATACTTTGCAGCTAGGGATGATTCTATTTCCAAGGTACTAGGGGTTGATGCAAGAGGAATATGTCGTGGTGTTGGGTTAGGATTTACACCAACTAAATTGTTTGGAAAAATTCCATACAAGGAGGCACTAGCTGTAAGGCAAGCTACAGTGAAAGAAAAGAGAGAGGAAATCCCATCTTTGAAAACAACAATAATTGAACTAATGAAGAGAGTAAAAGATATGGAGAGAGAACATGTGGTCAACAATGAAAGTGTCAGTGTCCAATTATTTACTCTTGTCTCAGTATACATATTTTCACAATAATGATCTGAAGGATAATATATGATTGCNTATATATTACATTTTGTTTCCTTGATAGATTAATGCAAGGGACATAACAACCCCTATGAACGGACTAATACAAACGACTCTTAACTTCAATGCATACTCCATCATCCCTAGTAAGTATTGGAAAATTTCATAATTTAGTTCAATTTTATTTTATTTTATCAATATATTAGAAATCATTGTTTTTTGGGTGTAGAGTTGTGCATCAAAATATGATGAACATTTGGTATAGAAAACACCAATGGTTCCATCGAAACTACAAATTGAAAAAATGAAAACATCGATTCAAGTAAGATTGTAATTATTTAATCTAGGATCATCAATGTTTAAATTATTATTTCCATGCATCTTATTTTGTCTCACTTATTTGCTGGGTCAAGATAATGCTAATGAGTTGACACCAACTTCCCAGTTGGGGATGGAAGGAAAAAAAATCTTTTGCATTAAACTCAAGGATTAAAGTTGCAAGGGCAACAATACATAATACTGACCCAAATGCAATGGTACACTGTGTCCATGTTGGAAAAGGCTATTATATTGTGAATTCGACAAAAAATTTAGATCCTCTATTTGAAAATATATCTCTACCATGTCCCAGTAGTGCATAATATAATCTAGAAGATGCTTTGTTGAGCTTCATTCCTTGGAATAAGGATGACATTGAACTATGTAACTAGTGCTTATACTATGTGACTAGTGATTTCAGTGATGTTGTATAAACTGAGAATAGTTGATTAATTGAGTATTTATAATTAGATAAGGACACAGTTTATAAATTTTTTGTAGTTTTGGATTCATATTTACATCTAATTAAAATTTTGGGCACAAGTTGCAATTATATGCCATGATCACAATTTCTGATTTGTAATACACCAGTATTATATAATCTTCGTTGCATGTGAAATGAGATGTTTTTTTGTGAATATGTGGAATGAGAACTCTGTATATCATATTTTCGTTAATTTTTTTTTTTGTAAATTAGTTTATCCTTCTATTTCCTTCTATTCCCCAAAACAGACATTTACAGAAAGAAAAAAAAACCACATTAATATAATTTATTTTCCACATTGTGGAAAGAATAAGAAAATGACCAAAATTAAATATTTAAAGGAATAAGCTTGCATCCAAAAACAAATTCATATGCAATGATTAACAACAATAGTAAGATGATTTCTTAACTCAATTGACTCCAGGACCTTTTATGTTGTACAAAACAGCCAATCTACAAATCATTTTGAATTTGAAAATCAAAACTAAGTTTAAATACAGACTACTCAATTTTCACATTGAAGTCACCATGGTTTTTTTTGTAAGTTAAGGAAATATTCTATTGAAAAAAAGTGGTAGTGTTACAAAAAAAAGTTACAGCTCAGAGACACATTCCTGCTCAAAGAGACAAGCAGGTAGAGCAGTTCTAAAGAGATTGTCGGACCCTCCCTCCGTGAGGGAAAACAAGTCCATATAAAGAAGGAGAGTATCCTTATACAAAAAGACATAATAATTCCTGAAATGAAAATAGCAACAGACAAAGATTCTAACTTTGATAATCCCACAATATTTCTTACAAAAAAAGAAGCCATTGACAAAAACCTATTTAAGGATTATGGAATGGATCCTTAATGATAGGGCATCCAAATCCAATGGAAACCAGATCAGTTGGGTCATCCTTGGCATAATAAGTGTCATCACTGGAGGAGTTCGTGTCTTCGTTGCTGGAGGAATCATTCTCTTCCCTGCTACCTAGAGGGGGTTGCTTAACCGGGACATGATAAGTATTCCTTTCCAATGCAGAACTAGGGGTGCATTTACTAGCATAGAGGAATTTTATTCATCTTAGCGAGGGGGAAGGAGAAGACTCATAGTCCATAGATACTGTGGGGGAAATGGTGGAGGTGGAGGGTATAGAGGCTAAAACAGGGGAGATGTGGGGACGACAGGAGCAGGAGGTGGTGGTGTAGTAGGTGGAGGTGCAAGAGGATGAGAGGGGAAGAAAAGAATGAGCCAAATAAGGAGGTTTTTTATCACCCAATAATTTCTTCACCACTGTAGAGTGTGGCCATCCATGTTGAGGGCACCAAACAATTCATCTTCCCAGTTATTAACCATGAATCCATGAGGCACACAAATTCAGGGATATTGACATCAAAACCATCACCACCAGCATGAGGACTGAGTTGAATTGGGTGATCATATTGAGTGACTCTCCTCATATGACCACGACGAGGGATACCTCGTTGTCTACGAGACATGGATGGCTGACGAAGGGTAACAGTGAGCTCAGATCCATGGATTGAGTTGCAGAGGGCCGAGTGACTAGGAGAAAGTTGATAATAGAGTTGTACGAAAAAAGAGAGCATGGAGAGAAATTAGCTGAAATGACAAGGGATCCTGGGAATTAAACTGTAGGCACATCAACCCAGGCACCCAAGGAGATGCATTACGTTCGTCCCGTAGGGAGGTGACGGTGGCGTCCCTTTGAGCGTCCAAAAGATGTCAACATCCAAGAGATGATTTAATACACGCAGTCATTGAGTTGGTTATTGGGAGGTGATGTCATGTTGATGACGGGATAGCCCTGTCATCTTCCTCCGTATCCTTGATGGCACTGCTATCACCCGCATCTGGGTATAGCAGTCACCATGTTATTACATTGTTCATTCGGTGTTTGATAGTCATGTTATTCCTTGACGGGATTGTCATTCTTATATGTCCCAATTATCAGTTGCAATGGAATGTGTCCTTTCATGTACTCATTCATTTATATTCCTTGGCTTTCATTCCATAAATTGCATCACTTGTAATGCTAAAACTCTAGTAAAAAATTATAGGTCGGTTATAGTCAGATTCATCCAATATGAGTTCAATACAAAAATTAATAACATCAAGAAGAAACCATGAAGAAGAATTTATGGACCTGCTACAACTGTGGTTTAGGGAAATTAGACCAAGCCTAGGAGAAGATAAAAAAATTGAACAATTATGGAATTATTGGTAAAATATGCCTAACCAGCCTTAGGGAAATGCCCGCCACAGCTCATAGGACGATGATAAAAATATTCTAATATTGTGGATCTCTAGAGTGTTGTATGGTGCATCCAACCAGATAATTATCCTGACCAAAAAGTATTTTAGGAAGAAGATATAAATCTACCAAAATATCCTCTCAGCCATATTTGCACTGCTCCAGAAAAATGCCCGCCAAGGAGAGAAAAAGAAGCTTCAGAAGATGAAAGTGGTCTTCATGGATTCACCTTGTTGGCCTCTACCCATTATGCATCTCACATGACAAGTTTTAAGGAAAAATGAAATCACCTTGGTGACCTAGGGTTTGAAGAGAACTGGTTAATTGTTAGACAAAGAGTTTGATAGACCAACTGGAAATGCCCGCAAGGGTGTGTTCCTTTGATGATAAAATTCATCAGATGATATGGTTCTGTTCATTATTGAAATGGATATTTATCCATGCTCTTATTTTTTCTTATGGTGATTAGATAAGGAAAATATCAACTCGACAAAATAGAAGACAAATTTTATTTTGCATACTAAAGAAAAGTAACCTTAAGAAAATTCCCTCCACAAATGGTTTGTTGAAGAAAATTCCTGCAGCACATGGGGATATTGTAGGATGATTTTTTTTCTACTCAACCATGGTATCAGTTTGTCCAAAGAGACCATGAATAATAATTTATGGACTGGACACAACTGTGGTTTAGAAAAATTAGACCAAGCCCAGGAGAAGATAAACAATTGTCCAAGTATGGAATTATGGGTAAAATATTCCTAACTAGAGTTAGGGAAATGCACGCCATAGCTCATAGGATGATAATAAAAATATTATGAGAGTGTTGATCTCTAGAGTGTTGTATGGTGCATCCAACCATATCATTATCCTGACTAAAATGTCTTTCAGTAAGAAGATATGAATATGCCAAAAGGGCCTCCCAGCCATATTTGCACTGCTCCAGAAAAATGCCCGCCCAGGAGAGAGAAAGAAGCTCCATAAGATGAAAGTGGTATTGCTGGATTCACCTTGTTGAAATATACCCATTGGGAATCTCACTTTCCAAATTTGAAGGAAAAATGAAATCACCTTGGTGACCTAGGGTTTGAAGAGAACTGGTAAAGTGTTAAACAAAGAGTTTGAGAGACCAGTTGGAAATTCCTGCAAGGGGGTGTTCCTTTGATGATAAAATTCATAACATGATATGGCCATGTTCAATGTTGAAATGGATATCTAGCCATGCTCTTTGTTTTTCTTATGGTGATCAGATAAGGAAAATATCAACCTACCAAAATAGAATAAAAATGTTATTTTGCATACTAAAGACGGAAAAAATGGCTAAGTTTTGTAAAGGGGCTAAGTGATACCCGCAGTAAGGTTGATGCCAACACTAAGGATGATGCATGCATGGCATGGAATGGCATAGATGATGATGTGGCATGAATTTGAAATCATTGTTTCATTATGACATCATTCTGGAGAAATACGACAAATTCGTTAAAATCAGGAAATTGGCTAAGTTTGGGAATATTGGTCCCAGTATCCTTAAGAGGATGCCCACTGCAAATTGTGTGTGTAAGAAAATTCCCACACCACATGGGGATAATATAGGCTGTTGTTTTTTCTACTCAACCGTGGTCTCAGTTTGTCCAAAGAGACCTCGAAGAAGAATTCATGGACCTACCAAAAATTTGGTTTAGGGAAATTAGACCAAGCCTAGGAGAAGATAAAAAATTATCCAAGTATGAAATTATTGGTAAAATATGCATAACTAGCCTTAGGGAAATGCCCGCCATAGCTCATAGGATGATGATAAAAATTTTCTGAGAGTGTGGATCTCTAGAGTGTTGTATGGTGCATCCAACCACATCATTAGCCTGCCCATAATGTCTTTCAGGAAGAAGATATCACTAGTGGAAAATGAGAGATTAGTGACCAGGAGACCAAACATTTTGGTCACCACAGTTTTTTTCAAGGGATAAATGACCAAAATTTATAAATTTAAGTGAGCTAACTAAAAAAGACTAAGATAAATGACCAATTTTGGTCACGTGAAAAAACTAAACTGAAAAAGACCAAGATAAATGAGAAAATTTGGTCACGGGATATCTAGACTAAAAATGACCACATAACTATTGGTCATTATTTGATTATTTTTAGTTGTGTCACTCCAGCATTGGAAAATTATAGTTTTGAAAATGAATTTGTACAATTTACTAAATTCTAACACAACTTGTGGATTCAGAGGGGGTCTCTGAATCCATCTGTCGTGTTAGAATTTAGTAAATTCTAGACCCCCTCATGTGTCACAACTTAGCTATTGACTCCAATTTAACTATGATGATAAAAAACGCTTGATACACTACCAAACTAGGAGTGGTTTTGAAACAATTTTTTAAGACACTAATTTAATTAGGTCTCTATTCTACCCATTTTTTTCTTTTCCTTTTCCTTAACAAGATCAACCATCAACATTGGTAACACTGAACATTAAGGCTTGATATTCAAAGCAATGTCTTGGACTACAACATTACAAGGAATGTGAATTGCACCAACATTATCCTTTGAACGATATGAAAAGATGAACAACACTTCCTATGTCTCACTTCGAAAAGAAGAAGAGAAACGCCTACATACTCATCTCTTCTTGTCTACAAAAAAAAAATCAACATACTTTTAATAATTCATAGTTGATGTACACATTTATATTATGGGATAACTATTTATGTTCTGATTATTATGTCACGAATTGATCTATAACACAATTTTTTTTCTTTCTACAACATGTACAACTTCATCTCAGCTTTTCACTTCCCTATTTTGGGGGTATGCTAGTATTAATTTTTTAATCTAATAATAGAGTTAAGAGATTGATACACCTAAATATAAAAGATATTTTTGAACCTGGATCCTCTCAAGTGCAAAAATAAAATAAATATGATGATGATGGTTAACGTCCACTAAGACAAAACTTTGGTCTATCGGACCTAAATAAACAAATTAATTAGTTTGTTTTAAAATTGTATTCCTATGCTTAAAGATCTTGGTGAGAAGAGTCCATAGCTCACTATAATTTTGACAAGTTAAAAGGCTATCAAGGTTGGTATTGCAACAAAGATTATGAAATTGAGATATTGATTTGTTCACCGAGAATGAATATGAGAAGGTAACTTCATGAAATGATTGAGTCCACCTAGAGTTTCCTTTTCTTAGAGATGGTTGGTTAGGCATTAGATTTTATTTTTAAGATTGTTTAGCAATTATGATTTGTTTTTTAATGATTTGATTTTTTTAATTGATATATATGTGCTTAAGATTAATTTTTTTTAATTATAATATTTTTAAAATATTTAAAAAAGAATTTTCAATATATATATGAAATATTAAATAGTAATTATAATTAACATTTAGTATATGTATGATATTAAGATAAATGATTTATTATAGATAAAGTATTTTTATTTTGGATTATTATTTAGTTGTGTATAAATGACTAATAGCTAGATAACTCTTCAATATCATAAGTATTTAGTACTATTTTAATATTTTTCCTTGATAATCATGAATTTTTAAGTAGTTAAGTTTTTTGTAACATGATAATGTAAATGAAAGTCAAATGGCTAACTATAACTTTAATATTATAAACAAAATTAAGAAATATAAAAAGAAAAAAATATTAAGAAATATAAAAAGAGAAACAAATATTAAGAAATATAAAAGGCATCTACTTAACACAACATGGAAACAGAAATGAAATGTTTACAGCTGCCATTTGAATCCCCTTTTGATGCTTCATCAGATATGAGGTGCACTTGACTTGATACATGGTGTTCCTTTGCTGGGCTAGATGAGCAATTGGAATGTTGTAGAAATAATTGCATTGCCAACCATTGATGGAAAGAGTACAACGTTTTGAATGAATGAGAACTCTGTGTAAGTCGAGGCAATGGTGACATGCACTGAATGTTTTTCATACAATCACCATTATGTAGACTCTTCTGCCTATCACTCTCTCTTGCAGCTTTTCCTAGACAACAATGTTTTACCAGAAGGAAAATTATTCCATTTCCATACAGTTCAAACTCGATTTCAATCCCAATGTGAGGACACTTCCCTGTGGAGCAAACTCTTGAGTGTGTATGTAAAATGTGGGGCTTTAATGGATGCTTGAAGGGATTTTAACCAAATGCACGAGTGTGATGTCATCTCATGGAAATCCATGATCACATCTTACAACAAGCAGGGGTATGACCAGGAGGCATTTGCACTATTTCACCATATGCAAGGAACAAACATCCAACCCAATAAGTTCACCTTTGCTAGAATTCTCCCAGCATACACCAACTTGGTAGATCTCAAGGAGATCCATATTGAAATAATCAAAGGTGGGTTTCAATCGAATGTGTATGTGGGGAATGCCCTCATAGACAGGTATGCAAAATGTGGAAGCATGGAGGATGCACATGATCTGTTTGACAAAATGAATCAACAAAACGTGGTTTCCTGGACACCCATGATTTCAAGATATAGTGCAAATAGGAAGTATGGGGAAGCCTTGTTGCTTTTTCGACAAATGCAATTGACATGGATGAGGAAAAATTAAAATACATTAACTAGTGTCCTCCCTGCTTGTGGAAACCTGACAACTTTGGTATAGGGCAGGGAAGTCCATGGAGAGATAATTAGAAGTGGGTTTCATTCTGATGTTTTTGTGATGAATGCAATTGTAGATATGCATTCAAAGTATGGGAGTATGGAAAATGCACACCAAGTATTTGAAAAAATGCATGAGCATAATGTAGTTTCTTGGACGACCATTGTTGCAGGATATGCACAAAATGGGGATGTTGAGGAAGAACAAAAGCTCTTTCAAAAAATGCATGATAAAGATGTGCTTTAATGGACAACATTGATTGCAGGATATGCACAGAATGGGCACAGTGAGAAATCCCTGCGGCTTTTTCAAGACATGCAGTTGGTTGGTGTAAAGCAAAATTTGAAGACATTTGCATGTGTTCTCTCAGCGTGTGCTAGTCTAGAATATTTGGAACAGGGCAAGGATATCCATGAAGAAGTAACATTTCCAAAAATCTATATTGGTAGGGGTATTTCACAAATGATGTATGTGTTGTAGGATTTATTTATTTATTTATTTTTATTTTTTTTGATAAAATGCTTCAAATTTCTATCAAGATACAAAAAATGTAAATTTTACAAAAAAAAGGCCGCATAGCATCCCCCACAACCTATATAGCTAATAGCAATAAAGACCTAGCCAATTAAATTAGCCATGCATAGGCCATTCAAAAATAAATTATCATAAAGCATATCCTAATGCCCAAAGCAATTGTATTCATTTTGGAATTTTGGATTGCAGTTTGTTCCAAACTAAATATCACTTAGAGATTTTCTGATATACAAGAACTGATACTGTTATTCAATTGCTCGGAGTTGAGTTTGGTATTTTCTTTAACTGAGATTTAGAAATATGCAAGAAGGTGGAATTACTGGAGATTGTTTTGAATCCCAGTTAAATGGCACATGTGAATATATGTTGTTAGTTTTTTTTCTTTTGAATCCACACTTGAGCATTTCTTTATTCTATCGAACTTTGAATTTAATGAATTATCCACTGCACTCCTTCTCCAATGTTTTGCATTCTCATAATTTTGAAAGATGTTTCTGTCAAATGTTATATTCTAGTCACCACGTTGATTCTCAAAAGATCTATCCAAGTTTTATCCCTCACTTGTTTTTTACTTTAAAAATGCTTGTTTTTTGCAATAGAGAAATCTACAAATATTTGCAATGCAATTCGACTGAAATTGTAGTCCTTAGTCGGTAGGGCTAAACTAGATGAAAATGCTTTAGTTTTTATTAAGAAGACAAAACCCACAAAATCATAAAAGAAACATGTAATCCCCTTAAAGGAAAGATTGTAGGAGTGGATAATTACCTATGTATGAACTTAATTGTAGTTTGCATATCAAAAACATGCATGAATCATGAGTTGTTGAATATTTTCATATATATTTGATCAAACCAAATTTTAAAAGTAATTTTTTGTACTTGATTTTCAACTAATGATAGTTCAAGCATAACTGAAACTTTGCATTTATTGGATGCCCATTTCCATCATGAAAGGAATTCAGTAAACAAACTTTGATACAAAGTAATGAGTTAAGCCACAATAAATATTAACAACAATAAAAGCTTTTAAGCATTGCATTTGAATGCCTTAACAAATATTATGCCAAAATAAGACTGACCAAGATTAACCTTGCTTGGAAACTAAAAATAATAAAACTCCAAAAGTCAACTAAATCAACAATTGGAGTTGGGAACACAAACCCTTGAATTAACTAGATTAGAGGGTGTCGCTTGAGAGAATCTAAATGAAGCAATGATAGAAAGGTGCTCCATGGGGAAGCTCTGAAAAGGTCTCCAAAAAACTTGTTGGCCCTGGGGCCTAACTTAATGCTGACAGGCTACCTAATATCCAATTTGTTCCCAAATTTTATCTGGGTGAGTTACCCTATGCTAAAAAAAGGCTATATTCTTAACCCTTCAGATTGAGTGGAGGATCTTTTTTACTGAAATTTGAGAAATCCATTTAGCCTGATTATAGATGCCAATCTGTTCTTTCATCTTCCACTGGAGCTGATTTTAGAGGATACTCTCATTGCGCTAGACGACTCAATTTTCTTGATGAAACCAAGAGTCCAAATAATATGTCTCCAACCAATTTTCCTTTTTAACGAAGTACATTTCTAGAATATGGGAGGAACTTAGCCATTATTATGACCAAAGACTGGGAAACTTAGTATGTACTTATTAAATTCAGAGAAAAGAAAGTTCTAGGCAAAGTAATAGTGGTTAATAGTCTACCTTGGTGTGGTATGATTGCACCATTTCCATTTCCACTAAATACCAAATATTAGTTTTTGAATTGCTATGTTTCTATATATGTCCCGAGAAAGATCATTTTTGGAGACCCTTATTAGTACAAGACTACAATTTGTATCCACAATAATTCTTTATTCTCTTGGGAAAGTAAAAGGTCTCAAGAGAGTTAAAGAATTTTGGATTTTTGTCTGAAAATATCTTCTTCAATTATTCCCATAGACAAATAATTAAATAAAGAGGGATCTATCTAGCCTTTTATCCCTTCATTGTAAAAGCTTTTAATTTTGTCAAATCATAATATTTAGGATTAAATTTAGCTGTTGAATGTGTGGTTATTGTTCAAGGGGTGTGTGACCTGGGCCTTTCCATATTCCATCTTTTTACTTCATCACTTTGTTGATGGAAATGTCCGAAACTATTTTTGTCCATACAGATCACATTATCCTCCAAAGACACTGGCCAGTTCTTGGAGGAGATTTATGAAAGAAATGATCTTGAAAGGATAATGATTCAAATATTTGAATTTGGACAAGATGCCCTACTTCCACAAATGATAGTCAGAAGCTAAGACCCACAAACATTTTCCTTCCCTTGAGTTCTGAATCACCATGAATCTATAATTCCCATCCCACCTGACTGGATGGGTGCACAGACATACTATGGATTAGATTTTTGGTGTAATGGTGCAACCACTATATTGAAGAAAAGACCACAAGCAGTCAAAATGGATAGGTATTAACTAACCCTTTTTTCTGAATGTTTTAGGGCCATCAAGAATGGAACAAATGTAATTGGGAATTTGATTCAAGGTGGATTTTGGCATGAATTCCCTCCTTGCAAGATTTAGAAATTTAGTAGGCCAACTCTCCAAGGACCACAATATTTTATCTAGAACGGAAGCTAGTTCTAAACCTGAATTGGTTGGAAGCCATACAAACACCCAAGTATTTGATTATTCCATTTTTTGTCAAAGGAGAATACCCAAAAGCTCCATGGTTTGTATGAAAGTACCCCTCCTTGTGATAGGGGACATGTTAAAAATTTCCTACCATTAGTGCAAAACTACAGCTTATGGTGATTCTCTTACAATTTCTATGTTTCTTTAACAACATAAACAGATATAGATTTGTATTAAAATAAAGCTACAGTTGCAGCATCCATCAAGATAATGTAAAATTTACAGATCCGGTCTTTACTTTTCAGAAAAGAGACCACCAAAAGTTCTGCTATGCTAACTTCTTTGGCTAGCTCGATAGTACTACATATATTACATTCTATACAACATGTGAAATTCCTAACAAATAGTCCTCCCAACAAATATGCTTACATACCATGTACTAACACAGGAATTTTAAAATGAGCTTGCCCATAACGTGTCTTTCCAGCAACCTTGGACGTCTGAGCCTCCTCTAACTGGTTCAATCATGATGCACTTCCTGCTGTACTACTTCCTCCTCTTCTCTCAACTTCTTTGGCCTATAGAATCCATCAGAATGTGACGGAGGAGTATACAAATGTGTTGCTTCCCTTGAAAATTTCCTTCTTTCTTGCAACTACCCAACTCTCTTGAGTCTCCAGTAGCCCTTTCAATTTTCTCTTCAATTTATTCAAGCCAAATGTTGTTTTTTCCTCCTATAATCTCAGTCCCCTATTGCCTCAATTTGAATCTTTCCAGTTGGTATTCCACATCCTCCAATTGTTGGTTCTACAAGAATTTTGAGTCCTTCTATTCTCTCTCCAAAATATTCCTTCATTATTTAATTTCCTGACTAGTAAACATGACAGTTCATAGTGGTTTGGGTGGATATGGTTTTCCATGATGGTTTCCCTAAACAAGAATTATCCACAATGGTTTCAGGATCCTTTGAAAAACAGAATTTATCCAGAGATATTAAATTCAAATTGAGACCAGAGATTAGAAAGGAAATAAAAAATAGATAGTGAAGCATCTCAGTGGCATCAGATATAGGCATACTCATCAAGCAAAAAATCCCCGCTATGCATCAGGCCAACATCCATATTCACACCTGATTTAGTACCACATTCAATGTGATGGCCCATATATGGTGCAGAGAATTTAAAGCTGTGAGATGCCATGAAGTGAAAAGGTACCACGATGTGAAGGGATGGCAGGATTCTTAAAGTGTCTTCTATTCCTGCTGAAATAGATGGTTAAATGTCTTCTATTTCAACAAGAATAGAATATATTTATCCAAGCATGTTTCAAAATTATAGGAGAGAGAGAGCATGAATATTATTCTTTTGGATCTGTTGCGATAAAATATATTCTGGAGCTTCATACCCCTACCCAGTTTTTTTCCAAACCCCTTCATTTCAATGCAGTGACCATTGGATGAGACATTAGATTCTCCAACCAAAATGTGCCACAAAAAGGAAAGCGCTGAGCTCCTGAATGAGCCCCGATATGACCATATAGAAAAGAAATTTCTCGAAGCTATTCGATCAATTGTGTTGGTGATTTGTAGTCAGAGTATGTTGGTGAGCGGGATCGGGGATTTGAGTTGAAAAGATAATCAAATTGTTGTATAATTCAAGTTCATTGTTGAGAATTCCAAGGCATTTTGTTTTAGTTTGGCTAGACCCCGGATAAATTTGGTGGCATTTCATATAAATTTGGCAGTGCTTTGGATAAATTGGAGGCATTTGGATTAAATTTGGCTGGAATATATCAAAGGTATGGAATCCAATCAGTTGCAGCATCCAATATGGTAAGTAAATGTATCTTTTCAAGATGTTTTGTATTCTTTAATGTCTCTAAAACCACTTATTTTAGTCTAATGCTTCATTTTGTATTGATTTGAATTTATTGAAATGCTGTAAAGACATCATTTCGTATTTTCATTTAATCCTCAATTTAGCTCAAATGCATCATTTTTCTGTTATCTGGAAAGATCTAATTTTATTTCAATATAATTTTCCCCTCAAATTCCTTATCATGTTTTAATCTTTGAGTGGTTTATTTGATATACAATTTGTTATTTTTCTCAAAATCCTTGTTTTTCATTTTCTACTAGTTCCTTATTTCCTTTGCTGCTTTATGTGCTTAAAATATTTTGCTACCTAATTGATCCGTGCTACTATCAATTGTGCTTGAAATAATGAACTGGAAGGGATGTTTAGGCAAATATTCGATATCATTTTGCTAAACCTTGTGTTTTTCAGCATCAACATTGAGAAATTGTTATCTTGTGTCAAAACTAGGCTTTGTCCTCTTATTGAACAACTATATATCATTTCTAGTTCAAATTTTATTGTATTTCCTTAGACTGTGGTTTGGAGTTGACAAACTGGTACCTTGATTGAAGAACTAGTTTCTGCAGCTTGTCATTGTATCTCAAGAACTGGAGAATTTAATTAGCCAGTTCAAATTTATATAAATTTTGTAAAAAAATGGTCAAGCTTCAACTTAATATGTTTTCAATCCTCACATTTAATTTTGATGTTTTTTGTTGAAATTTTAAGTTATAAAAAATATCTCTATTTTTTTTTGAATAAATGAAGTTATAACAAAAATTGTTTAACTCATTTTATATGTAAGGGTGATTTCTTCCTTCCAAATTTCTTTTGCTAAATTTGAACATGAACCACATGAATTTGATAGTAAACTGGAAGAAAAAGGGAGCACGGTAGAAGAGTGAAGTTTTTCTTTTCTAGTTGTACTTTTTTCGTGTCATTTGAATTCAGTTTTCCATGAATTTTAGGCATGGAAGTTTTTTTTCACATTCTGAAATGATATTTGCATTTCTGCCTATGATCTTAACGTTAAGTTTTAGAAATTGAAACTTCTTTAATGGGGGTATCTTAAGGTATAATTTTAAAATGTGTATATGTTAAGTGATATTGACACTTACAATTTTATCTTAAATTTGTTTTTCATTTACTAAAGACTCTTTTTTCGTTTTTTCTAGAACTTCAACTTCTGTGGCTTGTGAGAAACCTCTGCTTAGAATTTATGGTAGTTTTCTTCCACTGATTGAATTTCTTGGACATGTAACATTATTCATGAAGAAATGATAGTATATAAATGATAAAGGTAGAAACTTGTATCAGCATCAAGGCATGCCACACTATCTTTCTGAAGCTAAAACAAAGATTGATTTACAAGCAAAACTGGAGGTTCTATCTAGTTTATTCTCACAAAGTTCAACTTCAAGGTACTGATAATTTTAGTACTTGTTAGTCTGACAGTCATGCATGTACACAAGCACCGGTTTCTTTTCTGACAAACTGCAATCACCTAATAGTTACAACTGGCTACCCATGATACTTTGATCCCAGTTTCCTATTAAGTTTGGGAAGTGGTTGCAATATTGTAAAGACCTTGTGATACTGAAAGAAGTCTGCATGTGTTGCATTTCTTATTTTAAGCCAGATTCCTTTACCATGCCATTGAGTTAAGGTCCTTTAAGGCCATGGGCATGCTTGCTAGTCAAGATTCTGTTTTGAAAGCTCTTAAATGAGTTAATAAGTCATTCATTTAGTACTGATATTGGCATCTTTTGGCTCAATACAGGTGGCTCCCATTAACATTATTGTTTGTTCTCATGTATGGGTGGAAGATTCTAAAGTATCTTGGATTGATGGAGAAGTACTAGAGATCAATGGCCAAAAATCAAAACTTCATCTCCCTAATGGAAAGCCAGTAAGACATTGTCACTGTTTATGATGATGGGTTTGTTTGCTTTATCTTTGGTATTAAAGTTCTTCTATCACCAACACAATGTTCTTCTAAGGATTGGATTTGTGAAGCAAATTATGAAATTCATGTTCCAACGGTATACAGTGCCAAAGTCCAACACTTTTCATCGACTAAAGATGTTGTCTTCCATAATTATTCTGTAATTAGTCCTCTTTAGATGAGTTAAGTGGAAAAAACACTGGAAAAGGTTATCTATTTTGCAGTCAATATTGTTATAGTTCATCAAGTTGCTGCCAAAAATTTAGAATGAATTGATTATTTAATATATAGTTTGTCTCATTAAATTCTATGAGTATTCTTGAAGATATTTGTATTTATTCTCACCTCTAATTTCCTTGGTTTTTTGAAACATCTCATCCCCTTCTCAAGCACTTATGTAAGAGTGAGATTGCTGGTATCTTGCCAGCCCTAACTAGCCCAAGAACAAAAAACATGTAACAAGCACGATTTGAATTTGGGCACAGAGGATAAGAACTTTTCCTATTAACCACCCCTGCTAATCCTGTTAGACATAATACTTTTAGCTATTTTTTAACAGATGATTACCATGAAAATTATATCAACGCAAGGAGAAAAAGTATTATTTCAGTAATTGCACTTTTTTTGGTTGCAAATGATAATTTTTTGCTTGTTTACAGGTGGTTGTATATATTTCAAATGCACACCCAAAAGATACTGAAGAGGGGTGTGGATGATATGACAAAACTTGCTTATTTGCATGAACCAGGAGTTCTACACAATTTGTCAACTAGATATCAACTTAATGAAATATATGTGAGTGTTTTAGTTTCTTGATTTTGACTATTCTGTTGAGCATTCTATAGAAATGTTTTGAGCAGTTTTCTCAGGATTTGATCTGTTATTGTTTCATATGAGTAGAATTACATACAATTTATCTAAATAAAAATGAATAGTTATGTCAGCTATTAAAGCAACAACGAGCTTATTGCATTGTCTAGTACTTTACAAACATATATTGGGAGCATACTGATTACCATCAATCCTTTTAGAATACTTCCTCATTTATATGATAGACAAATGATCGAATATTTCAAAGGAGCTACATTTGGAGAGCTAAGCCGTCATGTTTTTTCTATGGAAGATCCTGCATATAGGTATGCTACTGTGATTATCCTTGATCAAGTGATGTTTGACCTGGAGAAAATATTACAAAAGTAGCAAATTGAGAATTTTTTGGATAGAGGGTGATGATCAACGAGAGAATAACTCAATCCATTTTAGTAAGTGGAGAAAGCAGAGCAGGTAAAATAGAATCTACGAAAATGCTTGTGTGCTATCTTTCTTACATAGAGGGGTGAGGAGCAACTGAAGGAAGATCATTGGAACAACAAGTGCTAGAACTAAGAAACCATTGCATTTATATCTTTGAATGGATGCCAATATTCATTGACAACACTCCACTGATAAAATCTCTTACGATGATATAATTCTTATGTTTCTAAATCATAATTATGTTGCAATATATTGACTTTTCACCTTTTGTGGCTTGCAGTCAAATCCTGTTCTTGAATCCTTTAGAAATGAAAAAATTGTCAGAAATAACAATTCGAGGTGAAGTGTTTTTTATATTTTGATATATGCTATTATGCAACTCATTCAAGGAAATAATGGAAAGTTTGAATTGTCAATTAAAATTCCCATCATATAAGTTTCTAATGTTTTAAAACACTAGTTTGATCGAATTCCTTCTCAACTGCAGTCGCTTTGGTAAATTTGTTGAGCTTCAATTTGACAAAAATGGAAGAATCTTAGGAGCTGTTGTTAGAACCTACCTATTGAAAAGGACCCATGTTTGTCAAATTTCAGATCCTGAGAGGAATTATCATTGTTTCTATATGATTTGTGCTGCACCACCAGAAGTATGTTAAATGCATGCATTTAATGTTTCTATTTCTATATGCATTCTGCACCACCATTAGATCGATGCTTTCATTATCATTGTTTCTATATGCATGCATTTAATGTTCAAAATTTAAATTGAATGGAGATGTTGTTTATTTTCAAACCAAGTTTGTTTCTATTTATGATTGATTTTAAAGAATAGTATGCTAACAATCAGAGTTGTGATTATTTTCTTGGTCCTTTAAGGATATTGAGAAATACAAATTGGGGGTTCCAAGAACATTTCATTATCTCATCCAAATGAATTGTTATGAATTGGATGGTGTTAGTGATGCTAAAGAGTATCTTGCAACAAGAAGGGCAATGGATGTAGTGGGAATCAGTCCTTAAGAACGAGTATTTTTTATTTGAACAACTGCGTGTTATGAAATATCACATTAAAAGGTTATGTGTTGCGTGAATATAGACTGTGTATTGCGCTGAATCATTCCATTTTTTAGGATGCGATTTCGAGTTGTGGCAGCTATTCTCCATCTAGGCAACATGGATTTTTCCAAGGGGGAGGATACAGACTCATCTAAAACAAATGATGACAAAGATATGTTTCATCTGAAAATGGTAGCTGAACTTTTCATGTATGGTTTATTTCCAATACTAAATTATGTATTATGTGCTTCAAGTGTTGTATGCTATATCTTAAGCATGTTAAGTTGTAAACTGATTTATTACAATGAATCAATTTTTTCTCCCTATCCTAGGTGTGATGTTAAAGGTGTTGAATACTCCCTTTGTAAATGTGTCATTGTGACACAAGATGAAAGCATTACAAAATAACTAGATCCAGTTGCTGCAGCAACCAACTGGGATGCATTGGAAAAAATAATTTATTCATGATTATTTGACAGGTATGGATTGTCATGCTTGATGTTCTCCGCTTCTTTAGAATCAGATATAAACAAGTGAAATACACTTTTACACATTTATTGTTTTCTCAAATTATGTCAAGGATTGTCCAGATGGCTTAAGTAAAATCTTTGCATTTAAATTGTTTACGGGATGGTGAATAAAATAGATATTTCAATTGGTCAAGAACCTAATTCAAAGATGCTAATTGGGGTTCTAGATGTAATATGGTTTTGAAATTTTTAAGACCAACATGTACCTTTTAATCATGGCAATCAAAATTGCTTCAACAATCTTTCATGAAAAACTGTAGTTGTTTTTTTACTGAATGTCTGCAAATTAGTATCTCTAGTATGCATGGTAGTCATAGAGACTCAGTCGAAATAAGGGAGGCAAGTTGTTTAAATATCATAATTTTTTTTTTGCAGAATTTGTTAGAATTCCGAGTTAATTTATGTATATATTGGTCCTAAGTTTTTTGTTGTAGACCATTGCAGAAGTCTTGACCTATATGTGTTATATGTTGCTGAATTTTTTTTGCAGTATATTTTAAAAGTTAAAAAAATATAATTTATTTGCTGCTAATTGTGGATTTTTTTTGTGATTTCCTATACACTGGGTTTGTAATAGGCCAGGGAACCACATTTCCTTTCCTTATATTAACACTGATTTAATTCTTTATATATTTTCTCCCTGTGTGGCAGCTTTGAACAATTGTGTATCAATCTCACAAATGAGAAGCTACAGTAACACTTCAATGAGGTCAAAAAAAGATTTATCTTTAGTGAATTATTGGTTGTTTGGCTTGCAAGAGATATCTTCATTGCATCATACATTCTTGACTTACCCAAGTCTTTTCTTTATTGGATTTCACAGGAGTGAACTTAACTAAGTGGGCCATTGAGTATGAAGAGGCTATTACTGAGGCTTTTCCATTGAGTATGAAGAGCCTGCTGCTGAGGCTTTCCCATTGAGTATGAAGAGCATGCTGCTGAGGCTTTCAAGATGTTAAGTATGGGTTACTTGAAGTTGTTGTGGGATCTATGTATGGCTTAGAAGCCAAGTACAAGTGGGATGGTTTAGCCATCGTAATATTTTGAAATGCCATTGATGTGCTAGATGATTTTCATGTAAATTTATATGGAGATAGGTTTTGAGAAAAGTCATATTTATTGTAATACTTGACATTTCATATAATATAATTTGTGAGGTTTAAAAATTATATGGTTGAACTTTATATTATTTATAAGTGTTGTAATTAACTAATTAATGTGACATTGCATAATTCACATGTGTATTAGATGATTATAAATAATGTATGATTCTTTTTTTTATTTTAAACATAATATCATATTAAAAATTAATATTGATTAATAATAGATACCATTAAAACTACTAAAATATAATAACCACACATAAAACGACTAAAAATGACTAAATTAGTGACTAATAAATGAGATTGATGACCAAACTTCACATATAAAATGACCAAAAATCTAGAGATACGTGACCAAACAATGAGATATAAATGACCAAAAAATGACCAAAATTCGCATATCAATGACTAAAAATCAGTTTTGGTGGCTAATTTACGGTCTTTGATTACGCGACCAAATTTGGTCATATTCTAGTTTGTCACGTGGTCATTAATTTGGTCATAAATGTGGTCATATATTTGGTCATTGATTCAAATATATAACCAAATTAATGACCAACTGACAAGCTATAAATGATCAAAATAAAAAAGACCAATTTTGGTCGCGTAATAAAAAGACCGAAATTAGCCACCAGTGATCGTCAAACCAAAAGTGGTCATTGATATGTGGATTTTAGTCTTTTTTTCACTAATCTCTCATTTTCCACTAGTCTATCAGTCTTCCCAAAGTGCCTCTCAGCCATATTTGCACAGCTCTAGAAAAATGCCTGCCAAGGAGAGAGAAAGAAGATACAGAAGATGAAAGTGGTCTTGATGGATTCACCTTGTTGGCCTCTACCCATTGGGCATCTCACTTTCCAAGTTTGAAGGAAAAATGAAATCACCTTGGTGACCTAGGGTTTGAAGAGAACTGGTTAAGTGTTAGACAAAGAGTTTGAGAGACAACTTGGAAATGCCCGCAAGGGGGTGTTCCTTTGATGATAAAATTCATCAGATGATATGGTCATGTTCATTGTTGAAATGGATATCTAGAAATTCTCTTGGTTTTTCTTATGGTTATCAGATAAGGAAAATATCAACTTGCCAAAATAGAAGAAAAACGTTATTTTTCATACTAAAGACAAAGGGAAAATGGCTAAGTGTTGTAAAGGGGCTAAGTGATGCCCGCATTAAGGTTGATGCCCACACTAAGAATGGTGTCGGCATGGGGTGGAATGGCATAGATGATCATGTGTCATGGAGATGAAATCATTTTTTCATTATGACATCATTCTGGAGAAATATGACAAATTAGTGAAAATCAGGAAATTGGATAAGTATAGGAAAATTGGTCCAAGTAGCCTTAAGAGGATGCCCATTACAAATTGTCTGTTCAAGAAAATGAATGTAGCACATGAGGATATTGTATGTTGTTGTTTTCTCTATTCAACCATGGTCTCAATTTTTCCAAAGAGACCCTGAAGAAGAGTTTATGGATCTGCCACAACTGTGGTTTAGGGAAATTAGACCAAGCCTAGGAGAAGATAAAAAATTGTCTAGGTATGGAATCATTGGTAGAATCTGCATAAATGGCCTTGGGGAAATTCCTTCCACAGCTCATTGGATGATGATAAAAATATTATGAGAGTGTGGATCTCTAGAGTGTTGTATGGTGCACCCAACCACATCATTAGCCTGACCAAAATGTCTTTCAAGAAGAAGATACCAATATTCCAACAATGTCTGTCAGCCATATTTACACAGCTCTATAAAAATGCTCACCGAGGAGAGAAAAAAAATCTCTTTGACATTAATATAATTTATTTTCCACATTGTAGCAAGAATAAAAAAATGACCAAAATTAAATATTTAAAGGAATAATCTTGCATTGAGAAACAAATTCATATGCAACAAATAACAATAATATTAAGCTGATTTCTTAACTCAATTGAGGACAAGATAAGTTTATGTATTATATGAAAAATATTTATTTCATACGATATAGGGACATTGACGTCATAACCCAATATACCTAAATTTGTGAAAAAAAATAATATACGTGAAATCAATTAAAAAAAAACCATTTTCATACATTCCTTACCGTGCATTCCTAAGCTTGCATTCCTCAACATGAATTCCTCTGCATGCATTGCTAATATTGCATTCCTTAGCTTGCATTCCTAACCTTGCATTCCTTAGTGTGCATACCAAACCAACCATGACCGCAATTGAAATTGGGTCGTCGCGTACTCTGAAAACAGATGAAACAGGGGCGTCTTGAACCATGGAAACAAACACAGGGGCCTTCTCTACCACGACATCAGGAGAAGCTCGGGGTTCCTAGGTTGAACCATTTACAGTGAAAATATTCCAAGATAATTCTGATTAATGGAGTGATACAGGCATATGGCCAACTGGTATGTTAAATATCCTTTTAAAAGTAGGAGTGGATAAATTTATTTTTGGACATTTTAATTTCCAAAATGATGAGATAGATGATGCCATTTATAGTTATGATCATGGGGCTATGGAATTGAATATTTTTGGGAAGAGGGTTCATCTAGACCCCTATTTGGTTTCTAGAGAAACCAAAATTCCACGAAGAGAGGGGCAAATGCTAAACTCATGGAAAACTCCCAAGCTAGGAAAGATTCAGATGGCCAGTAAAATTTGTGGGAAACGGGTTGTTGTTCCTAGGAATGGTCCAAAAATGGAACATGTTCCTCAAAGAACATACAAAAACCTGATTTAGATTACCCTTAGGACCATTATGAATCACCACAAGTAGAATAATATTTTGGGTTATTGCATGAAGCTGGCCATACAATGGGTTGAATACATGGCCATAGTGTTAGTTTTTCAACATTAAGCTAGCATTATTAGGATCTTTAACCGAGAGAATAACAAACACAAGAATCAAACACAAGAGACAATGAACATAGTGTTTTTCCTCGGGGAAACCATAAATGGAGAAAACCCTGCAACTTCCTCAGAGATAGAATGAGCACCAAAATAGAAAATCCCAAAATAGTAAGTGATCTCCCGAAAATAGTAACCTTCTTCTTATCTAGCCCCAGTGTCTTCTCCTTCCTCAACTATGTGCTACACTTGAGTGTGTATGTGATGTGTGCTAAATAGAGAAGTCACTTCTCTATTTATACTGCTTCCTGGCATGACTAAAACCCTACTAGGGCCAACTTCACCAAGTGAGTCTAATAACCCTAGTGCCTTGGAACTACAGGGACTTTAAACAATAGGAGGGTTTCCCACAATGACTTGACATGACTTGTTTACATTATAGATCCTCCCAATTGAAACATCAGGGCATGACATAATGACTCAATTACATAATAGATACATCCCAGAATAAACATCAGGTTACAAGACATAAGATACATAGATGAATACATTCCAAACTTACAAATACATCAACACTCCCTCTTAACTAGCACAGTATTCTTTCGACACAATTTTCAGCATTGGTCTTCTTCTCTACATCCACTGGATCATCTTATCATTTTAAAGTCTTCAAGTCTTCTTTGTCTTCAAGTCTTGTTCTTATTCAAGTCTTCAATTCATCTTCTACTTCAAGTATTCTTCATCATGGGATCTGCATGATCATGACTACTGGCTTATCACTGCTAGATCATCACTCGATCTGGATCATCGTCACATTTGGATCATCACTTGATCTGGATCATCATCAATTCTGGATCATCATCACAACTGGATCATCACTTGATCTAGATCGTCATCAAGTCTGGATCATCATCACATCTGGATCATCTCATGCTATCTCTGAATGGTGCTATCTCAATTCTTCTCATCACAGGAAGTTCTACAGAGTCAATCATGTAGGCCTACCCTTTATGTAGGTCTTCATCAGTGGTTATATCTGACACTTAAGTCAGAATGGACCGCCCGGCTCTTACATCTGACCTCATCTTGTTATAAAGGCATGCCCAACACTCACATCTAACCTCATCTTGTCAAAAAGGCCCAGCACTCACATCTGACCATGTGTAAACACATCGCGCCAGAATGGCTCAGCACTTATATCCTATCATGTGCAAGCACATCGCATTGGAAAGGATTTGCACTTACATCTGACCTCATCCTGTTAGAAAGGCACAGCACTCACATCTGACCATGTGTAAACACATTGCGCCAGAATGGCTCAGCACTTATATCAAACCTCATCCTCTTAGAAAGGCTCTGCACTTGCATTTGACCATGTGCAAACACATCGCATCGAAAGGGCATGCACTCACATCTGATCATGAAGGAACTAATCCTATCATCACATTAGAATGCCCCCAATCCCATACTTAGCTACCTGGTAACTGACCAGGTGCCTCCATTCTCCTAGAGAATGGAAGTTGCCCTTACATCTGACCTGCTCGTCAGAATGGCCAACACTCACATCTGGCATGGGATGAACCTAATCCTTTAGCCATGATAGAATGGTTCATCCCTTACATCTTGTCAAGTGGGAACACATCCATCTCTCACATCATAATGGATTCTCAGTCCTGAACTAAGTTTTCCTGGTAACTGAACAGGCACCTCCATTCGTAGAATGGCAACAGCACTCATATCTGATCACTTAGGAACCAATCCTATAGTCGCATCAGAATGGCTTAGCACTCATATCTAACATGTAACGAACCAAATCCTCTCACCATGACATAATGGATTAGCCCTTACATTTGACCATGGAAGGAACTTAATCCTCTCCCATGTTAGAATGGCTCACAGACTCATCATTTCCCTTTGGAGGGAACCTCGATCTGGAGAACACCAAGCTTCTCCCTGATGTACTCAAAATTCACCCTAGGTAATGGCTTCATGAACACATCATCTATCTGATCATCCATCGCAACATACTGGAGCTTCACTGCTCCCCTCTACACCATATCCCTAATATAGTGATACTTGATCTCGATATGCTTCGACTTGTCATGGAACACTGGATTCTCTGACAACTTCACGCAACTTTGGTTGTCACAATGTATACAAGTAGCATCCAACTAGAGATCAAATAAATCAAACAGTAGCTTCCTCAGCCATACTGCCTCACAACTAGTTGAACAAGCTACGACATATTCTACTTTAGCTATACTTAGTGCCACACATGATTGCTTCCTACTAAACTAAGAGATCAAACCTGATCCCATACTGAAGCAACACCCTGAAGTGCTCTTCCTATCGATGGCACTTCCTGCCCAACTTGAATCAACATAACCCTTCAGGTTAATCTTCTAATTTGACTCATACTTGATCCCATAATCAACTGTACCCCTCAAGTACCTCAGAATATGCTTTGCAACAATCAAGTGAAAATTTCTCGAATCTGTCAAGAACTAGCTCAAGGTGTTCACAGTAAAGCAAATGTCTGGTATCATGTTCATTAGGTACATCAAGGACCCAATCATCTGATGATACATCGTAGCATCAGCTGACTCTGATGAAGCATCACTCAATAGCTTCAGGTTCGATGCCATAGGTGTAGCCATAGCTTTGCAGTCCATCATCCCAAACCTCTTTAGGATCTTTACTACATACCTCCCTTGTCCAAGGAAGATTCCATCTGCACTCTGCCACACCTCCGTACCTAGAAAATAATGCGTCATACCCAAGTCCTTCATTTAGAACTCGGCAGCAAGCTTTCTCTTTGTATCAACAATCAACCCATCCATACCTGTCACAAACAGATCATCTACATATAGTCGGAGCATCACTAGGTTGCCATCTTCAACCTTGTAGTACATGTTGGAATCTGCTTTACTCTTGGTAAAACCCAAAACTGGATAGAAAGCTGTCAATTCTACCATACCAAGTCCTGGGTTCTTGTTTCAAACCGTACAGGTCTTTCTTCGATCTGCACACATGAGACTCCCTGTCATGTGTCTCAAAACCGAGTGGTTGTTCTACATACACTTCCTCTTCCACTACACCATTTAAGAAAGCAGTATTGACATCCATCTGGTGTATCTTCAATTTCATCATTGCAGCCAGAGCTAGTACTGATATGATGGAAGTGTATCTGGCTATAGGTGCAAAGGTTTATTCATAATCTATTCCTTCTTTCTGAGAGAAACCCCGAGCCACAAATCTTGCTTTATATTTTTCAATGCTACAATCTGCATCATGCTTGATCTTGTAGATCCATTTGGAAGTTACAACTGACTTCCCTTCTAGTCTTGGGACAACATCCCAAACATCATTCTTCATGATCGATTGATATTCTTTGATCATAACATCCTTCCATTATTTTTGTTCTGCAACTTCTTCATAACTGGAAGGTTCTTTATTAATGAAATCACATATTAAAGCTACATACCCGGAGCAGGATCTGGTCCTCTTTCTTTCTCTGTGATTTTCTTCTGGAGCCCCATATCTTTCCGCACCTAGGATAATTTCATGTACCCAAGCAGGTTTCCTCTTATGAGGATTCTTCTCCAGAGGTCGATCTATAGGTCTTTGTGGTTCTTCAAATTCTCGATCTTCTACTTGAGTTTCTTCGTTCATGGTTGTATCATGAATTCTGGGTGCTTTTGCTTCTTCAGGTTCTTCAGTAGGTCTCTTTCTGGATTTGTTGTAAGTTGTGTCTTCATCAAATGTCACATCCCTGCTGATGTCAATCTTCTTGTATCCTGGGAAATATATTCTGTAAGCCTTCGAGCTTTCAGAGTATCCCACAAATATACCCTTCTTTCCTAAAGGATCTAATTTTGTTCTCTTCTCTTTTGGAATGTGTATGTAAACAGGACAACCAAATATTCTGAGATGGTTTACTTTTGGTTTCTTTCCAGAGAAGACTTCTTCAAGAGTCTTGTTCTCGAGTACTCTATGTGGAGTACGGTTCTATGCATACACTGTTGTTCTGGCAGCTTCCTCCCAAAGATGCATAGGAAGATCTTGATCATGAAGCATAGCTCTTGCAGCTTCCATGATAGTTCTGTTATTTCGTTCTACAATCCCCTTATGTTGTGGATTATAAGGAGTGGACAACTCTCTCTTAATCCCTGATTCTTTACATATCTCTTTGAATTCATTTGAAGTGAATTCTCTACCATTATCTGATTGAAAGGTCTTGATCTTCTTTTCAGTATGATTCTCGATCAAGGCTTTGAATTCCTGGAACTTAATGAATACTTCGACTTTGTTCTTCATGAAGTAAACCCATGTCTTCCTAGAAAATTCATCAATGAAAGAAACATAGTATATATACCCGCTTAGTGAGCTTGACGACATAGGACCACATACATCGGAGTGGATGATTTCCAAGATTCCTTTTTCTTTGCTTTTGCTACTTGGAAATGTCTTCTTTGTGTTCTTTCCTTTTGTACATCCTTTGCAAACCCCATCATGTTTTGCTTGTATTTCTGGAAGACCTTCAACAAATTTGCTTGCAAGAGGTAGTGCTCTATAATAAACATGTGCAAGCCTTCTATGCCAAAGTTCATTTGTCTCTATTGTGTCATGGACTAAGACTTGTTCTGAATGGCCCTTCAATTTGTACAAACCTCCTTCTTATTCACCAATCACTATTGCATCATCAATAGTCTTTCCTTTTGGCCACATGATGACTTGACCATCTAATGCAACCCTCAATCCTTTTGCATCTAATGCTGATATGGAGAGAAGGTTATTTTTGAGTCCTGGCACAAACAATACTTCCTTCATTGTCATACACTTTCCAGAGTCTAGCTTATAGGAAGATTCCCCACTACCTTTTATTGGATATTGGTAGTCAACTCCTAGCTTCACCTTGTGAGGTGATTCATGTTCTGATAGTTTCACAAAGGATTCCTTGAATCCAGTCATATGTTTGGAAGCCCCACTATCTATAAGCCAATCATCACTTCCATGAGTAATGTTTCCCGTGAGAGCGGAAATCAAAATGTATTCATCCTCGCTTGAAGAATTTTCAATTTCATATCTGGTTCTCTTCAATGAAGGTTCATCATCCTCTGCAGCATGAGCATGATGTCTTCTTTCGTTTCCCTTCTTCTTGTGAGAGCTACTTTTGTTCTTAGTAAAATCTCTAGCAAAGTGACCTTTTTCATCACATGTATAACAAATGAAATTAGACGTATCTCTAGGTTTTCTAGAGTTATTCCTTTGATGAGAGTACTTACTTCTGTGATGGCTAGATCTGGGTTTCTTGGATTATACTGTGAGAGCTTGATATTCACTTCCCATCTTCTCTTCTTGAGCTGCTATCCGAGATTCTTCTTGAGAACATTCTTCCCAAAGTCTGTTGAACTTGACTAACTTCTTTCTAGCACAGATCCCTTGAATGAAAGAGTCCCATGTCCTAGGGAGACCATTCAAGATGGTCATCACAATTTCTGCATTCTCCACTTCTTCATCTATTGCTTCTAATTGTTCCTTGATCTGAGAAACCCTTGTGAAGTAATATTGGATGGTATCTGCATTCTGGATCTTCACATTCTTTAGTTGATTCCTCAGAGTCATTTTCCAGTTTATGTTCTTCCCTTGAAACAATTTGGTTAGGGCATCAAACATAGCTTTAGGTGTCTTGAGAGAGGATACCTGTGGGATAAGGTGATCCTTGAGAGAATCAGCAATGATCCTCTTTTCCATAACCAACTTCTTCTTATTTAAGGCCTTAGCCTCGTCTCCCTCTGGAACTGGAACCTCCTCATTGATGTAGGAGTCCAACTCATTCTCTTCTAGGACCAAGGAGATCCTATACTTCCAAGCTCGGAAGTTATCATCTCCCTCAAGCTTTTCATCAAGCTTGGTATGATGAGACATATTAAATGAGAATCTCAAATGGAAATACAAAAGATTTAGATCTTACCAGGTCAAGATGTCGGATCTGGATTTGGAGCTGAAATCCTGTAGTACTCGTTCAGGAGCAAATTAGGGTTTTTATTTTCCAGAGTTCTGTCCAACCAAATTCTTTGAAATTGATCCCTAACTTCTATTTTGGGGAGGAGATCAATCTAGGCCTGGGCTCATTGAAAAATTCCTCTTCTGTGAAAATCCATAATTTCTAGCAGCAGTGTCGGGTCCAAAACTGAAAAACCTCAGAATTGGATTCTGCTTCGATAGAAAGATGCACCCTAAGGAGCAGAGTTATTCCACCTTACTTTTGCTGAAAATATATGGAGGACGATCCACAAACTAGGAAACCCTAGTTCCTNTCAGGTTAGCTCTGATACCATGTTAGTTTTTCAACATTAAGCTAGCATTATTAGGATCTTTAACTGAGAGAATAACAAGCACAACAATCAAACACAAGAGAAAATGAACACAATGTTTTTCCTCGAGGAAACCATAAATGGATAAAACCCCGCAACTTCCTTAGAAATAGAATCAGCACCAAAATATAAAATCCCAAAATATTAAATGATCTCCCGACAGCACTAACCTTCTTCTTATCTAGCCCCAGTGTCTTCTCCTTCCTCAACTATGCGCTAGACTTGAGTGTGTATGTGATGTGTGCTAAATAGAGAAGTCACTTCTTTATTTATACTGCTTCCTGGCATGACTAAAACCCTACTAGGGCCGACTTCACCAAGTGAGTCTAATGATCCTAGTGCCTCGGAACTGCGGGGACTTTAACTCTTAGACAATAGGAGGGTTACCCAGAATGGCTTGACATGACTTGTTTACATTATAGATCCTCTCAATCGGAACATCGAGGCATTGAACAATGACTCAATTACATAATAGATACATCCCAGAATAAACATCGAGTTACAAGACATAAGATACATAGATGAATACATTCTGAAGTTACAAATAAATCAACACATAGATGTCCCTCATCTATTGGATAGTAAATTTCACTCTGCATTGCAAGATATTAAAATGAAGATGGTCATGTTTAGTTACCCGAGCACACTGCAAAAAATTATTGATTTATGTCGACCTAGTGTTGTAGGGTCAAATTCTATTAGAACATACATTAGGAATCCTAAAGAACAACAAAAAAATGAGTAATTACCTCAACCTTATTTAAAGAACAATGTACAAGGAGTTTTTACTGTCACTACATCAGCAGTACATAGACAACCTTTTGAGGATAATATTGAATTTGTGGGAAACGACATCCCTCCAATTTCCCCTAAAGAATATCTTGATGCCACAACTTTAGTTGGAATGCATGGAAATGAAAATGCATATCAATGGGAGGAATTTGCGAACAATGATATGGACCATTCACCGACTAGTGATGAAGACCTAATTCATGCCAAATATATTTTTGATGGTATATTTGTTTTTATTTATTTGATAAAATGGCGCTTTTCAAAGAACAATATACCTTGTGGGAGGATTCCTTCACAACTAGCAACGAATTGTGCAGAACTAAGGATGTCCAAATTCTTGATTTGGTACATTGTGTTACAGGTTTAGAGAAAAAAATTGTGGAAACTGAAAAAATAATTGGCCAGAAGAATCAACTTATTAAGGATCAATGTTCTACATTTAGTGTAGTTCTAGAAGGATTGATTTCTGAACTTGATAGAATGAAAGACATGTTTCAAGATGAAAAGAAAAAATATGAGTAAACTATAGGGAGACCTTAAAATGAGCTAAAAAATAGGCCTTGAGTTTTGAACATGCCATCGATGAAGATTGTATTTAGTAAGGAAGAATAACTTCAGCAAGAATTGGAGCAGAAAGAAAAATTGATTGTAGGTTTGAAGGTTGAGTTTGAAAATAAAATGAGAGAACCGGTCATTAAACAACAAAATGAGACTGCATAATATGAAACAAGATTGGAAAAATTGAACAAAACAATTAAAAAGAAATGAGTTGCTAAAAACTAAGAGAATTGAAAGGATTTCATCAACTCTCGAGGATAAAAAAGCTGAAAGAGGAAAAGAATCAATAATCAAGAGTACATAGGTCTGGTCACCAGAAGAATCAACAGTCAAGGGTAAACAGGTCTGCACACTAGAATATTCAATAGTCAATGGTAAAAAGGTCAGCAAACCAAAAGAGACCAAAGTCAAGGGTAAAAATTCCAACATGCCAAAAAAATCCAAAGTCAAGTGTAAAAATGCCAACACACCAAAAAAATTTGGCAGTACAAAACTTGGTGATGTAACTATGGAGAGATTACTCCAGTTTTAGAAGTCCTTGCAACAATGAGAGAAGACCTTGAATAAATCTTCTTCAAAAATCCATGTTGTAGAGTTAACATTTGGCTCATTAGATCCAACATTGAAGAAGAATATAGAGGAGAAGGATGTCGAAATTAGAGACCTTCACCAAAAACTATTATAGAAGGGAAAAGAAATACATTTGGCATGTGATAGTGAGATACAAGATTTGAAATCCCAAATTAAATATTTGCAAAAGAAACCTGTGGTAGAAGCAATTTTGTATACTCCATCCAATACATATTTGAGGGCATAAGAGCTTGAGAAGGAGGTAAAACAGTTCAAGATAAAATTAAGTGCAGTTCAATCTAAGCTGAAGTGGATGAAGGATGATCTTAAGAGAAAGGAAGATGAGCACTCAAAGAAGAAAAATGTACATATGTTAAGTAAATTCCTAGAAGAAAAAGATACATTGCATACAAAAGTGATAAGTCTTGCAAACAAAGTGAAAGAGCAAGAAAAACAATTAAAACATATGGCTGATGAAGCTTCTATAGAACTGGAGGGTTTTGGAAAGGGTAAGAGAATCTATAGAGAATTTTCTTATTCTAAAAAGAAGGAATTTCAAAAACCTCCCAAGAAGCCTATAGTTCTAGAATAATATGGGGTACATTTGATGTCTATGTACATACTAATATTGTTGTAATATAAATTGTAAGTATTTCTCGGCAATGCATATATTCTGATATAGTTAATGTGTTTATAATGTGTAATACAAGTGTAATGTGTAATCCATATGTGGATTTTTCCTATATCTATGAGATTTTAATGTGCAACCCATACTGAGAAGTGTGTATGAAACTACAAGTGATGAAATATAACTTTCGTAATATATTCTACAAATGAATTGACATATGAAATATTCTTGAAATATATTCTACAAATTAATTGACAGATCATCATCTCCATTGCAATACATAAAACAATTCCCTTCAAAATAGGATTAAAACTAGCCCTTGAAATTTGATCACTGGAGGTTATGAAAAATTAACACTTGGTCTGCCTGACACTAAAAAAATTTCTAAAGTAGAAATTATCAGGTAAACAATTAGAAATATTAAAACGCTAGAAGGGGAGGAATAATAATAAAAAAACTCCTATTTTATTCATTGAATTTGACAAATAAATCAGGCATGTGCGTGCATTTTACTCAAATGCACGTCCATCCTGCATTACAAAGCCAAATTCATAGATTCAAATCATAGAGTGTCTGTTCAGGCATAAAAAACCTAAATAAGATTTCAATCTTTAAATTTTAGACATAAAAACTTATGCTCTGCAAGGAAACTCCAAATTTACGTGATTTCCACATTGTAAAAAACAGGGTTGAGTGCCTCTCCTAAAAAGAGGAATAATAATAAAAAAGACTCGTATTTTATTCATTGAATTTGACAAATAAATCAGGCATGTGCGTCCATTTTACTGAAGCAGGTCAATTTTGGACTGCTTTACTCAAATGCATTACAAATCCAAATTCACTGATTCAAACCACAAAGTGTCTGTTCAGGCATAAAAAAATAAAATAAAATATGAATATGAATAACTAGCCTTAGGGAAATGCCCTCCACAATTCATAGGATGATGATCAAAATATTTTGAGAGTGTGGATCTCAGGAATTTTGAGGGGGGTTTTTAAGGACCGCCCCCGAAGTACCTTAGAAAACGTTTTGGGGGGGTTAGCAAAATTGCCGCAAGCCACCTTTATGGGGGGTATTTCTAACACCCCCCCCCCCCCCCAAAAAAAGTCTTGAGAATTGAATTTTTAGGGGGGTGTTCAAAACCACCACAAGCCACCTTTAGCGGGGGTGTTTCTAAACCCCCCCAAAAGTCCTCAGAATTAGACTTTTTTTGAGGGGGGGGTTTAAGGATTGCCCCCAAATACCTTAAAAACTTTTTTTGTGGGGGGGTATAAAAAATTTTGCAAGACACCTTTAGGAGTGTCTTTCTAACCCCCACCCCCCTTCCCCCCCAAATTCCTAAGAATTAGACTTTTGAGGGGGAATTTTAAGGACCTCCCCCAAATATCTTCAAAACCTTTTAGGGTGGTTTTAGAAAAACTGATGCGAGACACTTTTTTGGGGGGGGGGTTCTTTCTAAAAACACCACCAAAATTCCTCAGAATTAGTTTTTTTTTTTTTTTGGGGGGGGGGGGGGGGGGGGGGGGGGGGGGGGGGTGTTTAAAAACCGCCCCCAAAATTCAAATTTTTTGGGACTTTTGAGCTAGTGCGGTCCATCAAAAGTATGTTGAGTGGGTACTCGTTGGATGCAGAGATGAATTTCACATCCAACAAGCTCTATTGATTGAAATTTGAGTAAAAAAAGGGGATATATGTAAAAAATACAAGCAAAAAAAGTAGTTTTTTTCTTTTCTTCCTCCAAAATTAATAAATATTATTTTATTATTTCAACTATTATTTTATTATTTTCCTCAGGAGGTCCATTTTGAGTTGAAATTTCCTCTAATGGGAAATCATGAATAATCCATGACTAGATTGGTCTCCCATTCAATTAAGATCAACAAATAAGCTCAAGGTTCTACCCATTGTTTCCAGGAGATATGGATGCACATGGTGTAAAAACAACCAAAGTCGAAGAATAGTGCGCAAGGTGAAGAATTCAACGAGAGTCGATATGGTTGTATTTTTGTACTTTTTGGTACAAGTTAGTTAGGTAGTTCATCGTATGTGGACCATTTTGTGTGCATTTTGTAAAGGTGTAAGACTATATATATTGTATGAAATGTAGTAGGAAGATATCAATTAATCAGGGAGATTGCTAGTGGGCATATCAATTGGGAACAAGATCTTTGTGTGAACCATATCTGTGTTGATCTATTTAACATATTTTTTATTTGTCTTGTGAATCTGAGAATGTATTTTGGAACCTATTTTGATATGTGGAAGTAATATGACATGTGTGGATGATGTTGGAAACTCTATGTCTTGTATTTTGTTGTTTTTATTGTCTTTATGATGCCATCTAGATGAGAAAATGTTGTTGTATGATTTTTTTATGAATGATAAGATGCTTTGTCGTAGTGAATGGTTCCATACTTTTCTATATGTTTATGAATGATGTGATCTAATGTGAATGGTTGATGTTTCGATCTAACATGAATGCTCTATGGTGAAACCCTCACCTGGATATCTGACTAACATTGGGACAGATGAAAATAAGTGTGCAAATCCTCCTCCTTACTGTGAAAATGTGGTTCTTGTATCCCTCCCTCAAGTTTCTTGGGTGAGACTGCATCTGCTTTGTAGATGTTGCTGGGTAGGGTAAAACCTATTTGGACCAGTGTTTAGGGATTCACATCAAAGAGAGGTATCGACAAAGTGTGAACCCCTATCGACAGATCTATGTCAACAAATGGTTTAGTTGTTGGGACCTTAGTGAAAAGGAGAGGAGGATATTGTGTGGCACCCAATGAAGCCGAAGATCTAGGATTGGTTCAATACGAAGGATCAAGAATTCACAGCAGAAGAAAATCAGGGTTCTTGGCTAACGAAAAAAGAGTGGATGGGAAGGAATATCTATTCTAATATCGATGAATATTTCTTTGTTGAGTTTTTTATCATCTTGCATGAATGGTTGGTGCAACTGACCTTTCATAAAAAAAACTTCCAGGGAGGAGAACCTACTCGCTGGACCCCTGAGCTGATCTAGCAACTAAAGGTGGCAGATAACATGGCATCAAGGGTTGTCAAAGTGTGGTTTGACAACATTTTTGAAGGATACATCACTAAGTTTGTGGTCGATAAAGTTATATCCTATAGAGACATGGAAAGGGAATTCTTCAAAGGAATGAGAGGTAGGTTTCTATTGCCTTTGCAATTTTGGTTTAAGATGCTTATCTATGAAAAACGTATCTTGAAAATTAAATCTGACGAGTAGAGATCTGGTGTGCAAAGGTTACGGGTACTATGGAGATGAGGCTTGCATGAAATGATATGGGGTAGATGTATGGGAGTTATGATGAAACTGTGAGGGAATTCGAGGAAGAGTGTGGTCTTCTACGAAGTGGGGTGACGTTCTAGCAAGAGAAGAGGCAGAGGACTGAGGAGAGTCCTTGTACGACCGGAACAAAAAACTATGAAATAATATCAGAAGGGACTAAGCGACCCTACAACGATGAAGGAGACAACCAGTATAAGCCCAATTCTATGGAAGGACCAACCCAAAGAAACAACATACCTACACCTCCATGCACTATGCCACCTTTAGGAAGGAACACTAGATCCTCACAAGATTGTCCAGTGTGTCATCACCGTAATAATAGTAGCAGATCAGTGAATAGGACAATAAGGCCCAAAATGGTGGGAGATGATGTAAAATCACCTTTGTTCCATGGGAATTGAACCAAGGATCCTGAACATTATTGGTTCCTCTATGAAGCGGTATGCACTGCGAAGCAAGTCTAAGATGAAGATATCAAGAAGGGTCAACTGGAGACAACTTTTTGAGGTCATGCACTAGATTGGTATATGTTTCATACAAGTTTCATTATGGAATCAACATAAGACTCTAGCGTATATTAGAACCGAATTAATTGAAGAATTCAGGAAACCCAAATTTAACTTGCACTACATTACGGAATTGAAGGAAATCAAGCAATATCCGAATGTGTTAGTCTGGGATTTTGATCAAGGATTTAAGACGTTGATGGAGAAAGTCATTTTTAGAATGAGCAATGTACAACACAAACAATGGTTCATTGTTGTGTTAGTACCACATATATAAATGCCATTGATGCAACATAAGTTTGTGACATTGAGCGATGCTTTGGAGATCGCAATGAATCTAGAATCTTCACGAGTCAGTGACACTAGAGTTGGAATGAATCAGATCCAAATGCAATTGGCAAACCCAATGATCCAATCCCAAGATATCAAGAAGGGAAAATAAATTCATGAATATTTTATGGTGTACCCAATGCCACACATAAGGACATCATAAAGATCAATGTTTGGATTTTCACAATTACTTGTTGTTGGGCACTCCAAATCCATTAAGCCACAGTGGGTTGCCATGGTGTCGCATCTTCCAAACTCATGGACAGCGACACAAAGAGTGCGTATATCTTCAAAAGGTAGTATCAAAACCTGAAAACTTGTTCTTTAATCATTTTCACTCTGTCGTTCATGAAGAAAAGTATTATAGAGAATATGACCTGCTCTAAGAGAGGACAATGGATATGTACTATATGAAGGGATAAGAACACCGATCGGTGGAAAGGTCACCACCACAAAAACCACCCTAGTTTGTGTAACCACAACCACATTTTTCTCCACTAGAGTAGCAATATAATCAGATGTAGTATACTCCATCACAACCGCAGTATACTCAAACACAATATGTTCAACCGCAGCCAAATCAGCCACTACAGTAGCATTTTAACCAACTGCAGTATCAAACACAAGAAGGATTCCGACGAGGATGAAACAAAGGTTTTGGTTAAGGAGCAGGATGAGGTCATGGACCTGTGTAGTGATATAATTATGGAGTATTGGGGCATTATCAAGGAGATTTCCCAAACCTTCGGTCACAATGTACCTATTGTATAGCTGCAGATCATGCTGTCGAAGACTGTCCACAACTGATCATAAAATGGCAAGCAAAGAATTTTCCACCACCTGAAAACCAGTATCAAAATGTGAACTAGAACACAAACCAGGCTATGAACCAACCCCAAAATCAGAACCAAGGACCAAGTGGAGAAAATTTCAGTTGAACCCAGAATACAACTTGCAGATGTTGAAGTCGTAACACGAGTAGGTGAGACAACATGATACGATGGACCAATCCCATAGATCAGACAAGACGATCAAAAGAAGGTGCAATTCGATGTCGATGCTAAGAAAGAAACGTTCTTCGAGGAATGGGATGTCATCAAAGGATATTCGGGTAAGTTTCCTATTTACCAAATTCCACCTACTTTTGATCTAAAACTTGTAGCATGACCTTCTCGAAGGGCTGGAACTCTGCAAAACTTTATTCAAAAGCTATTTATCACTAGTGAAATATCCTGACGCATTATCCAATATCACAAGTCTACTATATCAATGAAATAAATGCTGACAAGACCACGTGGTGAACTCCTTTCACAAGAAGAAGAATGGAAGGGATATGCGAATGAATGTATAAATTGATGATTACGATGTGGATTAGGTCATTTTGTATCTAGGCTCGGATGTCAACATTTTGACGAAGCAGAGATGGAAGAAGATGGGGAAACCAAAGCTGGTTTGGTCCCCTCTACAACCCAGACTGGAAAATCATGCCAAGATGTCACCAATTGGGCGAGTACCATGCTTACTGGTAGAATTAGAAGGGATGAAGAAATATGCAGATTTTGATGTGATCAAAATCATCGATGAAGGAAGCTCATATACTGCACTACTTGGGATTGGTTGGGATAGTGACAATTTTCTAGTAATCAACTTCAAGAAGTGAGTAATGACTTTTGAGAACCACTACATAATACTCATTGCCCCACTATATCTGAGCAAAGGAAGAATATATGTCAAACCAGTCAAGGAGGAATTCATAGCGGAATGGTACCATGCATATAATATTTTTGAAGACTACATTCATCCCACAATAGACGGGGAGTAAGGCTAGTGAATTTCTGGCTCCACGTCATCGGATTCTGACGATGCGCTTGAGAATTGGTAGAATCAAATACATGAATTATTCATCCATAAGTGTGGATGGATCACTCAGTCACTGTGTTGGGTTGCACAGAGATTGTTGAGCTACCAAAATGTGAAGGATTACCCAACTTGGCTGATTTCATCATTGAATTCAAAGAGAAGGTATTGGCATATTAGTGGTTGTTGGCATTAGAGGAAGCACTGAAGGCGAGTCCAACACACTGGTGGGAGACACATAAGAAATATATCAATGGATGGCCACTATTTCACAGGTTGATGGAAGTTTTCTTTGGATAAATAGAGTGCTATCAAGTTACGAAGTATGATGGAATAAATAATCCCAATGATCATTTAGTTGTCTGTTAAACCGCATCGGTATCATGACCAAAGGATGAATGGGTACATGATTTTATACATACATTGGATGAAATTCCACAACAATGGTATACCTCAGCAGAGCTCCAAATGGAGATCACGACATGGGAAAAATTGACAGTCGGTTTCAACCACACTTTAATTTTTACAGATGTTGACCCAACGACTCATAATGCACTTCAGCGCATCCGAGATGTTTTCTTGGAAGTAGTTCTGGTCAAATTTCTGGTGGAATCACATGAGACACCAATAGTGCAGCCAATGATGGAGTGTTACAATGTAACAACCAGACGGAACGATGAGGATGATCCCAGAAATATCAATATCCGAGAATCGGAAGGAAGTTGAGATATCATGGCAGCAAAAATACCGGCAGATACAATTCACCAACCACTTAAGATTCAGAAGGTCAACCTTGGGATAGAGGACGAACTGAAGTTTGTTGATATTGGAGATTATTGGGATGAAGAGACTATGGAAAATATCACCGATTTGTTACATGAGTTCCAGGACTTGTTTTTGACCAAATTATTTGAGATGAAGGGGATTCTAGGGGACTTGGGGTAAATCAAAATCCCACTTAAACCAGATGCAAATCCAGTAAAGTAGCATCCATATCGATTGAATATGCAATACAAGGAGTGAGTGTAGGCTTAAATTGATATAATGTTGGATGCTCAAATCATTAAACAGGTCAAAGAGTCAGAATGGGTTATTCCAATGGTTTTTCAAGATAAGAAGATAGGTGAAGTTCGGATCTGTGTCAATCTCTGGAAGTTAAATGACACAAGTCTCCATGATCCATTTCCTATGCCACTTATGGATGAAGTGTTGGAAGGTGTTAGTGGCCAAGAAGTCTATTCATTCACGGATGGTTTCTTAGGATATCATCAGATCAGGATTGCGAAAGAATATTGACATAAGACAACTTTTGTGACAGAATGGAGATGCTTTCAGTGCATTGTGAGGTCATTCGGTCTAAAGAATGCACCTACAATATTTTCAACAGTCATAGTCGTTGCATTTAAGGAATTCATTCAAAAAAATTTGGTAGTACACATTGATGATTAGACTATCCATGGACTGGTGAAAGAGCACATTGCAAACTTGCGGCTGATGATGGAAAGATGTCGACAACAACAAATCACACTGAATTTGTGAAAGTGTATATTTTGTGCAACGTTTGGAATTTTGTTGGGGCGCATTGTTTGTAAGGAAGGACTATTGGTAAATCCATCTAAAATCATGCTAGTTGTTAATCCACCACCATAGATGAACATGAAATAACTCTGAGCGACGTTGGGATATACGAGATATTATCGGAAGTTCATACAAGGTTACATGGTAATCACAACCCTAATAGAGAAGTTTTTCAATAAATATGTGCGATTTGAATGGAGTCCCAAGTGTCAAGGGAGTCTCGACACTCTCAAGAAGAAGATGGAAACAATGCCAATATTGGTCTATCCATACTGGACAAAGCAATTTCATGTTCATGTCGATACATCATTGGTTGCATTGGAGGTGGTTTTGGCACAACCTAGTGAGGGAGATATTGACCATCCAATTGCTTTTACAAGCCGAAAATTGTCATTGGCAGAACAAATCTATTCCACGACGGAATGTCAAGGATTAACGATAGTGTATGCATTGAAAATTTTATCATTATCTATTAGGAGGACACTTTAAGATGTTCACTGACCATTTCGTGTTGAAATAGTTTTTCAATAAGACTGTGTTGGGGGGGAAGATATACCGCTGGCTACTACTCTTCCAAGAGTTTTATTTCGAAGTCATTGTGAAGCCAGGTCACTTAAATGCATGACCTGATCATTTGTCATAGACTAAGATAGGTGAAGAACCAACCAACATAGAGGATGGATAACTTGACGCGCATATATTTAAGGTTGGAATGGTCGATGACCATTATGAAAAGATTATTCATTTTCTGTCGACAGAGAAAGCACCGGATGATATTACCACTAGTCAAAAGAAGTGTATTTTCAAATAACTATTAGACAACTCTATAAGATGGGGCTATATGAGATTCTACATCGATATGTTCTACCCCACGAACAAGGGAGGATATTGGTCAAAGCACATGATGAAGTGGAAGGAGGGAACTGTGGAGGTCATGCAATTTCCAGTCAGATACTTCAAGCTCGTCTATGGTTTCCAATTCTGCACAGTGATGCTATGGATTATGCCAAAATATACAATGAGTGTCAACAGATGGGGAATCCATCGCATCAGGATGAGATGTCATTAACACCTCAAGTAACGCTGTAGAAATTTGATAAATGGGAAGTCAAATTTGTGGGACCCATCAACCCACCAGGAAAAAGGATGGGTGCATGATACATCATCACAATGACATATTATCTCACTAGAAGGGGGAAAGCAACACTAGTGATGGATTGCACCACTGTGAATGCAATGAGGTTCTTGTTTGACAATGTTGTCACTTAGTTCATATTTCCAAAGATACCGATGAGTGATTAGGGGATTCACTTCATTAATCGCACTATCCATGTACTAATGGAGGAATTCCAAATTCAGCACAAGAATACCACTCCTTATCATCTACAAGCTAATAGAGCAATGGAGGCATTCAGTAAGGTATTTGAGCATGTGCTCACTAAAGTCTGCAATGCAAGTCACGACAATTGGGACTTCAATATTCTTGGGATCTTATGGGCTTATAAAACCACCTACAAACTTTTGACAAGAAACACACCATTCAAGCTAGTATATGGTCAAGAAGCAGTGATGCCAATGGAGTATATTGTTTTTGTGTCTGTGCATTGTAGCAGTGATGGGTATGAGAAAAGAAGGCACATTTGAGGAATGGTTGGCATAGTTAGTACAAATGGAGGAATATTGATTTATTGCTAGGTTTCATCAACAAGTGGAAAAGGATTTCCAGAAGGCATGGCATGATCAACACATTAAAGAAAAATACTTTTGACACAGTTGGATTTGCATAATCGGTGACCGTTTTGATCGAGCGAGGGAGGATTTGGTCGTGATGATTCTAAATATTTCACACAGGTGCATTCAAGATATAATAATCGATAGGTGTGATTTGAAGGAACCATTGTTATCATTGAGCTTAGTAGAGCACAGAGAATTAGTTGAGCACAATTGTGAGAAGGAGTGTGATAGAGTTGCAGTGATGGCCTAGGTTATTTCAAGTGGTAGCATTCAGGATTCACCATCCATAGGCACACTGATTGAAGAAGAAATGGTCGAGTTACAACAAGAAAATCAAAGGATTCCGTGGAAGAAGAGGGGCATAAATCATCCCAAGTCATCCTCGAATAAGAAATGGACCACCAGAAGTTCGACCAAGGTGGAAATCGAAGCAAAGGAGCGGCCTAGACCGTCAAAAAATGGAGTAGAATACTCCACATGAAGGAAGGGGTGACAACTATAGACATCCCTGGGTTTATCCCCCCACACAATCTTGTCGCGCCACAAATTAAATTGAACAAGAACCAGAAACACCCTATTACGATGCTAGCAATGGCCATGGGAATGCATTGCATGTTGAACATTGTGCCCTGTTTTACAAAAATGAAATACAACGATCATGACCTATTGGCATACATCGAATGCACAACTGATTCATTCAAGTTGCAAGGTCAAGGGGCCAATAGACTTATTGTTTGCACACTACAGAAGTGGGAGATGGGACTACAAAGGTCAGGGTTGTTAGGCCTCATGTACATCCCGCACTTAAGTCATCCAATGGAAGCCAATGCATGTGTAAATTAGTTGTTTTCATGTTTTTATGGAGGTTACTTGTGGCTGTATACTAATGTACTTGTCATTATGGAATTGATTTCACAAAAACTAGGTTTCCTATGAAGGGTCTTGATCTGTCGCAATACTTTCATGAAAAGGATAATGACAAGAAGTTGGTCGCTAAATTGAAGAAGAAATATGGATTGGACCATGGCAATAGAGCCTGTGTTGTAAACATAATAAATGATCATGTAGTGTAAGTTTCAGCAAATGAAGAATTGCAGGCATGCACAATTTTGAGCACACCTTCAGAATAGGTTGCAGAATGCAAGAGCAATATTGAAGATGCAGAAACACAACTGGAAGAGATTGAGAAGGTGGCCAATATAGTCACAAATTCAGCTACACAATTTGGGATAAGTTTGGTTCGGGATGAGCAGTTGCAACATTGAAGCGCGCAACCACATGAGGTCGAGGCATGGTTAAAATTAAAGCGGGCATATCTCAAAATGATGCCCCCCCATAGTTCAAGTGACTAAGGTGGCATAGTTGAAAGAACTGCAGCATAGATACACCAAAGCAAGAGAGAGCCATCAACGTCACACAACTTAGCTACATGAATTCTAGGACATAGGCGAGCAGCTAGCACTCAAGGCAACTAATGTGATTCAAGCTACACAAGAGAGTAACAAGTAAGTGAATGAGAAACTTGCATATCATCTAATAGAGTAGGATGTAGAAGAATGTGTAGCGATCAACATGAAGGTAATGGCCACAGTTGATGAAGTTAAACAACAGTATGAGGACTTTAAGATCAAGATTAATGATGACACAATATATAGTTGACATCGATCGAGGACGAGCCACAATTTTCTGTTGGGGGCCTGTTGGCAGGAAATATGGATGCGCATGGTGTGATAGAAACCAAAGTCAGAGAATAGTGCTTAAGGTAAAGAAGTCAACAAGATTTGATTTTGTTGTACTTTTGTACTTTTTGGTGCAAGTTAGTTAGATAGTTGTTCGTATGTGGACCATTTTGTAAAGGTATAATCCTATATATAGAGTGCGAAATGTAGTAGGAAGATACCAATTAATTGGGGAGATCACTAGTGGGAAGATCGGATGGGAACAAGATCTTTGTGTGAACCATATATGTGGTGATCTGTTTAACATATTTTGTATTTGTCTTGTGAATATGAGAATGTATGTTGGTACCTGTTTTGATCTACGGAAGTAATATGACATGTGTGGATGATGTTGGAAACTTGTGTCTTGTATTTTGTTGTTTTTATGGTCTTAATGGTGCAATCTAAATGAGAAAATGTTGTAGTATGATTTATGTTTATGAATTAATATGCTTTGTTGTAGTGAATGGTTCCATACTTTTCGATCTATTTATGAATGATGCGATCTAACGTGAATGGTTGATGTTGCAACCTAACATGAATAATCGATGGTGAAAACCTCACTAGGATATCTGACTAACATTGCGATAGAGAGAAAATAAATGCACAAATCCTCCTCCTTACTGCAGAAAAGTGGTTCCTGCAACCCTCCCTCAAGCATCTCGGTTGAGACTACATCTACTTCGCAGATGTTGCTGGGTAGTGTAAAACCTATCTTGGATGGTGTTTATGGAGTCACATCGAAGAGAGGTATCTACAAAGTGTGAATGCTTTTCAATAGATCTATGTCAACACCCATCGATTGAATCACTTAACTACCTATTGAGATAGGAGGTATGATGCCATACAAAGAATTTGAAGTGATTGACATTGTTGATGATACAAACCCATATCCTCCACTTTTAGGGATTGACTAGGAGATAGATAATCCAACCATCATAAATTTTAAGAGAAGAATCCTTTCATTTAAAGATCTGGATATGAGGGTGGTCGTGTCAATTGATCCGTTGGAAGGGCAGAGATATGTAGAACCAGAAAACAATGAAGGACATGGTAATTAACTAGATCATAGATATAACATTATGTCCTCTCGAGATGAATATGTAAATACAACAACTGATGGAAAGATGAGTTGGAGGAGTGTTAGCTCTTGTACATCTGATTCCATAGAAGCATTAGAGAATTGGAAGAATCAGATGCATAAAGTTTCCATGAGAAGATGTGCAAGAATTACAATATCCGTGTGATGGGTAGGAATTGAAGCAAGCAATATTCCTACATATGAAGGTATGCCTAATATTGCATCTTTTTTAGTATAATTTTAAGCAAAAGTTAAAGAATCATAGCAGTTTCCTTCCCTGGACTTTGTGTTGAAATCTACGCCCGCTAGATGGTGAGATACACATAAACAATCTATCTCAGAATGGCCGTAATGTAGAAGACTAGTTGAGTTCATATTTGGAGAAGAGATTAGTTATACAGGTTACAAGTATACAGGATTTTCAAAAACTGTTGAACATATTGAGCATTATCATAGGACATGGCAAGAATACCTACGACAAGAATGGGTTCATCACTTGATCCATACATTGGATATGATACCAAGGAATTGGTATACATCTATTGAACTACGATGAGGAAATATTGGGTGGGAAGAGCTAGCTACTATTTTCACACATTCATTCAAGCTCATTTATGATCAAATAAAAATTGATGTTGCATTGCAAGTAATGAAAGAGAATATATTTGAGGAAATCCCCATCGCAGTGACAAATTTCCATCAATGCGGAATGCCAATCCACCATGGGATGAAGTGCTACAATGTGACAAGATAAATAGATGATGATGACCCGCTCGATATAAACATACCTGAGTCAGAAGGTATCTACACAGGGGAAAGCATTGGCATTTCTAGTGACCAATTCCTGAGTCCACTTAAAATTAAGAAAGTTAATATTGGCTCTCCTAACAATCCAAAGTTCACCAATATTGGAGATTATTGGGATGAAGAGACTGCAGGGAAGATCATTGACTTATTGCATGATTTTTAAGAGATGTTCCCTACCTGGTTTTCATAGATGAAGGGAATAGTTGAAGATCTCGGTGAAATGAAAATAAATTTGAATACCGATGCAAAACTAATCAAGAAACGACCATACAGATTCAATCCATGATACAAAGAAAAGGTCAAGGATGAATTGGACCGAATGCTAGAGGCAGTTGTTATGGAACCTATTAAGGAATCAAAATGGATTAGTTTGATAGTGGTCCCAGAGAATAATACCACATGTGAATTAAGAATTTCTGTCGACCTGAGGAAGTTGAGTGGTGCTTGTTTTCATGCCCCGTTTCCATCTCGGTTTACAGATGAAGTACTGGAAAGTGTCAGAGGTCAAGAAATGTACTCGTTCACTGGTGTATTTTTTTGTTACCATCATATCATGATTGCAAAAGAATAATGACATAAGACTACCTTTGCAATAAAGTGGGGATGTTTCCAGTATACATTAATGCCCGTTGGACTTAAGAATTCCCCTATGATTTTTTCCAGAATTGTAGTAGCTTCCTTTACATATTTTATACATAAATTTATTGAAATCTACTTTGATGATTGGACAGTATTTGGGCTCATAAGAAACCATGTTCAAAGTCTTAGAATGATGCTGAAACATTGTCTCCAGTATCCAATTTTATTAAATTTGAATAAATGTATATTTTGCACACCATTTGGAGCTATGTTAGGTCATGTTGTTTGTCATGATGGAATTTTGGTCGACCCAACCAAAATTGTGATCATTATTGATATATAACCACCTACTACAGTCAAATAGTTGAGACAAACACTCAGATACAATGGATACTACAAAAAATTTATTCGAGGGATATGTGAGGGTGACTTCTACGATGGAAAATATTTTGAAGAAAGATGATAAGTTTCAATGGACATAGAACTACCAGGAGAGTCTAGATGCATTGAAAAAAAAGATGGCTATTGTGTCAATACTTGTATATCTATACTGGAAAAAGGAGTTTCATGTTCATGTCGACTCGTCATTGTCGCAGTCGGCGTTGTACTGATGCATCTTGGTGAAGGATCCATCGATCATCTAATTTCCTTCACTAACAGGAAGTTGTCAATTGCAGAAAAAAATTATACCACGATGGAAAGAGAAGTTTTAGCGATGGTATATGCGCTATAGAAACTCATACATTATTTACTAGGTGGACATTTAAATATGTACACTGACCATTCTACATTGAAATACTAGGTCAATAAGTGAGTGTTGAGGGGGAATATTTGTCGGTGGCTTCTCCTTTTCCAGGAATTTGATTTTGAGATAATTGTTAAACCTGGGAAATTGAACTTGGGGCAAGACCATATTTCAAGGATAGTAAGTGGTGAAGAGACTAGTAACCTAGATGATAATATTACTAATGTGCAACTGTTTGTGTAACCATGTTTGATTATCAGTATAGAGATATCATACAAATTTTTACTATAGGTTATATGCCAGGTGAGTTCACCATGGCATAGAAAAAATAGTTGGTTGTGCAAGCCATGGATTTCTATTTGATCGCTGGACAATTGTATAAAATGGGTCCTGATGAGATTCTTCGCCGATGTGCTTTGGAGCATGAGAGACTGATGATATTAAATGAAGTGCATGTTGGTTTTGCAAGAGCTCAATATGCAGGGAAATCTATGGTATGCAAGATTAGATTCGTCATGACAATATGAAATGCCATTCGTACCTAAAATAACTTTACATGCATTCGATAAGTGAATTGTGGATTTTGTAGGTCCTATCAGCCCGACATTAAAAGTTAAAACACATTGGTGCACGATATATTATTACTGCAACCGATTGCTTAACCAGATGGGATGAAGCAGTGCCAGTAAAGGATTGTATTGCAATGGTTACTGTGGAGTTTTTTATTTGAGAATGTCATGGCATGATTTGGATTCCCAAATATTTTAATAAGTGACCAAGGTATGCACTTTGTCAACCTGTTGATTGCAGAATTAATAGAGGAATTCCATATTCACCATAGAAGGACAACGCCTTATCACCCTCAAGAAAATGGAGTTATTGAATCCTTACAAAAAATTATGGAAAATGCGCTAACAAAGGTTTGCAACGTTAAAAGAGATGTCTAGGATCATAAAATATCAATAGTTTTATGGGAATATCACATGAATTGTAAGGAATTGACAGGGAAAACTCCATTTCGATTGGTGTATGGACATGAAGTTGTTATTCCTATCGAGTATATTGTCTTGATATTAAGGATTGTTGCGATCATAAAGATGATAGATGGCGATGCTATCGAAGAAATATTGTTGCAAATATTGCACTTGGAAGAGGAACACTTTGTTGCAGGACTTCATCAAAATGTGAAAAAACAAAGACAAAAAGCATGGCATAATCGACATATTAAGAGCAAGCACATTCAGGTTGGAGGACTTGTTCTTATGCATGATAGTAAAATTTTTCAAGCATCTAGGAAAGTTGAGAACACATTGGCTAGGACCCTATATCCTTACGAAGATCACTGATGGAGGAGCAGTGAATTTGTCACTTGTACAAAATGAGGAATTAGCTACTAGGTGACTAAAAATTATAGTCACCATAGGTTTTTCAAATGATTTACCACTAAATATGAGCAATTTTGATTGACCCAACTATAAACGACTAAAATTAACGACTAATTTAGTAACCAATTAACGAATATGACTAGCTGATAAGTGACAGAGTTAAAAATCACTAACATACACGACTAATTTAGTCACGACATAAAAAATGACTAGCTAGAAGAATATGAATTAGTCATTTATGTTAGTAATTTTTCATTGTGTCATGGAAAATTACATATTTGACAATGAAGTGTAAATTTTGTAAATTGTCTACCTTCTATTAGTAAAATTGTTGTCATGCACCTCGATCTTCAGAGATCCAACAAAGCATTTGCACGGATTTTTTCTTGACCATCTTTATCCCTGCTACACCATTGAATTAGCAAACCTAGTTAAGCACATTCCAAAGGAATATTAGGTTCCTACGTCAATTACGAATTAGGCACTAGAATCAGTTCCATATAGATTCCTAACTAAAAGCATCATAGCCCTACATCCCCTCGAGAACCGATTATTCAAATGCGCCTCCTCCACATAGACTTACCAAATGCATCCAATGCATGCCCAAAAAAAGACGTCAACTTCGGATCTGTGGGATAAAGGTATAGTTCGACCCTTGCTCCCCTGTTTTTGCACTCGATACCTTATTTTTGTAGACGATAGGCCAATTCAGGATCTCGCAGTGACGATTCAGAGCGCTTCAAAGGTATGTTTCTTGCTGCTTCGATCGTGTTCATCACTCTAATCAATGACCAGTTGTTATTGCATTTTACAGGTTTCAATGCTGCCAAAGTTACTACTTCCACTTTACATTCACAATTATCACCATATTCAGTGTATGCTCTCATAACCATATCCATTTTGAGCTTTCATCCTGGAGAAAGCATGAGCGCCCTTTTGCAATGCCACTATTTGCAAAGGTCAATGGTTTTTGCACATCGAAATTCCTCACATGCTCCAAAGGAAAACTGAAGGAAAAATTAGAAGAAGTGATTAAAATTTACAAGAAGGTTTACTTGTTGTAGATGTCATTGTAGAGCAGGGGTCAAACGATACCTTCATCCCACAGATCCGAAGTTTATGTGTTTTTTTGGCCATGCATTGGATGCATTTGGTAAGTCTACGTGCAGGAGGCATATTCGAATGGCTAGTTCTCAAGGGGATGTACAACCCTCATCTGTGGTTGTTGTCGGTCGCCACCCTGAAGAGTATTGATCAAATTTTGGTACTGATTGGAGTCGATGATTTGGACGAGAAGTGGCAACGACAACCAGTTTTCGGGCCAAATCATCAACTCCATAAACTACTCCATTTATAAAACTAAAAAACTTATATGATAATTATTAAAAAAATATAATATATAACCAATTAACATAATTTATATAATAAATTAATAAAAATTAAAAAAAAAATACAAAAAGCACAAAAACAAATCTAGATAATTTATATAATAAAATTAAAAAAATAATATCTATATATATAAAGAAACAAAAATATCTATTTTCATTTTTATCTCAACCCAACTAGTGTGTCAAATAGCTCTCCACCCACCTCTACGACAATGATATCAGCCATCTCTACCCACCTCTATGGCAATGTCATTCATGGTTGATGGTGATTTTCCGGAACCATCATCCTTCGATTTCTTCAATTACTTCTCAGCATGCTCGTTCGCACCAAATATCTCGTCCGTTGGCGCCAAACATAGGAGGGTTTGGTGGGTTATGGATATGGATATTTGTAATACCCATTGAAGAGATTGGTATGGATATTCACCACTGTTGAGAGTTTACAATTTCACTATTTAATTCCCATATCTGACATGGATAAAAAAACATTGGAGAGAACTTTGAGGCTCTTGAAGATGCGGACCATGAATTTTACACCTCTGGCATCAACATCACCTTCTTTGCTTACAAAATCCCTAGTAAGTTTATTGATTTAATTTGAATTGATAAAATTTTACTTGTTAGAATAGTGAATTTTGGATAACAACCCATATGTATTGTGCGGTCGATAGCCGCGCCAATAGTTTTCCATGTTGCTACTTATTCCTTTTTGCACTATCTCTCTTGTGGATTATCCCGCAACCTATCTATAATGAACGATAGCCTAGAGGGTTCCCATTATATGCAATCACTATAGCTGAAGGGCATTTTCTACACGTTAGTTCTGCTAGAATTTTCTATGTCAAAAACACTTTGCATGTGCCTTCTCTTATATCACCGGTACTTTTTCTAGATATTTTATGATGTAGTGGCCTCTCCTTTGATGTGTATACCCATGTGAAATCTCCTGCATATGGTTTCTGAAGGTGCCATAGTGGGAAATAAAAGGATATATCTTCTGCTACATTGTTCTACTCAATTTTTTCCGCTCCCCCTAGTCTAAAATAGATTTTATCTTCTCCATTGATGTATATTCATCATGTAATTCCTCCATATAAATAATTCCATAGTAGCTTTGATAGAAACTCTTTTCTGAGGGCACAGGTTTCTAGCATTTTTTAAGACAAGACAATATGCTGTAAAATAAACACACATGCTGCAAAATGAATAGCATGTGTGAAATCTATAACAAAACCCATGATCTTGGTCTTGTTGACATTGTGGTGACAAATAATGTCGCCACCACTTTCTACTATTTATAGAGACTTTTTCTTTCTATTATCATAGATTTCTACATCCGGTTCATACCTTTATTTTGATAAGAATCCAGATTCCATACTCCTTCCAACAATCAGAAATGCTTCGTACTTATTTACCACTCTTCCAAGTAGTTTCTAGGTTTTGCAAGCTTCTCTACAAGTTTGTCTGGGACTCAAGAGCTGCAATCCTTTGGACGGGAATTCATGCACTACCTAAGATTAATGGGAATACATGCATTTTATCATTTCTTGGGGCTTGCAGGAACAGTAATCTCCTAAAAAACTCGGAGCCTCCTCTAAACCTTCTCCTCATGGATACTAGGATTGGAAGCACAAAGGGAAGCCAATATGGCATCTTCAAACTCCTAGTTGTTAGGCTAGGGATCGGCTTTATCGTGAAGTGGAAAGGAAATTGAATTGTACTTTGTGAGAGATATGCTCTGAATTGGTTGAGATTGGAGTTGAGACTAAAGTTGAAGTTGAGGCCGAAGATGATATTGTGGGTTATGAAGGACATCAAGCCCACCATCCACACTCCCAAAAGAGAGGGAACTCCTTGGTGGAGGACGGTTTTCATTGTGAAATCCAAGTGGTTTGTTTTCAGAATTCATAACATTTCCAAAAACCTTATTCTCTAATGAAGAAGACATACTCTTCCAGTCATTTTTCCTATCCATTGTGAAAGGAATCCTATCTTCAATGCCTTGTTTATTCCTAGAGAAAAACAGAGGTGAACCATTGTTCAGGGAACAATATGCAGTTGAAATTGGAGGGCGAAGTGCATGTTTTCAACCCCCATTTTCTTTGAGACATACTTTCTCTAGATTATGCCTTAGTATATCTACATGACTCTACATTTTAGGACCACCCACATATGGAGGTCCATTCTGTACTAACACTCTAGGAATGTTAACATTTTCATTTTCATCGGAAAAGGCTTGTGGGTCTCCATTGTCTTCCCAGTAACCATTGTTGAGCACTGAGTACTGGGAATTGGGTACTTCTTCTAGGGATAATTGAACTTTCTACTATTGGTATGTGCTCTACAAAGGCCCAAATCTTGTTGTTTCCATAAATGTGGCTGCTTCATCCCCCACTAGATTCCTACACTATTGGTTTTGGGTTGGTGGGTGTTTAGGACAAGGCCTAGGTTTCCATATAGAGGACTATAGAATGTTAATAGCTTCAAAATATATATTTCCTTCGGAGAAACTAGAATAGAGTGACTGTGATTCTAGCTCTTCCAGCATCTTCAAAGCTCATTCATATGATTTTATATTGGAATTGAGGCCCCAAAGCCCATCTGAAGTAGGTTTTACACACTGAAGCATGGCTTTTTCCTCTCCAATTCTCCCTTGCTTCATTAGACAAATTTTGAGATTACACATTTTATTGTTGTCCGGTTTAATGGACAAATATTTTCTGTAAACAACCTCCAAAACAATATAGTTATTATGTTGCTTGTAAGCCCAACCCAATTTACCCTGCGTACAAAGGCATAACACTAACATTATGCCATGCATAAAACATATGACTCATTATCCTACATTAAAAGAACCAACTCATACCAGCAAGCAAGTGACCTCTTGTTCAATTGAGACCTGAAACTTCTTCCCTTGCGATCTAGCAGTTTTAGTCTTTTTTCCATTGAATACCATGCCTTGATGAATCATATTCAGCTTGTGTTTGAGCAAGGCTATTTGATCATCTAGTCTTCCACATCTTTGCAAACAAATGATGAACACTAATATCAATATATAATGCCTAGAGAAAGCATACATTCGAGCTTATTAGTTACTAAAGTGTGTGAATGTAGGATGTAGGTACAGGTGGGTTGTTGTGGAATTTTGTGTAGTTGGGTTCCTTCAATATTAAAAGCATGCCAATGTTTCACACTGTATTCCATTAGGACTAGTATTTTTAGAAACACTTCCCAAAAATCCATGCATGAGCGCACCGACCTTTTCTGGTTTTGAGCTAAGAAAGCTCAATACGATGCTCAAGTATCCAAGGTTTTAATATACAAGTTTGATGAATCATTCCGGAATATAGACTGGAAAGGTGTAGAAATTATGTTGGAATTGTTTTCTAGGAGTACAAGCATAATATGGATACAATGTATTCCTGGGAAAGCGGAATTGCTTCTAGTTGATAACAAAAATAGAGTTAGGGTGGTAGAGCTTCATCATCAGCCTTTAATGAAACATAAGCATATTACTCTCTCTTCATGTTTTTTAAATTCTTTCATTTCATGGGATGGTTCCTTTCTCTTTGTCTTTAAGATGTCTACAAATTTTCCACCTCACAAAGAGGCGAGCATTTCATCTTCTTCTCAAGAAAATTCCCAAGGAATCAAGGTAGCATCATAGTTTGAGCTCAAAGTTTACATGTTAGGTGATGCCATGTCCTTTTTGAAGAATATCTGATTGGATATAACTGCTGAAGATGTTAATGATTTCCAGGTGAATCTTGTATAACATGGTTGTCAGATTCACCTTGTATACTCCAATATTGTTCCTGGATTTCTTTCTTCAAAGATATTAAATCTAGTTTCAGAAACTGAAGTTTTGGAGTTTTAAGAATTAGTCAAACAAAAGTCAAATTTAGAAGGAGATTGTAAGTATTGCATGGACCAAGGTTCTCAGAAGACTTGTGCTACATTAGACTACATTTATCACATTTTTGATAAGTATGTTGTTAGTTCTTCACTCTGTAGAGGAAGTATCAGGGATATTACCTTCCATTTTTTGTTAAAGTCAAAAGATACTCTTTGAGAAGACGATGGCAAAAGAAAATTTGAACAATACTTGAAGCTTCTTATTGAACAGTTAGAGAAAGAAAAAGGAAAGGATTTTTCAAATATTATGATTTAGTTTCAAATTATCATATCTGAAAGTTGGGACTCAAATGGTGTCGATGTGTTGTTCCCTTTCTATAAAAAAATTCCTCTGGGAAACTAGATATGTCAACTTATTTGTCTTGTACCCATCCAAATAACTTGTCCTGAAAACAATGAGCTATAGCCCTTGCTTGATGGGATTCATATACATCCATAGCACACTTATGCAGATAGCATATCACTAGCAAACTTGCTGCACTTTGGTTTACACGATGTTTTCTTGAGTCACTGGGATGGTAAAATCAAGGTGGTCTCATCAATGGGAAAACAAAGTAGTGGGAAGTCATACTTACTAAACCATATGTTTGGCTCCCTTCTTGATTTAGCAGGGGGTAGATGCACTGATGGAGTGTGGATGGATTCAAAGTTCCTCTATGTACTAATGGAATTTGAGGGATTGGGGAGTTTTGAGAGAACAAAGCAAGAAGATATGTTACTCTCAGTCCTGAATGCCGCCTTGAGTAATTTAACAATTTTCAACAAGAAGGTTTGTTTTGTGAATGGTATTACTTGTTTGGTTTTGCTGGTTTGGTTTTCTCATACTTTAGTGGCCTCAACTCTTTCCTTTAAATTGTTGTAACTACACAAATATTAGTTACCAATTGTGGTGTTTTGTTTGTTAATCAAGATTTTAATCTTGACAAGGAAACTGAAGCTATCTTCCAACGTTTCCAAAGTGGGGTGAGCTTGGTGAAGAACGATGAAAAGCTATTAAAGAGACTATTTTACATTGCTATCAAGGATGTGGATGTCTCTAATGTAGAGGAATTAAAATATGAATTATGTGTTAAAATTATACAAATTTGTAAAAGATCTTGTCAAAAATTTCTGACAAAGATGTATAGAGGAATGGTTGAACTTGCTGCAATGCCTCCTTTTACTCGATGAGAATATCATTAAGAAATTCTATATGATATTGCTTTTACTGTAGAAGATGAGTTGGGACATAGTTATGATAGTGGCCATTTCTTCTTGAGGGATTTGAAGCTTGTTATTTCCCAGATAGCAGTGAAGGATTAGACTCCTATAGATTTGAAACATGTTGCTATGAAGGTTGATATCCTTCGCAGGAACTTGGTTTTTGCAGTGAAGGAAGGATTCTTTTCTTTTCCATGTACCAACAAGGTGCTTATGAATTTTGATACTCAGGAAGTGGTAGGTGATGCTCCACTAGAAATTAGGGATCTCTTCATTGATTTGTAAGACACTGGCCTGGAGCTTGTAGCTCTAGATGATACAACATCAAATGATAAAATTTTGTGTCATCTCAGGTCTAGACTAGAAAGTGTCTTGGAAAGAAGAGGCAAATTTGGTGATCTATGGCACTCTAAATTTCAGGACTTTTTAGGGGAATTGACCAGGAGACAGCATGATCGAGTTCAAAATTGGCTTTGCAACAACATTGCAGAATTTTCTAGCAGCAATAATGTACAAAAGTTGCAACTGGAGGCAGTTTTAGCCCTAGCAGAATTGAAGCAGGGACTTTCGGTATGTGGTTGTAAGTGTTATGTATGTTTTTGGCGATGTGTTTTAGAGAAGTTCCATTTCTCTAATCACTCTTGTATGAGTAAACATGTTTGTGTTGAGAAGTGCACACATTGTTCTCTTGCATTAGATCAAGAAAATGAAGTGGAGGAATGTCATAATTTGGCAGGTCACGATGGGAATCATGATTGTAAAAATAAAATTCATACATGTATGGAGATATGTTCTTTCTTTTACAGATCATCCAATTGATACAAATATTGTTTCTTGAAGGTTGGACATGAAGGTCTTCATAAGTGCAATTCACCACAACACATGCGCAAGATAAAGTGTTCTCTTCCAAGCTGCAAAAATCCTTGTGTGATACAAATTGAGCTTGGGGATCATGAAAAACATGCTTGTCATGAAAGGTATTGTCCCAAAAAATGCATAATGGAGGGGTGTCCTAGAATCTGCGGTTACAAAGATCACTTCCATGAATTGAAAAGTGATGAACATCTCTGTGGTAATGAGCATGCTTGTCATAAGAAATGTGAAGTGGATGGAATTTGTGAAATACTCACTGAACTTGTGCGACATACATGCTCATTTTAGGGGAGAAGAGGTTCCTTTGAGTATGAACATCCCTCTAAACAAAATGGTCTGGAAAAGGATTGTTGCATTTCTATTCCACCATTTAAAACATCCCATGATGATGTGGATCTTCACACACTAAATCCAGATGTTGTGCATTATTTTAAAGTTAGATGTCAAGCTTGTGGGTATTTTTGTCAATGACTCATCAATCATTCTGGTTCCCATAGTATGGTTCATGGGAATGCGAGGGATTTCAGTTTTTCATCAGATTAAGAAGAATGTGATATCCAGGGTAGGAAATATATTTGGGGGGGATCTAGTGTGGAAGAGATGTGTAACATGCATTGTAAAGCACAAGGTCGGGGACACATTCATTTGATTTACTGTCCTATGAATGATAATTGCACAAGTCATATATTTGATGGCTCTTGGCATGAGACAAGAAAATATGACCCCAATGAGTATATGCTTAAAGATGAGCTCACCCATGAGACTTACTAGAAGAAAATGCAGTTTCAAGATCCTTGTACTGAAGAAGAACAGAAGGAGTTTGATATTTGTAACCATATTTGCAAGTCACAAGAGCATGATGAATTTGGTGCTAGTTTGTCAAGGTCTTACCACACAAAGAAATTATGGCATGCTCCAGTGAAAAGTACTACCTCAATGGAATCCTCTATAGGTCACATAACTGCAAATGGTCATGTTTTTATTTGTGACCATTCCAAGAACATATCACATCATGTGGTTTTTGTTATTGACAAGTCTGGTTCAATGTCCAGTCTTGATATCAAACCAAACATGGCCAAATTTATATCTTGACACAATTGTAGGTTGGGATGTGTGTGTGAAGCTATTGTTCGATTCATCAATACTCAGCTTAAAAATACTAGTGATGATTCTTTATATGTGGTTATGTTTGACAATAAAACAATACTTGCTCTAGAAATGAAAGAGATGAATGAATATATAGTGGACAGGCTTCTTCAATATGCTGCAGCAAGTGGAACAAATTACTCTTCTGGTCTGAAACTGGCAGAAGAGATAATTTATCAAGGAACTAATCATCCTGATGTTGTCAAGAAGAAGCCAATGTTTATATGTTTGAGTGATGGTTGAAATAATGATGGGGAAGATCCTCTTTAGTTTGTGAATAGACTGAAGACAATAGAACCAGGGATGATATTCCATACAATCATGTTTGGAACATATCCTACAATGGCTATTTTGGAGAAAATGGAAGGACTTGGTAATGGCTCTTTTCAACATAGTCTTGATGAATTGCAACTAGCATGAAGCTTTGAGAATACAGCGACTAGTATGAAGCCTAATGTTGCAACTTTAATCTAATGATGGTTCCTCTTAATTTTGAGGTCAGAGTTATAACCTTCATTATAAATCTTTTCCATTCTAGAATCTAGTTTCTCCTAGTAATATACAGAGGCCTTTGTGAATTCTATTTTATCCTTTGATATGTTTTGGTTTGGTAAAGCAACTAATATTTCCATTCCAGTTGTCATTGTCTCCACACTCTTGTCAAATTAGTGAAACAAAATCTGTACTTTGCTTAGATGAATTAGGCAGAGTTTTGGTTATTATCCCAATTACGTAGAATATAGACACAATTAAATCTATTTTGAAAGAGCACAGATGGTAATTTTGTTTTTTAGTTTTTTCTTAGATTCAGATGATACTTGTTTTGAGGTATGCATAGGTGACAAGAACATGATATGAGTTTCTTGAAATAAATTCTCATTGGATTTTGTTTAGGGAGTTATGCCATACTATCTTTTGCGGCCATGAGTTTTATGACATCCTTAAGATGTGATATCATGATTTTTCTCCTTTTTTATCAGATATCTGCTGCATAGTTTATAATCTCAAAGAAAAAGATAACTCTATTCCACTGTAGAGTCTTATTTTGATTGATTCTCATGAATGATGTTTACTTTTAGATATATAGTTTTGATTTTTAAGCACTCAACTTTTATATTGTCTGTTATCAATGATCATGTAATGATGCGCACTTTACTGTAAATATAACCATTCATGTCCATAATTAGTAGAGATAATTGTTGGGATTTTTAATGTGGACTTCTAATATACATTGGAATCTTGTAATTCTCTTATTTTGTTGTTTTATTTACTATAAAAAAAAAATTTACAATTTTTTAGGAGATGATAACTATACAGTCAGGTAATTATGAAGCACCTTTTATTCAGGAGTTCATAACGATTATCCTATTTTCAATTGTTTTGGTTGCATTTGTCATTTTCTCCTCTGTAATATGTGTTTGTTATTGGGGATTGTAATACTTATATAAGCATTTTTATTTGCGCAACTAAGCATATTCCATTTTATTTGCAATGCATTCTATGATTTGTGTCATCTCCGTGGTCTCTTGCAGTCTTCAGTTAGAGTAAATGTAGAGATGTTGTGTTTTCCTTTTGTGAAATTCTTGGCCATGTATTACCCCTGAAGAAATAATATTGTTTCTTATGTCATGTCATACTTGCATTCACATAATTCTGTCACCTGTGTACTTTTTTCCTTGTTTGATTTATATATTGAATTGATTTGTCTTGTGCATGCAGACTATTTTTAAAGGTTTGCAGATGGTATGAAAATATGGATACACAGGTATTTTTTCTCCCAGTTATTTTCAACGTCTATTTGCTACTACAAATTTGTAATAGTTTACTTCTAGTTTTACACTAGTTAACTGTACCAAAATTATGCTTCCCATATTGCATTCTTAGTTCATTTTTGAAATAAATAGAAACTGCTAAATCCATTTATTTTTTCTGTTTGAAATGTTCCCCTATATTTTCTTTTTTATAATAAGAATTGAGGGTCCTTCATGGGTTCATGCAGTTGAAGTTTTATCTAGTTATGGGCTGGAAAATAACACCAGTTTATCTCCTCGTGATCTTTTCTGTGTATGTACAATGGGATGTTACTTACTTACCAACCACAAAATGTTTGCTTTTAATAGAAGTTATTATTGATAGCATCTCCATTCTATTGCATGCCTTATTTTTCCAAAGTAATTTCCATGATTCTCATAAATGCAGTTTCAGTCTTTAGATCTTTTATGGTGATTAATATCCCATCCAATATTGTGTCATCTTTTCCCCGGTAACAACTTGAGAAAGTTGACTACTCCTTTGGTGGAGTGTTACAGTCAAGTCTAGTAGATGTGATTAGTGTGGAGAACTACTGGTATTCTGATTTTTCTCATCTTGTATCCCTAAGCATTTATAGTCACTATCTTTCATTGCTATTTTTTAGAATTTTTTGAGAGATGGTCTATCTAAGGCATTCCTAGATATTTAAGGAATTTCTCTGTATTTTATGTAGTTCATAATTATGATTATTTTTTCAATTGTTTGAGCTAGATTTTCCATTTAGTCATGGTCATGTATGCTTGTTTGTTGATGTATTTGTAACTTTGGAATGTATTCACTTGTATATCTTATGTATTGTACCCTGATGTTTCTATCGGGAGGTATCTGTAATGTAATTGAGTCATGTCATACCCTGATGTTCCTATCGGGAGATTCAATAATGTAAAAAAGTCATGTAAACTCATAGAGGGTAACCCTCCTTATTGATCAAGGGTTAATGTCCCCATAGTTGTGGGGCCCTAGGGTTATTAGACTCTCCTAGAGAAGTGGAACCTAGTGAGTTATTATCAAGTTGGGAATAAGTATAAATAGAGAGTGAGCCTCTCTATTTAACACACATTCACTCACACTCAGTTGTAGCGCATAATTGAGAGAGAGAGAGAAGAAGCTGGGACGAGAGAGAGAGAGAGAATACTGTTGTCAGGAGATCATCTTTATATATTTGGGTTTTACTTTTGGTGTTGATTCTATCTCTAAGGAAGTTGTGGGGTTTAACCTTTATGTTTTCCCCAAGGAAAATATTTGAGTTCATTGTCTCTTGTGATTGATTGATGTGCTTGTTATTCTCTCATATAAGATCCTAAGATCATATATCTTAAATGTTAAAAATATAACATGGTATCAGAGCTAATTTGAGAAGAAGACACTGTGCAGCTGCTAAAGCTAGGGCTTCCTACTTTTTACATCTCTCTCCATAGATTTTCAGAAAAAATAGGCTAGGCTGACTCTCATCTCTAGGGCACATCTTTCTGTCGAATCAAAATCTGATTCTGAGCTTTTTCAGTTTTTGACCTAACACTATTGCGGGAAACGAGGGATTTCCACAGAAGTGGATTTTTTTAATGAGCCCAGGCCTAGATTGATCTCCTCCCAAAAATAGAATTTAGATATCAAGATCAAATGTTTTAGTTGGGTAGAACTCTAGGAAAGTCAAACCCTAAATCTGCTCCTGAACTAGAAAACCAGCTTTGCAGAAATTTAGCTCTAGATCCAGTTTCGACATCTTAACCTGATAAGATCTAAATATTTTGAATTTCCATTTGATGTTCTCTATTAATATGTCTCATCATACCAAGTTTGATGAAAATCTTGAGGGAGTTGATAACTTCCAAGCTTGGAAGTATAGGATCTCCCTGGTCCTGGAAGAAAATGAGTTGGACTCTTACATCAATGAAGAGGTCCCAGTTGTAGAGGAAGATGAGGATAAGGACTTACACAAAAATAAATTGGTCATGGCAAAGAGAATTATTTCTTATTCAATCAAGGATCACCTCATACCATAGGTTTCATCCCTAAAGACACCTAAAGAGATGTTTGATTCCCTGACCAATTTATTTGAAGGGAAGAACATAAACCAGAAGATGACTCTGAGAAACCAATTCAAGAATGTAAAGATCCAGAATGCGGAGACCATTAAGTATTACTTTAAAAGGGTCTCTTAGATCAAAGAACATCTTGAAGTTGTAGATGAAGAAGTAGAGGATGCAGAAATTGTGATGACCATCTTGAATAGTCTCCCTAGGACATGAGGCTCTTTTATTCAGGGGATCTGTGCCAGAAAGAAGCTAGTCAAATTTAGCAGACTGTGGGAGGAGTGCTCACAAGAAGAAGCTCGAATATTATCTCGAGAAGAAAAGATGGGAAGTGAAGATCAAGCTATCACAATACAATCCAAGAAAAGAATAACAGACCATCACAGAGGTAAGAACTCTCACCAAAAGAAAAACACTAGAAAATCTAACAAAGATTTGTCTAAGTTTATTTGCTATACATGTGATGAAAGAGGACACCTTGCAAGAAATTGTACTAGAAACAAAGATAGATCTCACAAAAGGAAGGGAAACAAGAAAAGACATCATGCTCATGCTGCAGAAGATTATGAGCCTTCCAAGAAGAGAATCAAACAAGACAATGATGGTTCTTCAGGTGATGAAGAATATGTGTTGATCTCTGCCCTCATGGGAACTGTCACACATGGAAGCAATGATTGGCTTATTGACAGTGGGGATTCCAAATACATGATGATATTTAAGGAATAATTTATGAAACTATCAGAACATGAATCACCCCACAAGGTGAAACTTGGGGATGACTACCAATATTCAATAGAAGGTAGTGGAGAATCCTCTACAAATTAGACTTTGGAAAGTATATGAAAATAAAGGATGTCCTATTTTTACCAGGAATAAAGAAGAACATTCTCTCCATCTTTGCATTAGATTAAAAAGGCATAAGAGTTGCATTTATAGATCGCCAAGTCCTCATGTGGCCAAAAGGAAAGGCTATTGATGATGCAGTAGTAATTGGAGAACAAGAGGGAGGACTATATAGATTAAAGGGCCAACTAGAACAAGTTGTGGTTCATGACTCGATAGAACCAAATGAAATTTGGCATTGAAGGCTTGCACATGTGCACTATAGGGCACTACCACTTGCAAGCAAAGTTGTTGAAGGTCTTCTATAAATACAAGCAAAACATGAAGGAGTATGCAAGGGATGTGCGAAAGGAAAGAACACAAAGAAGACATTTCCAAGTAGCAAAAGAAAGGCTAAATAAATCTTGGAAATCATTCACTCCGATGTATGCGGTCCAATGTCATCCAGTTCATTAAGCAGGTATGTATACTATGTTTCTTTCATTGATGATTTTTCTAGGAAGACATGGATATAATTCATGAAGAACAAAGATGAAGTATTCAGAAATTTCAAGGAATTCAAATCCTTGATTGAAAACCACACAGAGAAGAAGATCAATATTTTTTGATCAGACAATGGCGGAGAATTCCCATCAAATGAACTCAAGGAATTATGCAGAGATTCAAGGATTAAGAGGGAGTTTACCACTCCATATAATCCACAACAAAATAGGGTTGCAAAAAGGAAGAATAGAAAATTCATGGAAGCAGCAAAAACAATGCTCCATGATCAATATCTTCCTATGAATGTATGGGCAGAAGCTGCTAGGATAGCCGGGTATGTACAGAACCATACTCGACATAGAATACTCGAGAACAAGACACCTAAAGAAGTGTGTTTTGGAAAGAAACCAGAAGTCAGTCATCTCAGAATATTTGGTTGTCCAGTGTACGTACACATTCCAAAAGAAAAGAGGACAAAGTTAGATCCTTCAAGAACGAAGGGTATATTTGTGGGATACTCTGAAACCTTGAAGGCTTATAGAATATACTTGCCAGGATTCAAGAAGATTAACATCAGTAGAGATGTAACATTTGATGAAGACACAACTTACAACAAATCCAGGAAGAGACCAGTTGAAGATCTTGAAGAAACTAAAATACCCAGGATCCGAGACACAACCATGGATGAAGCAATTCCAGAAGAAGATGGAGAAATAGAAGAACCTCAAGAACCTATAGATCCACCTCAGGAGAAGAATCCTCACAAGAGGAAACCTACATGGGTACGAGAGGCTATCCAAGGTGTAGAGAGATATGGGGATCTAGAAGAAATGCACAGAGAAAGGAAGAGAACTAGGTCCTACTCTGGATATGTAGCCCTATTATGTGACATCATTGATAAAGAACCTTCCAACTATGAAGAAGTGACAAAAAATAAATAATGGAAGGATGATATGATCGAGGAGTATCAGTCGATCATGAAGAATGATGTTTGGGATTTTGTCCCAAGACCATAGGGGAAGTGTATTGTGACTTCCAAGTGGATATACAAGATCAAGCATTCTGTAGATGGTAGCATAAAGAAATATAAAGTAATATTTGTGGCTCATGGCTTCTCTCGGAAAGAAGGGATAGATTATGAAGAGACTTTTGCACTTGTAACCAGATATAATTCCATCAGATCAGTACTTCCTTTAGCTGTAGTAATGAAATGGAAGTACACCAGATGGATGTCAAGACAACTTTCTTGAATGGTGTAGTAGAAGAGGAAGTACATGTGGAGCAGCCACTCGGCTTTGAGACACACGATAGGAAGACTCATACGTGTAAATTGAAGAAATACTTGTACGGTTTGAAATAGGCACCCAAGACGTGGTATGACAGAATTGATAGTTTCCTGATTAGTTTGGGTTTTACCAAAAGTAAAGCAGATTCCAATATTTACTACAAGGTTGAAGAAGGGAATCCAGTGATTCTCCTACTGTATGTAGATGACTTGTTTTTAACAGGTACATATGGGTTGATTACTGACATGAAGAGGAAGCTGGATGTTGAGTTCGAGATGAAGGACTTGGGTATGATGCATTACTTTCTAGGCATGGAGGTATGGCAGAGTACAGATGGAATCTCCCTAGGACAAGGGACGTATGTAGTAGATATCCTGAAGAGGTTCGGGACGATGGACTACAAGGCCATGCCCACACCTATGGCATCAAACCTGAAGCTATTGAGTGATCCTTCATCCGAGTCGGTTGATGCTAAGATGTATCATCAGATGATTGGGTCCTTGATGTACCTAACAAATATGAGACCAGATATTTGATTTGTTGTGAACACATTGAGCCAGTTCCTGACAGATCCGAGACATGTTCACTTGATTGCTGCAAAGCATATTTTGAGGTACCTGAAGGGTACACTTGATTATGGGCTCAAGTATGAGGCAAATCAGAAGATTAACCTATAAGATTATGTGGATTTGGATTGGGCAGGAAGTTCCATTGATAGGAAGAGAACTTCAGGGTGTTGCTTTAGTATGGGATCAAGTGTGATTTCCTAGTTTAGTAGGAAGCAATCTTGTGTGGCACTGAGTACAGCCGAAGTAGAGTATGTTGTAGCTTGTTCAGCTAGTTGTGAGGAAGTGTGGATGAGAAAGATACTGCTTGATTTATTTGATCTCTAGTTGGTTTCTACTTGTATATATTGCGATAACCAGAGTTTTGTGAAGCTGTCAAAGAACCGAGTGTTCCATGACAAGTTGAAGCATATTTAGATCAAATATCACTATATCAGGGATATGGTGTAGAGAGGAGCAGTGAAGCTCCAATATGTTGTGACAAATGAGCAGATAGCTTATGTGTTGACCAAACCATTATCTAGAGTGAAGTTTGAGTACTTCAGGGAGAAGCTTGGTGTTCTCTAGATAGAGGTTCCCTCCAAAGAGAAGTGATGTGTCTAATATCCTTTCTGACATGGTGGAAGGTTGGGCTCCACATGGTCAGATGTAAGTGAAGAGATATTCTGATCTGATTGTGGGATGTGTTCTCACATGATCAGTGTAGAGACATTCTGATGTGATTGTGGGATGTGTTCCCACATGATAAATGTAGAGATATTTTGATGTGATTGTGGGATGTGTTCCCACATGATCAATTCATAGCCATTCTGATGTGATTGTGGGATTTGTTCCCACATGATCATATGTAAGTGCAGATCCTTTTTGACAAGATGATGTCGGATGTAAGTGCAGATCCTTTTTGACAAGATGAGGTCAGATGTAAGTGCAGATCCTTTCTGACAAGATGAGATCAGATGTAAGTGCAGAGCCTTTCTGACAAGATGAGGTCAGATGTAAGTGCAGAGCCTTTTTTACAAGATGAGGTCAGATGTAAGTGCATAGCCTTTCTAACAAGATGAGGTCGTATGTGAGTGCTGGGCCTTTCTGACATGGGTTTTGCATGTGTTCCTCCCATGGTCAGATGTGAGTGTTGGGCTTGCCTTTCTAACATGGTGATGGATGTGTTCCCCCCATAGTCAGATTTAACTGCTGGGTGGGCCTTTCTGACATGGTTCATTCCATGGTTAGATATAAGTACTGAAGACGATGAAGACCTACATGGAGGCTAGGCCTACAACCAACATGAAAAAGGGTTGGCTCTGTAGAACTTCTTGTGACGAGTAGAATTGAGAGATAGCATCATTTGTTCAAGATGGAAGAAGAAGTGATGATGATTAAGTGATGATCTAGACTTGATGATGATATAGTGATGATCCAGACTTGATGATGATCTAGTGATGATCTAGAATTGATGATGATCTAGTGATGATCTAGACTTGATGATGATGCAGTGATGATCTAGACTTGATGATGATCCCATTAGAGGAAATTTCAACTCAAAATGAGCCTCCTAAAAAAATTAATAAAATAATAGTTAAAATAATATTTATTAATTTTGGAGGAAGAAAAGAAAAAAAATACTTTTTAATTTGTATTTTCAACATATCTCCTCGTGTTTTTACTCAAATTTCAATCAGGAAAGCTCATTGGATGTGGAATTAAATTACACATCCAACGAGTACCCACTTAACCTACTTTTGACGGACCCCGCTACCCCAAAAACAAGAAATACTTGGAAAAATGTTATGATGATGTCATCATCACATTTTTCCAGGTATTTCTTATTTTTGGGGTAGTGGGGTCCATAAAAAGTATGCGGAGTGGGTACTCGTTGTATGTTGAATTTATTTCTGCATCCAACGAGCTCTCTTGATTGAAATTTGAGTAAAAACACGAGGAGATATGTTGAAAATACAAACAAAAAAGTAGTTTTTTTAATTATACCTATCCCCAAATTTATATTAAAAAAGTATTTTAAGACCCATACAGTATTTCAAATTTAAAGAAATTTCATTAGATAACACATGATGACATGGAATTTGAATTAGAGTTAAAAGGCTCATTTTGAGTTGAAATTTCCTCTAATGAGTGATGATCCAGACTTGATGATGATCCAGTGATGATCTAGACTTGATGATGATCTAGTGATGATCCAAACTTGATGATGATTTAGTGATGATATGGACTTGATGGTGATCCAATGATGACTCAGAGAAGAAGACTTGTGCTGATAAATTGCGTCGAGAGAATACCTTCCTAGTTAATAGGGAGTGTTGATGAATTTGTAACTTTGGAATGTATTCACTTGTATATCTTATGTATTGTACCCTGATGTTTCTATTAGGAAGTATCTGTAATGTAATTGAGTCATGTCATACCCCGATGTTTCTATAGAGAGATTCAATAAAGTAAACAAGTCATGTAAAGTCATAGAGGGTAACCCTCCTTATTGATCAAGGGTTAAAGTCCCCGCAGTTGTGGGGCCCTAGGGTTATTAGAAGCTCCTAGAGAAGTCAGCCCTTGTGATTTATTGTCAAGTCAGGAATTAGTATAAATAGAGAGTGATCCTCTCTATTTAACACACATTCACTCACACTCAGTTGTAGTGCATAACTGAGAGAGAGAGAGAGAAGAAGTTGGGACAAGAGAGAGAGAGACTACTGCTGTCGGGAGATCATCTTTATATCTTTGGGTTTTACTTTTGGTGTTGATTCTATATCTAAGGAAGTTGCATGGTTTTATCCTTTATGGATTCCCCGAGGAAAATATTTGTGTTCATTATCTCTTGTGATTGATTGTTGTGCTTCTTATTCTCTCAGATAAGATCCTAAGATCATATAGCTTAAGTGTTAAAAATCTAACATTGTTATTCTCTATGCAACTTATATTTAGTTGATAATCAATTGAGAAGTATGCATCGATGTATATTAGCAATAATATTTTTTGATATCGAGTATTGACAAATGCACACACCCAAGATGTTCCTAAATGTTTTTATGTTGGTAAGTGATTATATATGTTGATATTGAGTTTTGACATAATGTACACACTAAATGTTGTTATTGTCCTGGCAAGTGTGCCTAAATATATGAGGATTACGAAATGTATCACTTCAAAAGGAGGCCTCAAATTATGTTATCATTTTTCTGTCATGAATATTCAATGATGGTTAATACATTTTAAAGGGGTGAAATTCAAGTATCCTTTTAATCCTCTTTATCTTTTGAACAAAACATAACTTGTAGGCTCCACATTCTATGCTCTGTAATATCTGAAACCTCTACAATCATCTTAGGTGAATGCACCATTTCGTTGGTGTTTGTCTTAAAACAATTTTGTTAGTCTCTGGTTTCGTACTTGCACTAAAATCATTTTTCTGTCACAAATATTCAATGATGGTTAATACATTTTAAAGGGGTGAAATTGAAGTATCCTTTTAATCCTCTTTATCTTTTGAACAAAACATAATTTGTAGGATCCACATTCTATGCTCTATAAGATCTGCAGCCTATACAATCATCTTAGATGAATGCACCATTTCGTTGGTGTTTGTCTTTAAAAAAAATTGTTAGTCTTTGTGGTTTCGTACTTGCACTCAAATATTATATATTTTTTGTTTGTTTTTTATATTGTTGTTGTGGGTACTCTCATAAATATATGACAATAGGAAGTTTGAAAATATGATACACTGGTAATCATATCATGTAATATTGTTACACTTAATAATTTCCCAAGAAGGATGGTCGCTAATGCATTTCAATTCATAAAAGAAATAGTGATGCAAACAGATTTAACAGAGGTCACTAGTACACACTTTTCCTAGTGTTGTCCCATATATCTACATGTTGCTAGCAGTGCCCCATATATCAATTTATTTCACTATTCCTTTTATCAAAGTGCATATTCACAAGTGTGATTACATATCATCCTGTAGCAATAAGGTCTACACATGAGATGATAGTTGGGAGTAAATTTCTCTAAGGACTAGTACAAATTCCTTCCTATATATTTTATTTTGCTTTCATCTACATTTAATCAATACTGGGTACTTGCATATAAAAGACTTGTTGTCCCAACAATAACCACTGATCACTGGTAACATTATCTTCTGGTACACCTTTAGAACGCAATATAAATTTATTAGGTCTAGGCTCTAGGGTATGTTTGAAGCTAAATAAATTCCCAAAATCTAAATGTGTGAGATACGCAACATTATAACAAAATACCATTTATGTTGTGGGATGATAGACGCTTCTGAGTAACTACATGGTATAGTCAAGAATGTAACATGTAAATACCAACAATATTGTATAGCAGGGGAGATGAATTTGACAGGTTGGTAACGATCTTTGTTCCATGGTCTGAATACTTTAGGGTCATTCATTATGTAAATTCTACATATTTCAAAATTAAATAAATATTTGTTTATAAAAGGTGTAGTGTTACCTACATTATCAGTCCTTTTTGAAATCAATCATGGAGATGGCCACTCTTATTTGACCCAACGTTTCCGAAATTCAACTTTTTAAATTCCAAGGCCAAGCTACTTTTTTATCTCGTTGAAAATCTACTTTTGTGAAGTCTAGATTAGCCTCAAGTTTTTAGAACAAACAACTTTAATGTCCGATTAGTGTAAGTTCTAAGTGTGCATTTTTATTTTGCAAGAAATTGTTAAAGATTTAAGAAGCTTAGTAACATCATTGGCTGACCAATTGTCACTACATCCTGGTTTTGGTACAGCAAAGTATATTATACTGATGGATATTAATGCTCATGTTCATGCAAGTGCTCAAAGTTTTGGAAGCTTAAAGTAAATTTTGGCCTAGTATACTAAGAGGCTATATTTAGTGTTGATGATCAGTATGGACAACTGTCATAGACAAGGAAATGGATAATGTATTCTTATAGAAAATACAATGGATAATGGTTTAATGGCTTATAGTATATTGGATGTTTTCCTTTACTAATATCTTTTTCTTGTTTTTAAATTACATGCAGTATGGTTAGAAATTGGAAAATATAATCTTCAATTGTGACTGTTTAGATACAATGTTGGATGTTTTCCTTACATGCATTATAGCTAGAAATTCGAAAATCTAATCTTCAATTGTGATTGTTTAGATACAATTGATGTTTGGAAGGTGCTAAATTAAATTAAATGTCAATCGGCTGTGTTTAAAAAACTTTTCTGTTTTTTTTTGCTTTTTCGATGAGCTGCAACCTTGAAAATTGTCATGACAAAAGAATTTACTTTGAAATGAGAACTATTTTTTTGCTTTTCCAATGAGCTACAATCTTAATAACTATCATGAAAAAAGAATTTACTTTGAAGTGAAAACTGTTCTTGGCATAATCGTTATCTTTTTCTTGGTACAATGATTATCTTCTTCTTGCATGGTCTTTGAAATAGAGACTATGTACGACAAGAATTTACTTTGAAATGGAAGTTGTTATTGGCACAATAATTATCTTATTCTCGCATGGTCTTTGGAATAGAAACTATGTGATTGCTCATTAAAAGAAACGACTATGCAATGCTTGCTCCTTTAAAGATCTTATCCTGGTGATATAAATAAGATATTGTGTAATGTGTCTGAAGTACAGACATCACTCTTAGTGACTCTTATCATATTCTAGAGGAAATAGTCACATTATGATTCCAATGTCATCCAGAAAATTGTTGAACACTTATGGGGTAACGTGTCTAAAGCACAGACATCACTTTTAGTGACTCTTATCAGAGACTAGAGGAAACAGTCACATTATGATTCCAATGTCATTTAGAAAATTGCTAAACATTTCGAGGACCTTAAACAATGTGTGAATTTTTTTTAGTCATAGAGGAAATACATTATGATTCCAATGTCATCTAGAAAATTACTGAGCACTTTGACGACCTTAAACAATGTGTGAATTTTTTTACTCATAATCGCTAACCAGGAATTTGAGTAAGGCCCAGAAGGAAAATGAGGGTATAACTTATCCCTAAAAATAATCTTGTTAGTAAGCCAAAACATAAGAATACACCTTATATTATCTATAATATAACTATTTCATGAGTTATACTTAGGTGGTAGGATCTAAAACATAAAAATACACCCTATATTATCTATAATATAATTACATAAATGTTTCATGAGTTATACTTAGGCAGTAGGATTGAAGTATAGTCAACATCTCACTACATTGCCTCCATGTAGATAGGTAGGTGAAGGTTAGGATGCATGTTTCTCTAAGAGTTGTCAATGACTGTTAGGTTTTTACACATGGATCAGTTTTATCATTAAACAATTATGTCTGAATTTAAAGATAAAGAACTTGTTTCTTTAAACATTGTATCTTGGTGATACAAATAAGATATTGGGTAACTTGTCTGAATCACAAGAATATTACACCAAGAAATGAAGGGGAATGATGTAGTAGTGGGAATACACAAGTCCAAACAACAGGAAAAATGGAATCCAAAACCAAATACTTTTGATAAAGGTATGTCTCTACAAATCATTTCTTTTGATTTGGTTTTCACTTAGTGATTATTTTTATGTGCTTTTCTATTTGTCTATAATATGTTGCACTTGTTATATTTTCATTCAAGATTTTGTTCTTTTGTGTGTCATGCATTTCCATCAAGAGCATAAATCATTGTGCTTAATAAAAAAATCACAATGATGTATTCCTCCTTTGTGTCAGAGGCTGATGCAGTGCAAGGAAAGTGCAAGAATGAAAATGATCTAGAGGTACATAAGCCTCTTAGGAAGGTCAAGGCCAAAGCAGCAGTTGATGGCTCCAATGGTGAATTGTCAATAGTTCCTAGAGAATCAATCAAATCTGATAATGTGCATGGACCATCGATGCATGGTGTGAGACCTATTGCAGCTAATGGAGTTACAGGAAGGGATCTTGATGGAGCAGTTGTTGCAAGTCCTATTAGAAGAGACCATGTGAAATCTACAGGAATTTCTGTACTGAAAGAGGCCAAGGATCTGAAACACTCTGTAGACAGATGGAAGGTCTGCTTGACGTTAATTATCCTTATTTATCTATCTATACATAGCCTAAAATTATTCTTGTGATTTGATGCAATCCAATGTTTAAAATGCTAACTATCTTAGAATTCTAACATAGCTGCAATAGATGTTGCAGACTATGGGAGGTAGCGACCTTGAAATCACTGGTCGTTACTTTCAAGCGGCTTTAAAATTTCTTCATGGTGCTTCATTCTTGGAGCCTTAAAATTTTGACAATGCAAACCATGGAGAAACAACTCAGGCTATGAAGGTGTATACAAATACTGCCAGGCTTTGTGAGTAAGTCTCATAAGCTCTTAGAGTTTGAGTTGAAAGTTTTATCCATTTTTTTCATTAGTCAATCTGAATGTGAGCATGTTGTATTATATTTACTTTTGAAAATTTCTCAAGCAATTTTGAAATATAGTCATGCTGATCTTCAAATATTGATAGGTTAGCTTCTCTATTACCTTTACAGGTTTTGTGTCTTAACATATGAGAGAAACAAAGAAATGGCAGTTGCTACCCTAGCATATAAATGCATGGGGGTAGTGTACATGAGGGTTGTGCTGTCTAAAACTTCATATTTATACATCAACATTTGAGTTTGAGAGAAGAAGAAAAAGGCCTGAGAGATATGATAGAAATGTTGTTCAAAATACTTTGAAGTCCATCAAGAAGATTGAGGAAGTTCGTGTTAGCAGGGAGGCTAAATTATGGGAGGACAGGTTTGTCTCATTCTCTTCAACTTTCCTTGTAAAGGAGTCAAGGGAAAACAATTGAAAATTAGCTAATTGTTTATCTTATAATTGTTGTTTCGTAAATCACATGTGTGTCCAAATACAGTAGAACCACCATACAACATTTGTCTGTTCTCAAATTTTACCTACGTCGTGGTGATTTTTTTCTTGTCTTTATTACTTTGCCTATGGTGCACTTCTGGAGTGCCCTTGCTTCTGATAATTATTTGTATCAGTCTAGTTGTGGATATATCTAAGGTAGGTTGGCCAGAGATAAGCTTACAAACATGATTGAATGGTTCACAATGATTTTCATATAAAATGTGTCAACTATAATGTTGGGTATGCTTTTATTATTTCATTCAACTCTTTTTGAAATATGTGTTGAATTTCTTTTGCTTGCTTATTTTGGTAGCCTTCATACTTCTATAAAAATATGTTTCATTTCATAGAATTGGCTGATATGGTATCTTATGCTTTGCAACACTCATTCTGAAATCTTTCGCTTTCATGTATTTTTATATTATCAATGATAGCTTGTTTTATGAAAGGAAAGGTTTGCTTACCTTATTTGACTTTTAATTTATTTGATTTCATATAATGATATTTTTCTCATAGATTCAGGCACGCTAAGAGATATTTCATAAATTGGTTGACTTAATTGGTATCACATCCATCACAGAGGTATTATGTTCTCTTTGGTAACATGAATGGATATGCCATATAGGGAAAAATTTAAATAGCTCTCAGGAATTAGTTTATCATAAATACTAGTTACTGGTAAGTTGTAATAGTAATAATTATGTAGTTTGTAGATTGCTATCTATCATAAATTTGTTTGAATATCATCATTTTTAAGCAATAAAAACTTCTTAAAGGGTGCTAGGTCAATGGTAGAGAGCCTGCCTAATTATAGGTAGGAGGTTGGTGGTTCGATTCCTCCCTGTCCTATCATAAATTTGTGACTACAAAAATGACTAAATTCGCATATATACGACTATTAGAAGCTAATTTCGTGTATCTTAGTCGTATTTATCTTAGTCATTAATATGCTATCATCTAGTAATTTATTTAGTCATATATTTGGTCATTAATTGTTGCAATCAGTGACTAAATCCGTGACTAAATATGTGACTAAATCAATGACTAAACCATTGAATATCAATGACTAATAAGTCAAGCTATTAATGACTAAGTGAAATATGACTAGCTATAATATAGTGTAAATAAGCTACTCTTAGTCGCTGACTCAAAAATAGTTGTCTATAGCATGATTTTAGTCATTAATTTCTCATTTTGTACTAGTGTGTAGAAGTTAGATAGAATAGAGGTTCAATTCTTGGTGAATAGAAGTCGACTGAAGATGTATCATGATAGTCGAGACTTGGTCGCATAAAAGGAGAAACAAAAAAAAGAGAGAAAAAAACATTTTGGTTTGTTTTGTTGTTTTTGTTCGCAGACTTCTAATCTATTGCAGTAAAAAGATGAAGACTCGCGGACTTGGGGTCTGGTGCAGACCATAAATTCAAAGAGAAGACACACATTAATTCGCAAGAAAAGAATATATTTCAAAAGAGTAAACAGGTTGCAAGGAGTGTGACGTTGTTGGAAGGAAAGAAGATATGGTGAAGAAAAAAATAGGTCGCAAGGACTACGACGTTGTCATAAGAAATGCATACAGTGTAAATATGACAGTTGGATGTTAGTTATTTTGGATAGGATAGTTGGAGTACAATAAGTTGAAAAGGTTGTGAGAATTTGATGATGTATTTTAAAGTCACTTTGTTCATAATTATAATGACATCATAGAGAAAAGTGATGGGTTCTTTGGTAGTGTTCGTATGATGATTCGAAAAGGTGATCCAAGTGATGGATCGTGATTCCACCATTCCACTCGATGGTTGAATGTGTGAAGGCCTGACATATGGAGCGTGTGGGTATCACATACATACACCCTCAACTTTCAACTCAATTTGATATACTATAATGCGGAATTTCTCTCTAAAAACACCAGGACCAAAGTGAGTTGTTATGAAAGTATGGTTGCTATGACTCTGAGTGAGGCTGCACCCAAAGGATCTGTGACTGAAGCCATGTTACCTATGTTGGTTGAAGAAAGTGTTGCTGAATATGTTACACCACAAGTGGGGATGGGAATGGAAGTTGAGATAATTCCAATCCACCTTGAACTAAGGATACAAAACTCCCTATCGGGTTGGCCAAGGAAGAATCCTTTTGGTTCACACAAGAGTAAAGTTCTTTTAGCACCACTGAGCAAGAAGGGAGAAGTAGCAGTTGGAATTCGATGGCCAAATGGCATTGCACCGAAACTGCCAGATAAAATAATGGAACAATTTTTTAGAATTTATAGTATCCATTTCTAGAGCCAGTCGTTCCAAACTAGGGTTCAGATAATGAAAACTAGATAAAAAGTCCACAATCAACACCATCATCTCTATAATAAGCTCAATACATAAATGGTGATGATGCTTCAAATAAGAATATGGGATGCCAAATTTTGACGCTGAAAGGTCAAACGTTAATGATATGGCATATTTCCTCATTAAAGAAGCAGAAAAAATTGACGAGAAGGTGGAATTCAACATTGATATACCAAAGAAGATGACTACATGCTAAGTTTCATTGCGATTAAACAAATAGGATGTCGAGCAACATGGTATTCCTGCAAGAAGGAAGAAGCGAAAGGATATATACCTAGGTGTGCACTTCAGATCCCGTCGTCAATGTTGAGAATCGGTGATGTTGATGATATTGTACATCTTGTATGTCCTATCACTTTGAAACAATAAATTTATCTGATATAAGAGAGAAGAAAAGTAAAAACATAAGCTACAAAGAAGATAGCAAAAGCAGAAGCAATATGTGCTAAGGTTGTCGACCAAGTCTCACAGGCTTGGGTAGCCTTACTTGAAGATGGAGAACTACAGAAAGTCATAGAGGAGCTGCATAGTTGAATAAAATGTGAAGCAAATAAAGAATGAGATGAGAAATCTGACCTTAGCATAGAAAATGGCTAAGGCAACAGAAATGAAGAAATTACAAGCACAAGTAACAATGTTGCATATGCAACAACAACAACGAGCAGATAAAGTTGAAGAGTTGCAAGAGGAATTTGAACAAGTTACACGCATTCTTCAGCCTATACATCAGAGAGTATAAACAGGTGTCAAAGATGCAAGGCTTGTACCATCAAAACAACTTAGTTTTGACCTTGTGGAAAATTTGTAGAAAGTAGAGGAGGATGTGCAATAGGAAGCAGATAAAGTACTAAAACTATTGCAAGATTTTCAAGGTCATGTGGGCACAAATAAAGATATGGAACAATAGCCTCGCATGGCTCGATATGAGCCACATGTGAGTGTTTGGATCCTATTGGGCCTAGGAAAAGAGAGGTAGAATTAAATTATAATTTTTCCCAAGGATGGAAAAGAGCCAAGTCACAAGAAGTAAAAGGACCTGCGACGGAAGAAGAGAAAAAAGAAGAAGAAGGAAAATGAGTTGTGAAAAAAGAAGCTGCAAAAGGAAGGAACGCAAGGTAGAAGAAGTAACAATAAAGGAATATGCAACAGAAGAAGGATGGAAGTAGATAAATAAGAAAGAGCTAAGGAAAGAACCAGCAGAAGGAGAATCTAGGATAAAAATAGAAGTTGCGATATAAGAGAATATGCGATAAAAGAGAGACCATTATGGAAGAGGAACAATGAAAGAAGGAAAGGATGTGACGAGGAAGGAATTAATGGATTTAACCATGTCAGAAGATGTGTAGTGGTGCAAAGGCTAGAAAGTGACAACTTAGAAATATAGTGTGTATTAAGTCATCTAGATTTAGCAGGAGATGAACATATGACAACATCTATGTAATTCAGGTCGTTAGTTCCTATTGTCATGTGTCGATAGAATAGGAAATACACCCTTGGTTAACTGTATGAATTCGACTGAAAGAAAAATGTAGAAACCTAACCCAAGTTGTATGAGGGTTAGCCTTTGGAGGGATTTTTCATGTTAGTCTCATTAGCGTTTGGTTGTTTAGTGATAGTCTAATAGTATTATATTTTAGTGTGTTCAAGTCATAGAGAGAAGTTGAATAACTTGCAATTGAGTGTGTAGGATTTTAGTAGAGATTGAGACGATCCAAACTGTCACATACCCCTAATTGCAAAAACATTTTATGTTTCAGGAGACATTATGTTTTAATTTTATTATAAAATTTGTAATTAATGACCTAGTGGGGTTAAGGATAATTGCATTTAATTGCTGACTATTTAATTAATTAATAAATGAAAGATGAGACAATAGCTTAAGGAGGCTTTTAAATGAGTGTTTTACTGGCCACTTAGTGGAATAGGATGGGTTGAGAGAAGATTGACACCTGGAAGCATCCTGAAACTACTTCTAGTTGTTCAAGAAGACAACTTCCCTATTTTTGTGGTCATGTTCCCCAAGAAACTGGAACAAGAGCAGGTGGCTCATTAAGTGAAAAAATGACCCAAAAGACCTAGGCATGCTGATAAAACTTCCCACTGAATTCAGCTGAGCCTGCTCATTCTTTACTTGTGAAATTTCTGAGTGAAATTAGTGCACAAGAAATTCAATGGAGGGGATAAGAAGAAGTTGTTGAGTGAAAAGTGTTGAATTTATGAACTAGTGCAACTAATTTGAGCAATTTTCTCATTGTTACAGGAAGAAATATTATTGTTGATTACTCTGTGGAGTTGCAGTGGTTTCTAAACCAGTTCTCTCACCCAGTGCTTTCAACCAAGTGTACTGGTAGACAGGCTTGGGGGTCCTAATATTTGTAGTTCATCTATCTTCACGAGTTGGGTGGGAGGAACGGGCTCCTTAAGTTGTTGTCTCTTCTACTATATTTCCAGGTTCTACATGTTATTTCTAATTTCTCTGCAAGATTAGGAACAAGAATGAATGAATGAATTTAGGAAATAATATATTTATTGTCTTTTTTCATATGTTATCAAAATTACTTGGAGAAAATATTTTATTGCTGAAAGATAGATGAATTCTGGATTAGATATGGATTAGAATAAAAGATTAGGACTAATTTCAAATTTACTAAAGAATAAAAATACCTAACTGTATTTTTCCACACCTTCAAGAAGGTAGTACTCTAGTACAGTAGGTGAGATTAAATTCTGATGGATAAATCAAATCAAGAATGTACAATTATGTTTATTTAATTTATATAGATTCCTTATAGGAATGTTCAGAAGTCTCCTTAGTTAGGATAAACCTGTTTAAAAGATGAACAAGAACTATCATAAAGGAAGGTGTTTTAAAAACCAGTACACAGATTGTGTAACTAGGTTCTTTAAAACATAGTAATTAATTACTAGCTATAAGCCTAGGTTATTATAATTATACATAGTTAGTAAATATTATAGGAACATAAAATTAACATAAGAAGGAATAGCTAATAAACAATAGAAATCAAGATTAGTAATTACTTAGGTTTGGCATTAACATCTAAGCAATTTTTAATAATACTGTAAGTAAAACATCAAATAATAAACACATTATAGTTAAACAATTAATAATGCAAGATTTTTAAATTAAAATAAAATTACAAACCCTAAATTTAGGGAAAACTGTCAACTAGCTTTCTTTTACTTTCTCTTCCAATATTAGGGCTTTTACACTTTACCCTCTTCTTCTTAAATAAAACCCTTTATAATATCCATATTATAAATGCACAAAATTAAAATAAAAATTATATAGAAATAGTATTAAAACTGTTTATCAAGTATAAACTAAAACAATTTAAGAAATGACAAATTAAAAATTCCCAATCCAATTTACATAGTAGAGCTCGGGTTGTATTAACAAGCCCTTCTCTTTTAATTATTTTCTTAAACAAGTCTTTTATTTCACAGAGAAAAACTCAGAATTAGTTTTAATACTAATATCCTAAACAATTTCCTCCTTCTAAATAAAATCAGAATTATGGACTTAATCAACACCAAATCTCCTCCATATTCTTTAACAATCCTTTAATTAAACACAAGTATTTTAATAGTAAATTATTTTCCATTTATTTAAATCTTAAACAAAACTGAGATTTATCCAACACAGGAAACCACACAGTTTGCCATCTACTCCTTTCAACCTTGGCTCATTTCCAAACAGATGGCTTTCAATATAGTAATCCTTTAGAGCTTATTTAAAACGTAAAAGAGTTCAAAAGCCTATTTTTTTAACATATATAAAATCCAACTACACAGAGTTACGACCATTGGCCCTTACAAGTTTTTCTGCAAAATAGTCTACGCCCTGTCCAAAATAAATGTAAGTAAAAACAAGCCATGGCCATATGACCTTCTCAAACAAGTAATATACAATGTAGCCATGGCCAAGCAGTGGTAGAATCAAGTGAAACAACATCATCCAAAAACCCCACACCCATCGCAAAAGGAACCTCATCCAAGAACCGAGGATTACCAGTTGGTTGAGTAGCATGGAGAACTTTCTCCTCAAGTAGTTTATGCCATCCAGCTCCTCGAAACACCTGTAGAAAAACCTGCATTGTAAATTAGAGATTTGTTAAGCCTTATTTGAAATAAAACCCAGTTTTAAGAAGTGAAAACTTGCAATAAATAAAAACAAATAAATAATTACATTACCTAGAGTATTTCATCCTTGGTCACACAGTATTGTACCAGTTTTGCACAGTAAACCCAAACTGAAGAATATTTCTTATCCTAATAACTATGCAGAAGAAATCCCTAGAACCTCGACGAGGTAAAAAGTCACAGTAAAAGCTAAACTAAACCTTCTCACTATCATGCGAAAACTACAACGTAAGCTGCGAGTTTCAAACTAGGAACTACTACTACCAAACAAAGGTATTAACTTGGCTATTACACAGAATAGATTAAACACTGAGTTACAAAGTAGCATTTCAGGTTATCATCATCATAAATTAAGCAATGGCATCCATGGTCATGAGACCATGAGCCAGCGGAAACTCTCCACAACAAAAATATAGGGTAAATGTGATATTTTAGGGTTTTGGAGATCTTTATCGTGTAATTTACCAAGTCAAAACCCTATCCATTAACCATTGACCACGTGGAGTTCAATTTGTATTTGAAATATGGGTTTTTCTCTATAGTTAGAGATCCTTCGAACAACCTGCAAATAAAAGGCTTATACATAATCTTTTGTTATAAACTCATTAAAAAATCGATAGATATCTTTATATCATAAGATGCATAGTATAAAATAAAAAAGGCATCACAGTTATAATTTTTGTTTAATTAGGATCTATAACTATAGAAGGAAGACCATTGTAATTGGTAGTAGTTTTTGGTTTTAGAATTGTTCTATAGGTAAGGAATTTCCACCTTTAAAAACAAAGCAATATTACTTCACTTATAACCTTATCATGGAGTCATTTCACTTACACTCGGTAAATACCTAGGTTTTAATAGAATTTAATTTGCACGAAGCTGATAGTTTCTTTTATAATAGTCATTTCTTTATATGTAAGTTTATGAAATAATTGCTTAGGATTATACCTTGATACAAGTACATACAATCTGTCTTGATAACAAATAACATTGTAAGGTAATATCTAGTTGCAAAACTTATCATTCTCTAGAATGCATGTAGTTTTGTTTTTATCTAACATCAAAATAAATAAATAAAATTTATATGATGTATAAGTTATAGTTTATGTCTTCTGCTTGGATTTCCAAGTACTTAAGATTATAGGTAGATAAAGAAGAAGAAATTTTACAAGAAAAATTAATATCTCAACTTTGAGTAACGACTTATTAATTTCAATATATGGAAAATATATAGTTGACGATACCTCGTTTTTGCTCAAAGCTGTAAATTAAACAAATATACTAGCATTTATTTATGCTAGTTGAGATAATAAATCTTGATCCTGAATCTGGATTACAAAAGCTTCTTACCTGTAAAAAGAACTTGTACAAGAAGCATCACTTCACTGCATTAGCTAAAAAGCTAAGTAAGCCTCAGACATGAACTGAAGTTCCTTCACGTTTACAAATAGTAAACCAAACTTTAGTGTATAACCAGCGTAGATCCAAATCCTAGGTTCTATCAAGCGCCGAGATGGATCAAATCTCTTGAGGTGCAAACCTCTTCTTAGGTATCCATTGATTTGATTCAAACCAAAAGACACATATTTTTATTTAAGGTCCACATATAATTTTATTACTATTAATATTTAATATTATTTATGGCAGCCATATAATATTTTTTATTTTGGTATGAACGAACATTGCATCATTTTTCCACACATGGTTTTAAAACCATATTCAAGGCCCTCCTACAATCATGGGTTGTTTAGGAGGCATTGCACATGGTCTTAAAACCATTTTCAAGGCCCTCCTAAACCATGTACAATAAAACCATGGGTTGTTCAGGAGGCCTTGCACATGGTTTAAAAACCATGTGCAAAGCCTCCTAAACTATGTACAATAAAACCATGAGTTTTTTAGAATGCCTTGCACATGGTTTTAAAACCATGTGCACATAGTTTTAAAACCATGTGCAAGGCCAACATGTTTTTTGTGTTTTTTTCTTGACCCACATATTTTTTTACGGATAATTAAATTTTTACTTTTTTATTGTTTTGTTAGGTCGGAAGATTACAACATCTCCCCCATAATATTCACTATCACTATTATTTTTTGCCGACATGTTACAAACGTTAGTAACGTTACACCACGTTACAAGATCTCCCCCATATTGGGTTGTAGAGCGCCTCTCGGCGCAATAAACAAACAGATGTTTCAGCTCATGTTACTTCATATCATCACCTACTAAATCAATTTATAATACTAAATTAGAAAAATAAATAATTAAGTATGGAGATACATAATTTAATAAAGGAATTAGTTTTAGTTCTAGTTTAGACCTTAATATGTTAACTGTTAACATTTAAATGTCCCTCTTAAGCGACGATTGTAAAAAAAAATTGTCATAAGAAAAATTTTAAATTTTTAAGAAATTTTGGAGGATTACATGTGGTATCAAAGCACATGTTTAGACACTAGGCCTGAATGCGGATCAATCTGCGTAGATAAACAGAAAATAAAATGCATGCATACTGATTATTATTTTTCTCTTTTGAAATGTTATTTCCAGAAAATTTTTCTGAGCTAGAACTGCATGTATGGAAAGACTCGAGGAATATGGTGACGAGGAGTCTCCGTTTAATGAAAAAAGTAGTTCTATAAGAGAACCAGTTCAAGAAGAAATAACTAACAATTCTTTAGAATAATTATAAACTGTTAAATAATTAAAAACTGAAATGGAAATAGTTAAAAAATAAAATGAAAGAATTATAACAGCTCAAGAGGAGCTGAACTAGATACTGACGAAAAAATTTCAGAGTGAAGGAAAAGATAAACAGATAGTATGCAAAAAAATGTCCTACCAACATAAAAGTAAAGAGTCCAAACAGTCAAAAATTGAAAGCAGTCCGTCCTCTAAAATTTATGGTGACTCACAGAGGAAGAATCACCAGTACACTAGTGATAGCAGTGGATATAATTACCATTCTAGGAAAAGAAAACTTAAGCCTTATGAGGACATTTTGGGAGAATTTAAGAAGATAAAACAGCCAACTTTCAATGGTGAAACTAAAAAAGGAGAGGAAGTTGAATCATGGCTATTTGGAATGAAGAAGTATTTCCAAATATATAATTACTCTAACCAGCTAAAATCAAGGATGGCCATTTACAACTTAACTGGAAAGGCAGATATTTGGTGGCAAGATTTAAAATGAGTAAAAGGTATTAGAGAAAAGAACATTAAATGGATTACCTTTAATAAATACTTCAAAAAGAATATTCTGGCGGAATAGTACTACAAAGAGCGAGCTAAGGAATTTTATGAACTGAAGTTGGGAACTATGAACATGAAAGAATTAAACAGTAGATTTTTAAGTTAACTACGTTATGTGCCTTACATTGTGGATGAAAAGACTAAGGTGCAACGATTTCTAAGTTGTTTACATTTTCACATTAAATATAGAATTGAATAAAATAATCTAAAAACCCTTGAGGAGGCTATGCGAAAGGAAAATTTTTGCTATGAGCAGAACCACAAAAAGGAAAGCCTATCAAATTGGAAGGCTAAGAGGTCTAATAATTTTGAACAAAAGAGGGTTTCATATATAACCGTAATTTTAGGAATAATAAAACACGTAATTTTCCTAATAATAATTTCCAAGGAAATAAAGGTAATTCACATTCAAACCCTAATGGCCATAGAAATAAAGAACCTACTAATAATCACAGCAACTACATTAAGAATAATGAATGTAAAGAACCAGTAAAGTGTTGGGAATGTAATGGACCTCATTATGCATCAGTCTTAGCTAATAGAAATAAGGTTGTCAGCAACATTCATACAGTACAGGAGGAGATGACTATTGGTAACATAGCAAGGGCGATGCCCAGGATCAATGCGGCGCTGGAAAAGAGGCAAGCGAATTATCAAAATTACATGGTGGAAGTACAAGGTAAGCTGAATCAAACACCCATTTCTATCTTAATTGACCCAAGGGCTAGCCTAAGTTATATTTCTCCTGATTTAGTAGCAAAATTGAATTTATCAGTAGAAAAGTTTGCAAATTCATGGTTACTTCAAATAGCTACTGGAGAAAAAAGAAAAGTGATTAGTTTTGTAAAATAGTGTACTGTAAGTATGGATCAGTTTGAAACCTCTATGAAACTAAATGTACTTCCTTTAGGCTCTTATGCCATGTTAATCTATATGGACTGGTTAGAACAACATAGAGTAGTTTTGAACTATTTCAATAAAACTTTTACTTGCGTAAATAATGAAGGAGAAACAGTAACTGTAATAGGAATTCCTAGGAAAATAGCTATCAGACAAATCTCTGCTTTGCAATTAAAGAGAGCTGTTCGGAAGGGTTGTAAAGCCTTTGCTGTAACTGTAATTAACTAAGAACATATTAATACTGAAGATAAATTAAAGCTGGAAGATATTCCAATCCTGAGGGGGTATTCAGATGTATTTCCGAAAGAAATTCTGGGACTGCCTCCGAAAAGGGAGTTAAACTTCACTATTGAGTTGGTACCCGGTGCAGTGCCCAAATCAAAAGCCCCTTATCGGATGAATATATTGGAATTAAATGAATTAAATTCACAGTCAAAGGAACTTATTGATAAAAAGTATATAAGGCCTAGTGTGTCTCCTTGGGGAGCACCTGTTATTTTCGTTAAAAAGAAAGACGTTACTCTATGCTTATGCATTGACTACCGTCAACTTAATAAAATGACCATTAAGAATAGATATCCATTTCCCCACATAGATGATCTGTTTGATCAGCTACGCAGAGCAACTATATTTTCAAATATTGATTTACGATGTGCTTATCACCAAGTTCTAATCAAAGATGAAGACATTTTTAAAACAACTTTTAGGACCATATATGGTCACTATGAGTTTGTTGTCATGCCATTTGGGCTTACTAATGTCCCGGTTGTCTTCATGTGATTAATGAATAATGTATTGCATAAGTACCTCAATAAATTCATAGTGGTATTCATTGATGACATTCTAATTTATTCTAAGTCTAAAGAAGAAAACGAGGAGCACTTAAAAATTGTTCTACAAGAGTTGAGAGAACATTAGATTTATGCTAAATTTAGTAAGTGAAATTTATTTAAGGATAAAATACAGTACTTATGCCATGTAGTAACTAGAGAAGGGATCTTAGTTAATCTAGAAAAGATAAAAGCAATTGAAGAATGGTCAGTCCCAAAGGATGTGACTGGCGTACAGTCATTCATGGGGATTATAGGTTACTATCGAAGATTCATTGAGGGGTTCTCAAGAATCGCAAATCCCATAAATTCTTTACATAATAAAGGGAAGAAATTCAAGTATAAACAAAAGTGTGAAGAAAGTTTTAAAAAGTTAAAAACATTACTAACTATTGCACCAATCTTAATAATTGTTTATCCTAATAAGGACTTTGTAGTATGCACTAATGCATGCTACGATGGTATAGGTGGGGTCTTAACTCAAGAAGGACATGTAATTGTATACGAGTCTAGGAAGCTTAAAATTCATGAGAAAAACTATGCAACCTATGATTTAGAGTTAGTTGTCATCATACATGCTTTGAAGATGTGGCGCCATCACTTAATCAGAAGAAAATTTATGTTAATGACATATAATAAAGAATTAAAATATTTGTTGGATCAACCTAACTTAAATGCAAGGAAATCTAGGTGGCTAGATGTCCTTAGCGAGTAAGATCTCGAGATTGAACATATTAAGGGAAAATAAAATAAGGTTGTTGATGCTCTAAGTAGAAATGCAAGACTAAACTTTGTAGCAGCAGTGAGCACTTATAAAATAGATTTAGAAGAACATTTAGAGGAAGGAGTAAAATTGGATGAAAATTATCCGAGATTACAAGCAAAAGTAACAGAAAATTTAACTGAAAGTTTAAGTACAGGGTATAGTCTAAATGAAAAAGGATTAATATTATATATAAACAAGTTGTATATACCTAATGTACCTAAAATTAAGCTAGTAATTTTAAATGAAATTCATAAGACTCCTTACATAGGACATCGTGGTTATCAGAAGACTATAACCATGTTACGGAAGGATTATTTTTTTCCAAACATGAAGAATGAACTAACAGAATACATTGCCAAGTGTTTTGAATGTCAACAAGTTAATACTGAACACCAACATCCAGCCAGTTTACTACAGCCATTACCCATCCCTAGCTGGAAATGGGAGATAATTAGTCTTGATTTTATTACAGGTCTACCTAGAAATCAAAATCTGAATGATTCGATAATGGTAGTCATTGATAAACTTAGTAAAGCAGCTCATTTTATACCTGTAAAGACCACCTACAAGGCTGCTAATATTGTTGATATATTCATGAAACAAATATTTCGTTTACATGGGATACCGAAAGTTATAATTTCAAACAGAGACCCTAAGTTTATGGGCAATTTATGGAAGTCATTATTTAAAGTTCTGAATACTACTTTTATCCATAGACGGATGGACAGACTGAAAGGGGGAATCAAGTTTTGGAAGATATGCTCATAATTTATATTAGAGAACAGCCAGGTAAATGGGAAGATTACTTGCACTTGGTGGAGTTTGCTTATAACAATCACTACCAAACTTAAGCAAGATACAACCCATTTGAAATTTTGTAGGGCAGAAAGTGCAATACCCCCATCTCATGGAGTAACCCAATTGACAGGTTAGTACTAGGACCTAAACTACTAAAGGAGATGGAGTTAATTGTAAAACAGGTGCAAGGTAACTTAAAAGTTGCACAAGACAGATAGAAAATTCAAGCAAATCTTGAACGAATTTAAAAAGAGTTCTAGGTTGGTGAACATGTTTTTTATAAAGGTAAGGCCTAAAAATATTTCTTTGAAGTTAAGAAGTTGTGCTAATTTGGCACCCCGGTATTGTGGGCCTTTTGAAATACTGTCTAGAATGGGACAGGTGGCATATCAATTGGCTTTACCACCAAATTTGAAGGTCCGTGATGTTTTTCATATCTCTGTATTAAAAAAATATGTACATGGTGCTACTCATGTTATAAATTGGAATCATGTGCAGGTGGAACCCGAAGAAGATTTTATGGTAGAACCAGATTGTATCCTCGAAAGGAGGGATATCTTGCTTCAGAATCGCACCATTGGGTAGGAGAAGCTGCAATGGAAGCACGTTAGTCTAGAAGAAACCACATGGGAACTGGAGAGTCATATGTGGGTAGCATATCCAATTTTGTTCCAGGAAAACTCTGAGGATGATGAATAAAATAACATCGAGGATGATGTTATATTTAAGGGGGTGTGTATGTCACATAGCCTAAATTGCAAAAAAACTTTATGTTTTAGGAGACATTATGTTTTAATTTTATTATAAAGTTTATAATTAATGACCTAGTGGGGTCAACGATAATTGCATTTAATTGCTGAATATTTTATTAATTAATAAATGAAAGATGAGACAATAACTTAAGGAGGCTGCTAAATGAGTGTTTTACTAGCCACTTGGTGGAATAGGCTGGGTTGAGAGGAGATTGACACTTTGAAGCATCCTCAAACTACTTCTAGTTGTTGCAGGAGGAAACTTCCCTATTTTTGTGGTCATTCTCCCCAAGAAAGTGGAACAAGAGAAGGTGGCTCATTAAGTTAAGGAGGTCATGGGTTCAAATATAAAGGGGGGTAGTGTATGTACACCTCTGTAGACTTTAGCAGTTAAATCGCTGTGCAGAGGGGGATCCCTTGTCCCACAAACAAGGGGGTCTTATACGAAAATTTGGTGTCTCGCTTGGAGGTGACCTTCAAAATAGATTATTATTATTATTATTATTAAAAACTGACCCAAAATACCTAGGCATGCTGATAAAACTTCCCATTGAATTCAGCTGAGGCTGCTCATTCCTTACTTGTGAAATTTCTGAGTGAAATTAGTGCACAAGAAATTCGATGGAGGGGACAAGCAAAAGTTGTTGAGTGAAAAGTGTTGAAGTTCCGAACTAGTGCAGCTGATTTGAGATGAGTTCTTATTGTTACAGGAAGAAAGATTACTACTGATTACTCTGTGGAGTTCCAGAGGTTTCTAAACCATCTCTCTCACCCAGTGCTTTCAACCAAGTGGACTAGTAGACAGGCTCGGGGGTCCTAAGATTTGTAGTTCAGCTATCCTCAGGAGTTGGTTCAGAGGAACGGGCTCCTTAAGTTGTTGTCTCCTTTGCTATATTTCTAGGTTCTACATGTTATTTCTAATTTATCTATGTAATATTAGGAACAAGAATGAATGAATGAATTTAGGAAATAATATATTTATTGTCTGTTTTCATATGTTATCAAAATTACTTGGAGAAAATATTTTACTGTTGAAAGATAGATGAATTATGGATTAGATATGGATTAGAATAAATTATTAGGGTTAATTTCAAATTTAATAAAGAATAAAAATACCTAACTGTATTTTTCCACACCTTCAAGAAGGTACTACTCTAGTACAGTAGGTGAGATTAAATTCTGATGGATAAATAAAATCAAGAATGTCAGATTATGTTTATTTAATTTATATAGATTCCTTATAGGAATGTTTAGAAGTTTCCTTAGTTAGGATACACCTGTTAAAAAGATAAACAAGAACTATCATAAAGGAAGGTCTTTTAAAAACCAGTACACAGTTTGTGTAACTAGCTTCTTTTAAACACAGTAATTAATTACTAGCTATAAGCTTAGGTTATTGTAATTATACATAGTTAGTAAATATTATAGGAACATAAAAATAACATAAGTAGGAATACCTAATAAACAATAAAAATGAATAGTAATTACTTAAGTTTGGCATTAACATCTAAGCAATTTTTAATAATACTGTAAGTAAAACATCAAATAATAAACACATTATAGTTAAACAATTAATAATGCAAGATTTTTAAATTAAAATAAAATTACAAGCCCTAAATTTAGGGAAAATGGTCAACTAGATTTCTTTTACTTTTTTTTCCCAGATTAGGGAATTTACAATTTAGCCTCTTTCTCTTAAATCAAACCCTTTATAATATCCATATTATAAATGCACAGAATTAAAATAAAAACTATATAGAAATACTATTAAAACTGTTGTTATGGAGAAAACTTCCTATGGCTTGGGGTGTACCACAACAGACAGATAAACCACAGAAATCAATCCCTTCCTCATATGCAAGAGAAATACAATATCTAACACTAAAGGATCTCGAAACATACCTTATTCTGAACAGTTGTAGTAGATCCCCATTGAGATTTTTCCAATCCCGCTTGCGTTAGCAATTTACTCTCAACACCAATAAACAAGACAAGCATGCTATATGATATAGTGTTAGGCCTACTCTAGCATATATAATCAATGATACATAAGCAATTAAACACATCCATGGATTCAGTATTCATTTAAATACACATCATTGGACAGGAAAATATATTTCTATCAAATAAATCAGAGATTACACAAGTGACAACCTTTGTTGTCACGTCTATGAACATGAGAAACTCGGTCCTCCACCTGGGCCTCCACCACCTCAATCCTCCATCTCTCGATAGTAAGATAACAATAAAAGGAAATATTGGGAAGAACACAAAGTGCTGCAAGGGACAAAGGGATGTAGACTCAATCAAGTATAAGCAAGCTATGGTAACAATGGACTATAGTTTTCTTGCTTTTCAATTCCTCTCCTTTAATGTATCCAAAGGGTTCCTTTTATAGTGATTCAATGGGGTAATGGAAGGTCAAATTCGAGTGATCTAGAGGCATATGGAAGGCCAAGAGACAAGTGACTCAAATCCACATCAAGGAAAACTCCAAAACCATTTGACATTTTGCACACATCCTAATGTACGCAGGTTTAGGGGCTATATCCATGTATATACGTGAGAAAGGGATTAAAAGTCGCGTACAAGAAATAATGAGTGTTTTTAGGGATGATCCTGGAAACATAAAAGGTACAAAAATAGTCCATGGGGTCTAAAGAGTATGCAGAGTGACAGGGAAGGCCATAAAAGTGTGATCAACTATGTGTGGTAAAATCATCTATAACAGATGCCCCCTAATGTGTGAGGTGAGAGGGGTAACATGATGGGAGAAATACATTATAAATCCATCCCAAAAGTGTAGTGATGAAGAACCAGGAGGAAGAACTAGCCATCCAACAGTATAATATAATAATGAAACTATGCACATGATTGCAAATACATATAGCAGTCCCAGATACATAAGAGTACAATGGCCATGAATAGGCATGATATACAAACTGTGACATGTGTGGTCATTGCCACATACAATATACAATAGATCAAAATATTCATGATGAAGATATACAAAAGACCAAGATATCCATGAAAGCTAAAGATATACCATGGATCAAGATCTCCATAATTGCTAAAGATATCTGACATACACTGGAATCAAGTCACGAGAGCTGAAATCTCATGAATATTGCCACGATTAAGGAGGTAGCATATAGGAAATGCCACCAATATGGAAAGTCTTCTACATAAACCGCTATGAGTACATGTCCTACTATGTGAATAGAGGTGTTGAGGCCGAACATAGTAGTCCATCATCTGATTACTGGTCATTGATGTATGACGTTAACAGATGCGATATCACCCACTGATAATGAAAATGGTAATCAAGGTACTATAGTGCAATCTAACAAGTGCGAATAAATTTGTTGAGGTCAAACACTTGGAAGAATCCATCGATCAGAGGACATTGATGTATTCCCAAAACTGTGGATGGCGAGAGAACCTACCACTGATGACTGTAAGTCTCAAGGCACTCAAACAACTCTAGACTCCTATCCCAGAATAAATGATCTAGAGTCGATGGGATGGAATCCGCTGGAATGAGGGCATTAAGGCATCTCCCATAAACCAGCATGAGGTACTCAGCAACACTGTATAATGTGGAAGGACTTGAACAAGATGTGCATGAACCAGTAATAGTACAAGGAATGGCTGACATGCAAAGTCAAGACAACTGAGGAATGGTCGACTCAGGCTTCAACTTCCTTCAAAAAAGAGCATAAAGGTGAATGGTGACTGAATGTAGGAAGCATAGACTCAAAATAGAAAACTGGGACATCTCTACGACACATGAGGCATCGACAGAGGCTCCATACGGACTGGAAGCTTAACCAGTCGGTGGAGATAAACTCATAGATACAAGTACAACTCCTAAATTCAAACTACTAACCCAACCAACGGATGTGATATACAGTGCTCTATTTGAAGCTGACATGACTCGACTACTACCAAAGATAACATATTTTCCTTTCCAGCTTTTTGTTTTTTTTATTTTTTTTTGGACTTTTTCAGATATTTTCAAAAGCTTGAAAAAGAATAAAAGTTCTTTATAGTTATAAATATAGGAGGATACGAGTGTCAAAGGGAAAACAAACTAGTTCCAAGCAGTGGAACATACCTATGTTCAATGCAAGGAAACATGTGCAGGATAACGACACTTGGGGGAAAGTCCCATCCCAGTAAAAAATGGGGAATCAAGCTGCAAAATATATATAAAATGGCTCTGCTTGGCATAGACATGAGACAAGCTCGGTCCATATGGCTGATAATCAGATTCAAGGAAGCCGACATAAGGCTCAAAAAGGCAGGAAAAACTCATGATAATGCAATTACAGCTTGAGATATACAAGGGATTCTTGGGGAAAAGGCCAGCATAAAGGTCAAGAGGAGTATGAAGTTCTTTCTCAAAGTCATGGCGGTACTATACAAAGGACTCCCACACCCTAAAGTAAAAATGTCAACATGGGCACCAAATGCAAAACGAGATCTAACTAGGGTACCCATGTATGGTAAAGCTCTACCATTCACAACATGTCTCTTCTAAAAGCAGCAAGATGGTTCCGTGACAAGATGGAATGGGTTCGTACCTAAGATTAAATGGAAATGGTCATAGGGTTATGCAAAATGAAAACGGATGTGAAACCTAACCTATATGCCAGTTTAGACATAATACCTATAGTAGGCATGAACGAATCAAAGCCACGGTCAAACCGCACTCATAATGGAATCCTACATCATGAAATTAGTTCAAACGGTCCAAAATGGTCAAAAGCTATAGAAAGTGGGTAAAAATTTCAAATTTTTTCTATAAATAGTAAAAAATTTAAAAATTTTCATATCATTTCAAATTTTTACCCAACATAGTGTATTTGAGCTTAGAACTTCAAAAGCAAATTCTGGGAGCATCGTCTAGCGGAATCTCTCCCCGTTTGATCCAAGTAGATTCTCATGCCCTCCTCTTCTTATTTCATGCAAATTTTTTGAATTTTCATGGTACAATTAATTTTTTAAGATATCCATAATTGTGTGTTTTGGCCCATGCAGAAATCGGGGTTTTTTTCGTGTATAGGGCTCGCCACATGTGGAAAAAGCACCCAAACCTGCGTACATACACAGTTGTTTTGAGAACAATCATGTATAGGGCCACAAACAAGGTTTTCAAAGGTAAAAACTGATCAAAACTTTGGTTTTTTGTTCAAGATGGTGTTAGAGTGGAGGGAAAGAGAGCATGGTGATGTGGGGGAGGTCGTGCAAGGTGATCTTATGGCCCAACAAGCATTACGAGCATGTGTTTTAAACAAGTTTTAGTGTCTTGGAAGCCTGAGGGCCAAACCAAGACCACTCTAGCTGCTGGTGGATTACTGGGATCCAGAATATGAGACATTTCATATTGACAGGATGTCACTCAGCCTTGAAGTTGAGGACATATACTTTATCACTGTTTTGTCCCGATGAGGAGATATGGTGAATCTCTGATCTCACGGGCCAGGAGGCAGGTTGACTATTGAAGGGTAGATAGTTGTGTACTGCTTTTCAAAGAGAGAAAATGTTGGGAGTCAAATCCTGACAAACTCTATCTAGATTCTGGGACTGAAGGCCATACATTTGGCATTAGGTAGGATTGTCAGGTTAGCTTCACTCCACCGGGCCTCGCGGACAATGATGTTTTATGCGGTGGAGTGTATGAGACCTACAGTGCATGACTGGAGTAGGATGTTGTTGAGTAACATGAAACAACAGCTCAATGACTACAAGATGGGTAGGGTGCAAAAATTTGGATTCGACGGCATACTAAGCATGTTCTTCTTTCTCGAGTACCAGGGCTAAGCCCTAGGGTGGACATTGTTCCTCATGGAGTTTGGGATCCATCCCAATGACATTGGGAAAATGTTATGCACATATTGGGCAGAGGTAGGGTGGCTAACCCCTACCCAGCAGACTTCTTTCCATTGTGGCTGAGATAGATCATCGCCATAGATGACTACCCCTATGCATGGATACACTTCCGAGGAGATCCGGATATGCTGCTACCACCAGGAGCAACTTATGGTGACATAGGTAAAGAATCCCAAACCCACTTTTTAATTTTTGAATTATTTAATTTTTTTGTGTTTTTCCTTATATTGACTCAAAAGACATATTTTTGGTGCGACGACACAAAGTGACAATCTGTCATGTGTATGCAGATGTAGGACCATGGCAGCCAGAAGGCTTCCCTCATCATCGACGGAGGGGAAGAGGAGACGATATCATGGGTGTGGATGTGGAGCAGACACTCCAAAGCATCCACACAAACTTTGTTTTCTTGACACAAAGGGTACCCATGGCACAAGTTGAGGACTTTCCTGAGGCCATGTAGCATTAGGTGGTTGGTGTACCATGAGCATGTGTTTGACTCTTTCAACGGCTAGCTAGAGTCATAGTTCTATATCATGATCAGAACCCCCCTCCTCCTCAGGATTAGAGACTTGAGTGTATTCATTTTTGTATGGCCATGTATTATATTTTGGTGGCTTAGAAGCCCCAATTTTGTATATGACACTTATGTAGTATGACGTCACTTTTTGGATATTAATGAAAAACTTTTATGATGATCACTTTTATTTCTATTTACATGTGTGTAAAATGTATGTTTGTGATATGATTATGGTCTATGAAACAAATGGAAATCTAACACATAGTTAGCATATGAATTAGCAAATTGATTAAAAACTCTTGGAACATGAATTTATGTTATATTCTCAAATTGTTGTTCTAGCGATCTCACACGTAAGAATCTTCTAGTAATGCCAGATCCCTAATACGATACAAGCCATTAAGTTGTGAAACCACTAACTGTGAATCAAGACATACCTCAAGAGAATGAATACCATGTGAAATGGCATCACGTAATAACTCAATGAGGACACTATATTCAGCAACATTGTTTGAAGAAGGTCGTAAACATACACCTCTTGAAGACAATACTTGACCCATAGGAGCATAAATCACCCAAGCAGTTGAAGCTTAGTTTTGATTGTGGCAGCTAGCACCATCAGTGAATCCTATGTAAATCAAAGACTCCATCGACATATTCCATAAGAAACAAAAGCTAATCAACAAACCCGATCACCATAAGAAAACCTAACTATGCAATGTAAAAACTGTATAATAATATACAATAATCAGCCCTGGCTGAATATCATGCATAGTATTTTTTGAGATAAAGCGCATTTCTAGGCTCCACCAATGTTGTCCCTTCATAGTCAACCAGCTCATAAGAGCCTTTCTCTAAGACTCATTTAACCACATAAGGACCATGCCACATGGCATTAAATTTCCCTACCCCCAAGGGTTCCTTAGCTTGATCCCACAAAAGGACCAAGTCACCTTCATTAAACCTCCTTGGACAGACAGACTTACCATACTGGACCTTGATGCAATGCTTGTTAACGTCTATAGCCACTAAGGCATCTCAGCGCTGCTCATCAAGCTGCTCTAAGTGGACCAAACGCTCTTCCAATGCGGAAGTGTCTAGTAAAATCTCTACAGCTAGCTTCAAAGAAGGGATTTCATATTCAACTAGTAAAACTGACTCCACCCCATGCACAAGCTGATATGGAGAGAAACCAGTGGCAGTCTTAACCGTGGTTCTATAGGCCCACAAAGTAGGATACAACATAATATGTCAATTCATCTTTCTTTGTGTGATGGTTCATTGGAGAATAGACTTAAGTGATTTATTAACTACTTCAACTTGTCCATTCGCATGAGGGTAATAAGAATATGAATGTTCTTTCTTATACCCTAAATTGGAAGCCAACTCTTCCATCATTTTATTCTGAAAGTTCCTTCCATGGTTAGTGACGACCTCTTTCAGAATTCCAAACCCGGTGATAATCTGGTTGAACACGAAATGCTCGGCTATCTCACCGTTGGATTTAATTGTGGACATAGCCTCTACCCATTTTGTGAAATAATCGAAAGCCACAATAATCTGATGATGCCCCCCAGCCGAAGATGGGTTGCAATCCATGAAGTCAATCCCCCACTTGGTGAAGGGACTGGCATTGACAATAGGATGTAATGGGGCTGGATGTGAGTGCATATTGCGTGCAAACACCTGGAAACGGTGGCACTTCTTAACTGCATTAACACAATCTTTAAAGATGGATGGCCAAAAATATCCTGCTCTCAAGATTTTTTGGGCTGTAGAAATCCTAGATAAATGACCACCACACGCCCTTCTGTGGAAATCATTCAGCACAACCTCAGTCTCATCATGGGTTAAACAACAACAGAAAATGGAATCTACCCCACGACGGTCCATAGTGTTATCCAATATAAGGTATTTCTTAGCTACATGACATAATCGTCTTCGCTCATCCCATGAAAGGTGAGTAGGTACCTTCAATGTTTGAAAATATACAATGATATCCCTGTACCACGGGTCCAAAGTTGAGATAAGGAAAAGATGATCATAAACAAACGTATCCTCATAAACTTCCTCCTCCTCCAAACTTGGAAAATTGGATATGAGCTCTGCAAAAATTAAATATTTCTTCGATTTCACCGAAATGAACTTGAGTTCAAATTCTTGCAAAATGACAATCCATTTATTGTATTTTCCCCCAATCATCCTTCTAGTGAGGATGAACTAAAATGGTTTGATATGAGCTACGATCAAGGTTTGACGAAGGAGAATGTCAGTGTCTCAACTGCTGAACCACATGAACGGTAGCCAAGGGAAGCTTCTCCACATGGGAATAGCGAAGTTCTGCATCTATAAGGTTTTGGCTCAAATAATATATGACATGCTCATGGATCTCCTTATCCTCCTGAACCAAAACCATACCAATCGTCTCCATGGACGCGACCACATAAATCAAGAAATCACTGCTATAGTCGAGTGGAATAAGCATGGGGGCCATTGCTAGGCTCGCTTAAGAGCATCAAAGGACTCCTAAGCTCGCTCATCCTGGTAAAAAGGAGTGTCCCTCTTCAAAAGATGCATAAATCCTTTAGTCAAATTGGAAAAATTAACCACAAATCGCCGCAAGAAGTTCGCCATGCCTTGCAAACACTGAAGATGTCTAATATTACATGGGGGAGAAAATTGAAGTATTGCCTCAACCTTTAAGGGATCGACTCTTATACCCTCCTTAGACACGATAAATCCTAGCAAGTGACCAACAGTCACGCAAAAGATGCACTTATGAGGATTTAAATGAACCTGGTAATGACGACATCTTTTGAATACTAATCTCAAATGATATGGATGATGCACTCTCAATTGAGAGTGAGCAGCGAGATCATCTAAATATACTTCGATAATCGTTTTGAGATCGTGAAAAATTAAGGTCATAGCTTGCTGAAATGCGGCTCCAACATTTTTAAGGCCGAAAGGAATCTTTCGACATACAAAAGTACCCCAAGGACAAATAAATGTGGTCTTATGTTGATTGTCGAGCTTAATCTGAATCTGATTATATGTGGAAAAACCATCCATAAAGGAAAATGCCTCACTCCCGGCACACTCATCCAAAATATGATCGATAAATGGTGTGGGGAAATTATCCTTAGGACATGCGTGATTTAAGTCATGGAAATTAGTGCATATACGGATCACTCCCTGCTTCTTATCCACCAGAACGGGGTTTGAAACCCACTCCATCAAGGGAATGGGATAGATAAACCCAGCTTTCAAAAGTTTTTGTATCTCAGCCTTAATGGCAGGTTCTTTTCTAGGATTCACTGCACGTAGATGTTGTCGAATTAGCTTCGCATATGGATAGGTTTTGATCTCATGTTCGACAATACAAGGGTCGATACCTAGAATCTCATTGTATGGCCACGCAAAGATGTCACGAAACTCTTTAAACATCGCGCTATATTACTTGATCTCATCAGGGGAACAATCCACCCCAATGTAGACATTCTCAATCTTGCCAGGATCATGAGAAATATTGATAGGAATAGTTGGTGACACATTATCCATGTTTCCATCAACCATCAGACCAGGAGATCTCAATGGAACCATGCAGCTACCAATCGTCTCACTAAGAATCCCCATAAAGTCATCACACTCCATGCAATCAAGCTTATGAATAAAATATGATCGATGATGCAATTCCTCCCAAGGTTTCTCAACGACCGACATGGACTCAAGGATAGCTTCATCTGATGGAAAAAAATCATCGAGGCAAAAAAGTGAATGAGATGACTCAACTGCCCATGCCGGCAGCACATACGGGTCCTCCTCCTCTGTCCGTGAAGAGGAAGGACTAGGCTCTACAACCTGATCAAGATTCGCTTGATAATCCACCATTGTTGTAGGCAACGGCAGGTCAGTCTCAGTGGGCATACTCTAAGTAATCAATGAAGGAAGGATCCAAGGATCTTCCATATGGGTAGTACGAAAAGATACCAAATTAAACGAGGATGAAGCCCCACCAAAACTAGACCCAATCATAAGAACGAGCGCAGGACAACTAAAGGTTCCATAAGAGAAGGATACATACCTACGTCCACACTCCCAGTTGTCAGCTGAGAATGATCGATAATTAGGATAGAAGCTACCAATGATGCATTGACACTCAGATTTTGGAATGACATTTGATCAATCGTAACAATATTCACATTAAATGGAAAGCATATCACTCGAAAGAGGGAAGAAGTTGTGGCTTGCATACTATACATCCAATTTCGACCCAACAAAATATTGTAGTCAAGGGGCACATCAACTACCTAAACCTCGATCGCTACGTTCTTTCCTCCCAATTGGAATTTTAAGGAAGGAATAATTCCGTGTAGCCGAAACGATCTACCATCCAAAGTTGTCAACATAGTAGTGGATTTAGACAACTCGGAAGAACCTAATCCCTTCCAACAAGATAAAGACATCATGGAAGTAGAAGCACCTTCATCAATGAAAGTGCACTTAATAGTGTTCTTAAAATACTCTACATGAATCAAAAGAGACATGTAGTAAGGCAAGCGAGGGTACTCCCATGGTTTCAAATTTGATCACAGTGGAAGAGTTATCATCACTAACCCCAAGAGCAGATAACAAAGCTTTCCTCTGCGGAGGACAACTCTGAAGCACTTCTAACGCAGACATCGCACAAGGCGTCTGGCCCAAATCCTCGACAACTAAATATTTATGGGTAGCTCGGGCATTAGGATTGCACCTTGAATGCTTTAAGACTCCCTTAGGAATGCAAGGTGGAGCTTCAAGTTTATCCATAGGATTTTGAATTCACAAAGGGCTCTTAGGTGGGGAAGGTTCTTTCCTAAGTCCTGGTTGTGACAAACCATAGTCTTTTGTACAGGTCACAACCTTAGCAACACTCATCAAGTTTATGCATCCATGACCACTAGCAGCCTCCGACGGTTTTGATTTCCATTATATGCACAACCGGGATCAATGGTCCTCGATTTCATATTTTGATTGTTGGGTAATGGATTAGTTAACACAATTGGGCCCTGTGCTATGAACCTCAAGGCATCTTCCATACGAGGGCACAAGTGAGTGAGATGGTCCTCCTTACATAATTTGTAAGGAAACTTAACCTTACATTTAGACTGCTTGTCCCCCCCAGCATTAGTGTTCTTGTCATTCTTATTAGCATTTTCATTCTTGTTTCCACTCTTATGATTATTTTTTCCATTTTCCTTATTCATTGCAGGATGTTAGTTTCCTTTCAGGTTCGAGGTTTGCACGAAAATTACATTCGCCGATTTTGTAGGTTGAGACAAAGCCGTAGCTTATCCCAACGCAGACTGGTTAATTGACAATTGGCTCACTTGTTTCACAAACAAGTCCATAGTTTTGGTACTTGTACAACCCACAATACCATCGACATGTGGCCCAAGCTTGACCTTGGGGTCGAGATTGGACCTCGGAGCATTGGGTATAATCTCATACAAAATTCCAGATTGAGCATAGATCAAATCTAACTCTTGTGCCCTAAAAATAGCCTGTTCCTTGTTTTGAACTCCGAATGTTGAAACATCCTTCACTATGTAAGGTAATAAATATTTGAGGAACCACTCAAGAAGAAATTTTGGTGGTATGAAATCTTTGATTAACCGTTTTCATCTACACCACTCTTGAATATGAGTTGAAATGTGTGTGGCTTTATCTTGTCAGAAGTTCGACAAGAGTTTGGTACCGACATCGTAACGTACGGGTAGCTGGAAATGAACAAGGAAAGTCAGTGCAAGATCATCAAATGTAACATAAGCCCCCTCGGTAACTCTATATACCATTTCATTGTAGGACCCATTAGGGTGCGTTGAAATAGGCTCAAACAAATGGAATCGTCATGTAAGGAATTGGAAGAGCACCAAAGGTGGAAAGTGGTGACATGGTCATGAAGATCTTCACCAGCCTTACCTTCAAACTTGGTAATGTCCAAAGGAAGCTTGTTAGGAACAACCGTCCATGTTGGGTTATGAGACATAGGATCGTTCATCAATCTTGACAAGTCAGGCAAGTTCAAAGTTGCAAGGAAAGGGAGCCTAGGTTGAGTTGGTCAATTCCACACTCCCTAGTAGTTTTGATTCATGTAAGGTTGATTGCTATAATTACCATGGACTTGGCCATAATAACCTCCTCCAATTTGACCCATGTAGGGTTTCATGGAATCATTATGTTGTGGGGTGCCTTGATTATGAGGCACTACAAAGCCATAATTGGAAGAGTAATCGGGTTGTTGATATCCGTACCCATAGGGTTGATATTTTTGTCTATAGTTCGGTCCATACGAATGTCCATGAGAAGCTCCACAAGGTATTCCATGGGATGTACCATGAGAATATCCATAGTTAAGGGTATGGGAACCTCCAGAAGCTAGAACATGAGACGATCCAGAAATAGGTACATGACCTGCTAACACAACAGGAGGTACTTGACTGTGAGATACTACCGTGCGATCAGTCACAGAATGAACATGGCTAGTGACAACATTCCAACTTGAAGGCCCACGTGAACTAGGGGGAGGATGAGTCGTTAAAAATGTATTCGAAGGAACAGGGTTTGAAGACAAAGGAAAATGTGAAGGAATGTAAGTGGTGTTCCCAATGTTCACTCATCACAGTTCTAGTATCTGCATAGGATTACTAACACTAGGTCTAGGATGAACATGTGAAGTTTCCTCCACCACAGGGATGGAGGGTGCAATGTGACTAGTGCCCCCAAATCTCTCCGCATGGTAAGGGATGGGAGTGCCCCTAGGCGTAGTGTTAAGACCAAATTATGACTCAACACGATGTGCCAAATCGAGTGCAGGAATATCAGACATGTCATATCTAACATGACTAGTGCTTACAGGTTCATGGTGAGTCTCATTTCCTAGAAACCAATACCGATGACCTGTGAATGAGGGATCATAACCAGATCATGAAGGTTGTTCATGTGAAGCATCATATGTGCTAATAGGATCTTCCTCCCCAACCTCGTGAGGCAGAGAATACATCTCTGGAATCTCATACTCATGATCTCCCATGGTGTGTGAATCAAAGTGAGAAGTAGTCCACCCAGAATTTCTGGTCCTCTCTCCCAAAGGAGGAGGAGACGTGGAAGGTGGAAGTCCTAATAAATGATGAGAACAGTGGGATGCCATGCCTGAATCCACAATGACTCAAAAAATAAAAAGACTTGATCTAATTACGCAAACCCTAGGAAAACTAGCGTGCATAGAGCATACACCTATAAAATGTAAATCCAAATCGCAAGCAAACAAGGTTAGGATATGTGAACTCCCGAATGAAGTAGGTATGTCTTGCCTAGGAGAGGATTGAGACTCCCATACACAACAAGCAAAGGTTCGTAACAAATTATAGTGTCCCTTAGCTTCAACGCATATAGCGACTATGTTGTCCAACCCCTGCCTGGCCAAGACACCTGTGGAATAACCTCTGCAAATACCCCCTCGATAACCTATGTAAGGAAACTAAGGTCACCTCTGTATAATCAATGCTCAGATGGAGAGTCGTAGGCAGGATTGATCGTATGGGCAGGGTAGCAAAGCCCAAAACTCTCGAAAGAGCCCCCATATACGAATACAATCCTGGAAATATCTCCAGTACTACTTAGTTACAACCAGGGGTAATCCCAATCATAACTACTCACACTGCCTCGCGCTTAAATCCCTTGTAACAGGAGGATCCTAAGAACACTAATTATACAAAGGATTTCACACTCTCACCTGGACAGACACCTAAATGTTTTGTTTAGTGGTCTTGGAGAATTGACTCACAATGAACTATTCCAAGACCCTAAAACCTAGTCTTGTTGGTGCACCCTAAAAAAGAAAAGAGTGTAATTCATTTTATTTATGCGTTGATTTTAATTGTATTTATTACTCAAAGGGTAAATGGTCATGCAACTAATGATGCTATGATGCAACAAGAAGTAAAATTCACACCTAACAATCAATGCAAATGCACTGTGTCGAATGAAAAACACGGTATGCTACTACGTGAAGTGCAAAATTTTTCCTTTAAATGTATATCCAATCATTTACTATATGAAAATATGACTAATATTCACCAAGAAAACCTAATGCAAGTACCATGCTAAATGTAAAATGCAAACAATGCATAACAATGCAAAAAAACAAAATGTTTTTTGTATTTTTGAATTAAATGAGATAAAAAACAAAAGTATGACTCTACAACCCTTAGACTCTACAAGCACTCACAAACAATGGCCAAGAAAAGAACCAAGCTAAAAGAGACCTAATGCACTAATCCCAAAACAAAAAATATAAAATGAAATGACAAGAACCATTTCTTCAAAAATTAACTCAAAAAGAGTCTCTGGTCAGAAACAGAGGGGAGATACAGATTCCAGAAGCAACAAAGAAGACTCAGCAATCACCCAAACTCACCTAGAAACACTTAATCTTCCCCCAAAAGCAAAAAATCAGGGCATACACGACTGTTCTCAGTAAACCTGCGTATATACGTGATTTTTACAGGAAAACCCGCATGTATACGCGACTGTGAAAGCAAAAACCGCGTAAAGGAAAAAAAAAGATAGAAAAATAAGGTAAATGGACAAACTGAGACAAAATTTACTTCTCCAGGATACTATTAGGTAATCATGCGCACAGACCCAACACAAAAATGGAAAAATCAGAGTAATAAAAGTACATTGAATGCCGAAAACCCCCAAATAAAAACAACTAGGAACCTCCCCAGTATGGTCGCCAATTCTGTTATGGAGAAAACTTCCTATGGCTTGGGGTGTACCACAACAGACAGAGAAACTATAGAAATCAATCCCTTCCCCATATGCAAGAGAAATACAATATCTAACAGTAAAGGATCTCGAAACATACCTTATTCTGGATGGTTGTAGTAGATCCTCGTTGAGCATTTTCCAATCCCGCTTGCGTTAGCAATTTACTCTCAACACCAATAAACAAGGAAAGCATGCTATATGATATAGTGTTAGTCCTGCTCTAGCATATATAATCAATGATACATAATCAATTAAACACATCCATGGATTTAATATTCATTTAAATTCACATCATTGGACAAGAAACGATATTTCTATTAAATAAATTAGAGATTACACTAGTGACAACCTCTGTTGGCATGTATGCAGACCAGAGAAACTTAGTCCTCCACCTGGGCCTCCACCACTCCAATCCTCCATCTCTTGATAGCAAGCTAATAATCAAAGGAAATCTTGGGAAGAACACAAAGTGCTCCAAGTGACAAAGGGATGCACACTCAAGTATAAGCAAGCTACGAAAACAATGGACTATTGTTTTCTTGCTCTTCAATTACTCTCCTTTAATGTATCCAAAGGGTTCCTTATATAGTGCTTCAATGGGGTAATGGTTCAGGTCAAATCTGAGCGATCTTGAGGAATATGGAAGGCCAAGAGATAAGTGACTCAGATCCACATCAAGGAAAACTCCAAAAACATTTTTCCTTTTGCACACATCCTGATGTAAGCGGCTTTAAGGGTAATATCTGTGTATATACGCAAGAAAGGGATTAAAATTCACATACAAAAAATAGTGATTGTTTTTAGGGATGATTCTGGAGACATCAACAGTACAAAAATAGTCCATGGGGTCCAAAGAGTCTGCAAAGGGACAAGGAAGGCCATAAAAGTGTGATCAACCACATGTGGTAAAATCAGCTATAACAACTGTTTATCAAGTATAAACTAAAACAATTTAAGAAAAGAAAAATTAAAAATTCCCAATCTAATTTACACAGTACAGCTCGGGTTGTATTGAAAAACCCTTCTCTTTTAATTATTTTCTTAAACAAGTCTTTTATTTGATAGAGAAAAACTCAGAATTAGTTTTAATACTAATATCCTAAACAATTTCCTCTTTCTAAATAAAATCGAAATTATGGACTTAATCAGCACCGAATCTCTTCCATATTCTTTAACAATCCTTTAATCAAACACAAGTATTTTAACAGTAAAGTATTTTCCATTAATTTAAATCTTAAACAAAACTGAAATTTATCCAACATAGGAAACCCCACAGTCTGCCATCAACTCCTTTCAACCTCAGCTCATTTCCAAACATAAGGTTTCAATAAATTAAGCCTTTAGAGCTTATTTAAAACGTAAAAGAGTTCAAAACCCTATTTTTTTAACATATATAAAATAGAACTACACAGAGTTACGGCCATTGGCCCTTACAAGTTTTTCTACAAAATAGTCTACGCCCTATCCAAAATAATTGTAAGTAAAAAAAAGCCATGGCCATACGGCCTTCTCAAACAAGTAATATATAATCTCTAGCCATGGCCAAGTAGTGTTCGAATCAAGTGAAACAACATCATCCAAAAACCCCACACCCATCACAGAATGAACCTCAAGCAATAACCGAGGCTTACCGATTGGTTGAGTAGCATGGAGAACTTCCTCTTGAAGCAGTGTATGCCACCCAGCTCCTAGAAACACCTGTAGAAAAACTTGGATTGTAAATTAGAGATTTTTTAAGCCTTATTTGAAATAAAACCCAGTTTTAAGAAGTAAAACCTTATGGCAAATACAAACAAAGAAATAATGACTTTACCTCGAGTATCTCAGCCTTGGCCTCACAGTATTGTACCGGTTTTGCACAATAAACCTCAACTGAAGAAGACTTCTTACCATAATAACTGAGTAGAAGAAATTCCTAGAACCTTGATGAGGTAAAAAGTCACAGTAAAAGTTGAACTAAACCTTTTCACTATCATGCAAAAACTACAAGGTAAGCTGCGAGTTTCAAACCAGGAACCACTACTACCAAATGGAGGTATTAACTTGGCTATTACATGGACTAGATTAAACACCAAGTTACATAGTATAATTTCAGGTCATCAGCCTAAAAAACAAAGCAATGTCATCCATGGCCATGAGACCTTGAGCTGGCAGCAACTCTCCACAGCAAAATGATAGGGTAAATGCGATATTTTAGGGTTTTCGAGATCTTTATCGTGTAATTTACCAAGTCAAAAGCCTATCCATTATCCATCGACCACGTGGAGTTCAATTTGTATTTGAAATATGGGTTTTGATCTATAGTTTAAGAGCCTTGGATCAGCCTACAAATAAAAAGGCTATACTTAATCCTTTGTTATAAACTCATTCAAAAATCGATAGATATCTTTATATCATAAGATGCATAGTATAAAATAAAAAGGAATCGTAGTTATAATTTTTGTTTGATTAGGATATATAACTATAGAAGGAAGAACATTGTAATTGGTAGTAGTTTTTGGTTTTAGAATTGTTCTATAGGTAAGAACTTTCCACCTTTAAAAACAAAGCAATTTTACTTCACTTATAACCTTATCATGGAGTCGTTTCACTTACACTGGGTAAATACCTAGGTTTTAATAGAATTTAATATGCACAAAGCTGATAGTTTCTTTTATAATAGTCATTTCTTTATACCTAAGTTTATGAAATAATTGCTTAGGATTATACCTTAATACAAGTACATACGATCTGTCTAGATAACAAATGACATTGTAAGGTAAGATATAGTTGCAAAACTTATCATTCTCTAGAATTCATGTAGTTTTGTTTTAATCTAACATCAAAAGAAATTAAAAAAAAAAATTATATGATGTATAAGTTATAGTTTCTGTCTTGTGCTTGGATTTCCAAGTACTAAGATTATAGGTAGATAAAGAAGAAGAAATTTTATAGGCAAACTTAATATCTCAACTTTGAGTAACGACTTAGTAATTTCAATATATGGAAAAGATAGAGATTGATGATACCCCCTTTTTGCTCAAAGTTGTAAATTAAACAAATATACTAGCACTTATTTATTCTAGTTGAGATAATAAATCTCAATCCTGAATCCGGATTACAAAAATGTCTTACCTATAAAAAGAACCTGTACAAGAAGCATCACTTCACTGCATTAGCTAAAAATATAAGTAAGCCTTGGACATGAACTGAAGTTCCTTCATGTTTACAAACATTAAAACAAACTTTAGTTTATAATAAAAAAACCTATGTTTCAACTCATGTTACTTCAGATCATCACCTGCTAAATCAATTTATCATACTGAATTATAAAAACAAATAATTAAGTATGCAGATACAGAATTTAATAAAGGAATTAGTTTTAGTTCTAGTTTAGAACTTAATATGTTAACTGTTAACAATTAAATGTCCCTCTTAAGTGACGATTGTAAACATTTATTGTCATAAGAAAATTTTTAAATTTTTATGAAATTTTGGAGTATTACACAAGCTGTGTGTAGATCATTAGCATAAGTCATAGTAGAGATTGAGTTGATCGAGGCTATGTGCAGATTATTGGTAGAGTTAAGTAGGGGAAGAGTAGAGAAACATAAGACTAGAGAGCATGAGAGGAGATATAAGTATATATATATAAACAAAGAAAGATCTAGAACAATGGCTACAGCTTAGTGTGTAGACCAAAGGTGCCATATATTTCTCATGCCAAATGTAGAGCTCCTTTGTGGGTTTTCCCAGATGGGTTTCCACATTCAATACTGTGTCAAATGTGTGGATGATGATTATTATTGAATTGCATATATATGTTATTGTGAATATGTGTTTATGTATTTGTGTATGAATGAGTTTATATGTATTTTTCGTACTGTTGTTGTTAAATGTGCCTATGTTGCATTGGGTTGTTGTTATAATACATGTCAAAGGGAGAGTTGTAGCGAAACTTAACTAGGTATAAGAAGTATAAACACCCCACCCATAACCTTCTGTTGAGCGCCTTTGTAGAAAACCAAGGGACCTTAAATCCCCCACCCAACTGCAAAACCTTGGTTTTGGAATTTACCCATAGAAAGATATCTTGGGCGAGACTGCATCTTCACTGTGGGTGCTACCAACCAAGCCTTCTCTATTGAGCCGATATATTGGGATTTTTTGCACGAATGGGAAGGGACTTAACCTAGGTCAAAGTTAGGAAAAATTTCAACATTAATTGATGAAATGAATTTCATAGGTCCAAGGCTATTCAACAAATTGATTCATGTTTACAAGAGGCATTCTCAAAGATGAAATGAGTTCCATTTGGTGGAAGATTAATGATTCTCATTGGATACCTAGTGTAGTTTCCCCTAGTTAGATGCAAATCAATGTATGTGGGAAACATAACTGGAAATATTTTGTGGAAGGATTTCAAGAACGTTGTTACCTTGGACATAGTTTTCCGTCAACAAGGGGAAGATTCAAAAAATTTAATGCTTTGAAGTCTGCTAACAAATATGATAAATGAAAAAGAAAATGAAGATGACTGGAACCTTCTAATGTCATATTCAAATGAATCTATGAATGTCATTGAAGTAAATATCTTCAATTCAAAAATCCATTTGTTTTCATTAAATACCTTGGTTGAGTTACATAACAAGTTCATGCTCAAATAATTTAGTACTTGTCAAAACCCCAAATTTTCACAAAAATTTAAAATTTTGAGATAACATAAAATGCTGAATCTGTGGTTACTAACAGCTAATGGTTAGCAAAAAAAGAAAATAGTCCAATGATTAGTATTACATATTTTCAAATTACGTTAACTAAGCAGTTTCCTTTTTGTAACATAAATAAGGTTTACTTGCGTATGGTTTTATTTCAGTTTACTGATGAGCCTTCTTTATGGCAAGTAGGTGGAATCTCACTTCAAATCCTGGGATTACTTAGCATTTATGCTAACACGGAAATATTACTGGTTCTTACAGGTTTACAGGTATGATCGAACAAGTAAACGTTTTAAATTTATAAATTATCAAGAAGTGTTTCTATTTGCAATTAAAATGCTTAGTAGATAAGCTGATAAATTCCAAGCAACTTCCATGAGGTAAAGTAGTTTATTTTATCCAGTTTTTCTTGTAGCAAAGTTCAACTAAACGAGTTCCTTTTTTTAGCAAACTTAGCGACAGTAAAGATACTTACTGTGGACTCTAGACTTTTAATCTTTGTTGCAAAGTAACTTCTATTTAATCATGCTTATCTTGCAATTCTTATACTTATTGTACTATTGGTTTTTATACATGGAAGAGATTCTATCCATACTGATAGTAAGATTCTCATTAGAATCTAAAATTCTACTTTATTTTTAACTTACTAGTTATGGTAAGTATCAACCTATTATTCATATGTACAATTCAGTTGCTCCCCAACCGGTTATTAGCTTCCTCGTCAAAGTCGTACTGCATGTATTATTGTATCGTATACATTATCGTAATATTTACTTGAGTACCACGCTGTTTGATATTTGCATTCTTTAGAAAAGCTTACTGTGTGTAAATATTCGTGATATTAAAAGCTTGATTAGGGTAGACTCAATTGCATCATTTGACATGGAAAACTAATTGCATTTACTTCTTAAATCTAAGTCACTCAACATTGTTCCAAAGATTAAGGACTTGAGTAAGGTTATATCATTATAATTCTTATTATTATCATAACGCCATTCTCACATGAAGTTAATGTCTATAACAACTTTCAAGGTAGATCTTTCTACTATGAACAATTAGCTATCCTATGCTAAGTACAAGTTATCTTGTATAATCACAAAAATTATCTTACCAAATAAATATTCATGGTAAGTTGCTAGCAATTGCCAAGTTGAGAAACAACTATTGTCTATTAAAGTCTAAACCAAATTAAACTATGTAAAATAATTCATGATCATATTCTTTTACTATGCTAGCCAACTTTATAGTTTATTACCATTCAAATCATTGCTTTTATAAGGGTTATGAACATGCATAATCCACTATGTTTATAAATGTACAAATCTATAGTTAGTTCGAAGGTTCTGAACGATTTAACTTTGGATTTCCACATGTGAAAAGGTTATTCCACTTTTCTAGGGTCAATGTTGAAGAAATTATGGTTTAACATTACGCTCATGTCATGCTATTAATCTTACGATATAAAAGATCTATGATTAGCGATGGGATAATAATAGGGCATATACCATAGTTCACGCATTGTTTTGTTAAGAAATACATATGATTTACGATGTGATAATTTACATGTACAACATCATAGCTTGTGCAAAGTTTGATATTAGATCATTGTTTAAATTATTGGAAGTATTGGATCGCAGGTAAACTATTGAGTCGACCCATGCATGGTTGGAATATCTAAGGGAACGTGGTCACCTCCTGGCCATGTATTGGTCGTATATAACTATTGTAACCCTAACGCTTTGTTATTTTCCCTCCAATGTTCATGCTGGCCTTCAGGCTGTTCTGCAAGGTCTCATGGCAGCCGTGAGTGTTCTCCCTGCTCTATCTTGCTTCCAATGCTTGAGTTAATGTTGTTGTAGCCTCCGGTGTTTGGTCTTGTTGCCATTTCTTTGTAACTATGGGGTTTTTACTCTGTAAGAGTTTGTTGGTTTCGTTTGCATTTGGCTTTTTTCGTAGCCTGTCACTATTGTGCGAAGCTGAGGCTTCTCTGGTTGTTGGTTGAGCTCCTTCATTGTCGTAGGGTTTGGAGACAACTTGTGCACGCTTTGTTGTTAATGACAGTCCCGTTGCTAGACTGTTCATTCCCATTATTAAGGTAATTAATTAGTTTTCAATCCATGTTAGAAGTTATACTGCATAGTAGTTGTTACAGTAGAGTTTACGATATATTAAAAAATTTGTAAATAACACTCTACATTGTAAACTCTTTGCAGGAACTTGAGACAGAGTTTTCATTCCATGATGAAACAATTGCTGGCTGTATTAGAAGGCTGTGACTTCAAACAGGTAATCCCTGTGTTCATCATTTGGGTTCTTGCCCTGCTTGTAACTGGGTTATCGATGGGAAACCCTAAGCATGGAAGCTTGTCCACCTTCATCTTTAGCTATGCAGTTTGTTTTTAAAAGTTGTTATTGGTTTTATTATGTCTTCAAACTCTCACTGTGTCGATGGGTAAACCCGGCCATGAGCTGGGTGTTGTATTTGGTTTAACATTCTAGCCATACGGCCTATGAATGTAATGCAATAGTTTGTTAAGATAGTTCTGTCTTCGAGCTCGGACTCGGTTTACAGTATTACTATTTTGATACTCTTTGTAACTTAGAGTTTTTACACTATTCGACTGTGAATGAAGATTATTACTATTTAATCTATTTTGTAATAGATTATTGTTAATATTTTTAAGGTTGTCACTCAGTCTTAGTGTAATTTGTTTTACTTGTTTTCTCATGAATACGAGCTAGGGTTTTCCTGGATGAAACCCTTGTTAAATAATTCTTTAAATTTATTTAAGTGGGTTCTGTTATTTGTAAAAAAAATATTGTTTTAAGTTAATGTTATTATCAGTGTATATTGAGATTTCTTAAATTTTTATTTATTCGTATATTTGTTATAAGGTCTGTGACCAGTAGGTAATAATTTAATTGTTTATTGATATATAAAAATCTAAACAATGGATTATAGCTTGGTTGTTTTTATTGAAAAAAATATATTTAAAATTAGGGTTTCGACCCTGTAGTTTTCTTTTGCACATATAAACCTGTTGATAATTACAGAACGGTTCTTTACTAATATATGTATTTCATTTATATATTAGTTATTATCATATTCTTATTGTTTTATTTACTTAAGCTAATAGGTTGAAATTACTCAGAATTCTGATTCTGTAACTTAGTTCAGTTTGCTCTTTATATTTAAATACTTTAATAATACACTACTTGTTTTATAGTATTTGGTAGACTTAGTTTAGTTAATATTATTAGTAAATAAAACTAAGTACCTGTAGTTTATTTCTTTATTCAACTAAATGTAATAAAGTAGTTTGACTGGTTTATTTCTACTGCATTTGAAAATAGTTATCAACACAAAGAAATATGTATATATAACATGACACAGTTTAACCTCCAGCATATTTTAACTTAAAATAAAAAGAAGAATAAGCTACTGTATGTAAACACAATATCTTAACTACTAGGGTACTTTCTTATCATAATGATTCTTTTACCTATACTAGTTTACTGCTATTTCTTTTCTAAACAATAACATAGATAACTAGATTATTGTTCTTTCTTGATAATAATCTACATTCTAAAATAAATTACTCTGCTATTATGAAATGCAGAACCATATCTATTCTAATCAGTCTCTTAACGTTTTCTTCATCTACTTTAAATACTATGTCTGTGCTGGAGTACGACCTGGTCCTTCCAGGCGTGGAAAAACATAGATTAGAATTGTTCTCCATCTTAATACATTACTATTTCAGATTCATTTCTTTAGTAATCTAAAAGATTTCTAACTCTAACATTTTACAACTCAATATTTAACATTCATTTAACAGTCAGATTCAGATTTAACTATCTAACACAGTAAAACAAAATAATGTAGAACCTTATTAGGATAGACAACAACAGCGTTAGGAGGTCGTTCCTCCCTACCAACTCCTGGAGAGCGCTCAAACAACGCTTCCTCAAGACCCCCGAGCCTGTTCCTGGTCTTCTTGGCTGAGAACTGGTGGAGCATGCAAACAAAAGACTAGTCCAATGAGTCAGTAAACACTTTGCACTTAGCAGTAAGATCCTTCAGCTGAAAATCTGCACTAGATCACTTAGCAGTAATCCCCTCAAACTCTTTCCACAACTCCCTTCCATTGAATTTCTCTGAAGTACATTCACCTGAATGATTACCTCTCTAGAAATGAGCAGCCTCAGCTCTCTTCAATGGGTATTTTTATAAAGATTGCCTAGGTCTTTTGGGTCAGTTAAATCATTAATTGAGCCACCTGCTCTAATCCCACTTTCTTTGGGGATCATGACCCCAAATGTAGGGAGGTTGCCACCTGCAACAGTTGGGAGTGGTTTGAGGATGCTGCCACATGTCTGTTTGCTCTCCACCTAGTCTCCTCCACCAATTTGACCAGTAAACACTCTTTTAACAGCTCTCCTAAGCTGTTGTCTCCACCTTTATTTATTTATAATTAAAATATTCAGAATTACATTAAATATCCTTGACTCTGCTGAGTCATCAATTACAACTTAGCATAAAATTTAACATATTGTGCTTAAATAAAATCAAATAAGATAATATAGTTTTTACAAAATTGGGGCATGTGACAGTACTCATGTAGCATGTTGCATCTGTGAACATAGAAAGAACAAAGAATTTACTAATGTAGATGATGAGAAGCTTCAACATGAAGCCGTTTTATTTCTGGGTGAACATATCATGTTAACATGTAACTTTTGGTTCGAACCAGGGTTGGTGAATGGCGCACTTGGAACAATTCAACACATTTTCTATGATGAACGATGAAGACCACCACACCTACCAATGTATGTTACATTGTGCTTTGATAATTACATCGCTTTGGCATGGGACAAAATATACCCATTGGTTTTACCAATAATACCAATTTCCAGTGGAAATCACAAGAATATATCGGTGTGTATGGATTAGGCTCTCACCATACACATATCACAAGGTTTGAATTTGGAAAAGGAAAAAGTAGACATTGGCAATGCAAAGAGGCAAAACTTGACATTCATGGAAATTTTAAGAGTCGCCATTGTACAACTTTGACAGGTATGCAAAAATAGTGCATATCCTACATGAGAAAGAAAGAAGAAGAACACTTGGAATCCATTTCAACATCACCACGGAAATAATAATCGAAAGATGTAAGTTGATTATTTTATGTTGTAAGGTCATTCATTTCAATCTTTTAGTATGACCTCATTCTAAGCACATGGTAAAAATTGAATTACCATGAATTGCAGCATGGCAATAATTTAACAATGATGGACTGTAACATTCCAATGTAAGATAAACAAATATAAGGTCAAGTTCTTAGTTTTATAAGCTTGGTTCAATTAAAAATTCTTATATGTTTCTATTAATCCAAAATTAAATATACTAGCAATCTCAAATGGACCAATACTAGTCTAGAAGATTTTAAAAAAATCTGATTTATAAATGTATCTTCTCATATGTAGGTTTTGAAAACCATGACATACTCAATGCGCAACCCAAAGATTGATTCGTCCATCCACCATTGCTACATTCACCTTACAATGGTAATAAAAACAATTTAAACAATATTAATAACCTTTTAATATGTGATTTAACTTAGCAATTTGCACCTTATGCAACAAATTTACACATTCTTGCATTGTTATCTTATCTATAGATTTTAATAGCCAATACAACCTTTTAAATACTTATAACATTAATTTTACATAACCATTCCATTGTTGCGTGTCTCAAGTGTTGGTGAAAAGAATTAAAACCATGCAACCATATCTCAATGTATGTAAAGTGAATGTCCATCAAACTAATAAATGTGCTTTGCAATTACAAAACAACGAAATTGATAAAGGTCACAATGTAACAAAATCAAATATGCATTATAATATTTTTTTGCAAGTAAATTGATAAAGATCATAATTGGACAAAACGAATATGTGAATAGTCATAATGTCACATAATGAATATATACCATTGAATTACTTACATCCCATTACATGTTTCTCATATTATCACATTAAACAAACCGCAACTGTTTTATGCTTCACCCATGGTCGATGCTATGAGAATGAAAGTACATAAATTTGAATCTCTTGCAATGTTCTCTTATTCACTGACATTAATTTACCAACAATCATTTAAATATTTATAATGAATATGTGATTACTCATAACATCGCAGAAGCCTTCATGCACTAGATATATACCATTGTATTACTTACATCCCGTAATTTGTTTCTCATGTTATCACATTAAACAATCTACAATAATTTTATGCTTCACTAATAAAATTTTATGAATGTAAATAAATTATAAATTCTTGCAATGTTCTCTTATCCACTGACATTAATATACAATAAAATCATTTAGAAACTTATAACATCAAACGAATCCATGTAATTTTCTAATCACATTGAATGCATGTAATTTTGTACAATGGTATATCAATTATTTGAAATATTTTTTCTACATTCACATTAATAAACAATACAATGCTTTATCCATTAATAATATCGAATATACATAATATCCATTAACCAAAATCGCTCCTCCTTGTATAATTGAATCATCCTTGTATTCACGGACCCGTAATCCATAGATTTCATAACCTTATTCTTGAGCTAAATCACTTCTCGTCCTCTCCCTCTTGTGAATCATTGTATGGGATGATTTAGTATCAATCATCTCAATTAAAGAAAATAGACTTATCATTGAGACAACACAATTTATGTAGTTTTAGGCGATGGAAACAAGTACAAGAGATGAGCCTAGGAACTTTGTATTTGCATACCCTAAAATATATGAAGGTCCTTTATATTGTCTTGAAACTTAACTAAGGAATCAATAAATAAGCGTTAATATTTATAAGTGCTTAAATTAATTTGTATGTTTCCTAGAGGAACTATTTCCATGAGTGAACACTCGCACGAGGCCATGGGAGAAGCCTTTGCTACATTTTTTTGAAAAATCAAATTCTGTGTTTGCTCCTTGATTACTGGAATTTCTCCATATCTCGATTATCTTGAGTCCATATTGTGTGCTAGTGTGTTGATCCCATGTCCATATCTCGATTATCTTGAGTCCATATTGTGTGCTAGTGTGTTGATCCCATGTCTATTGTTTTTCTTGACTGCTCTCATTATGGGCATGGAAGATGGAATTCATGTCATTGTTGATATTGTGGGCATGGAACATTGATTCAATTCCTTGTAATTTCAAAATGGATTGGCTTTCTAGAGTAGATGTCGACATTGGAATGGGAGAACTAAAAATATTAAAATTGATGGGAAAAATTCAGAAACTGAAAATCTCATTATAGACCGTTCTGTTGGTTGAGGAGCCTGATCTTCTTGATTTAGAGATCATGTTTCAGCCATGTTTGGATCCTAGTACCATGATGGGTGGGTATGGGGGGTCCTTCCCCCCTCACTTTCCTCACCATCGGTGGGGGAAGGGGGGGGGGGGGTTGGCGGGAGTTCAGGGAAACCACCCTTGTAGAAATAAATTGTAATTTTATAGTCATGACTTGGTCAATAATGGGTGATTAATGGGCCCATGGTTTTGGCTAGCCCGTAGTATTTTCCCGTGTTTTTCCCTTTCTAAAAGGAAGGCATTGTAATATGGTTGTGTATCGTATTGTAGCATTGTGAAAAGTGATCTTTGTGATTGTGAGAAAGACCATGAGAGAGTGAAGATGAAGTGCAACCAGTGTGTTGCAGGTTATATCCCTTCAGTTTACTAGATTGTATACTAATAAAAGGACTGGAAATTTCTATGTGGGTTTATGTTTTAATACTTTCATCTTGTTTTATCATTATTTCTCTGCGATCTTGTTTCTCTAACAATTGGTATCATATCCAGAAAGGTCTATTTGGCAAGTAAACTCACAAGAAAGAAGGGTTCCTCATTCGAGTGGGAGTAAAGGCTAAAGAAGGAAAGTTTAGGGTTGAGAAATTTAATGGCCAAAAAAACCTGTTATAGAAGATGCAAATGGAGGACTATCTGTACCAAAAGGATTTGTTCCTACCATTAGGAAGAAAAAAAAACTACCAGCAACTATGAAGGACAAATAATGGGAGGTTCTTGATAGAAAGGAACTTCGAATAACATTGTTGCTCCTAGCTTCAATGGTGTCTATTTCAATATTTCAAATGAAAAAACAACGGAGGGTGTGATGAGTGCATTGGCTAAGTTTTATGAATAACCCTTGGCTTCCAACAAGGTATTTCTAAAGAAGCATTTATTTAATAAGGTGTGAAAAGTGGATCTATTGTTGGTCATTTAAATGAATTTAATACGGTTATTAATCAACTACGTTTTTCAAGAGTGAACTTTGATTATGAGGTTAGGTATCTTCTAATCTTGCGCTCAATGCCAAAAAGCTAGAATGGATTGGTCATGGACGTAAGAAAATATGTCTCTTGTTCAAACATTCTTAAATTTGATGATGTTGTTGGTTTTATTCTTAGTGAGGAAAAGCGAAGAAAAATCACAGGTGACACATTAGGTGATGAGTTGAGGATGGAGAGAAGGGGAAGACAAAGGGAGAGAGGAAAGAGCCTAGGTAATCACTCTAATTCCAGAAAGGGAAGATCCAAGTCTAGACTGGGAAATATAGAGTGTTGGATTTGTTGTAGGAGAGGACATCTAAGGAAAGACTATAGAGATCCAAATAAGAAAGGATACATGCAACGAGAGACTACTCGAGAAGCTAATGTAACAGGTGATTTGTTACAAGATTATTTGATTCTTGCATTAGATAATACTATTGATTGTGTTATATCTCAAAATAACACATCTTTGCTTGTGACCACTTTCCCATGATTTCGACGCATGTCGACACTTCTATGACGACACTTCATGAAAGTCACTGAAAAAACATCTAACTTGGAGGACCCATATATTGAGTTCTGTAACTCTGTTTGACCTCATCTATACACCGTTGGAAAGGTATCTATGTTAGCTAAAACTTTTTAGAAGACACCAAAGTTTGAAAATGCACTGAAATACCCTAAAAATGAGATCTTTTTATGTGTATGTGAGTTTCCTTAAGGAAACCCGTGTATGTACATGACTTTCTCTATATAATACCCACGTATGCCTCCAAAAAATCTCAAAAAATAATGTATTTCGAAATTTGGGTAGTTATGCAACTGACTCCTTCAGTTGTAACTACCTTGTCTTCGACCCTAACTCTTCATTAAGCATATAAATAGAGGTAGGGAGGTCCATGAGAGGAGACTTGAATCTTTGCATTGTTATGCTGGAGGATTTGGAGCTCTCTTTGCTCACACCTTTTCCCTAGCGATCATCCCCTTGTGTTGCAGAGCATGGAGGCTGATTTCCTTAGAGAAGAGAAGCAACATAACCAAATCAAGGTTTCGTGAGGTGCCAAACTTGAAGAGAAGGTATACTTGTACTTGTTTTCAAGATTAATAAAGATGTGATGTCCTTCTTCTTCCCAAATCATTGTTCAATGTATGATTGAATATTTGCTTATGATCATATGATGATGTTATTCAGATCATTGTTTCATGTTTATTTGATTATCATTTCTTTATATGTGGTCATATTGGTTTGAGGAAGGTATAATTAGTTTTGCAAGTCTCTTAGAGCAAGAGGAGCAAGACTGAGCAAGAGAAGGATTGAAAGGCTTCTTGGATCAACCTTCATTTTTTAAGGTATGAACCATTCTAATCTCTGAATCTTGTTTATATATAATTTCACAACCATTTGTATCCACCTTTCAACCGCAATACATTGATGGCTTCTTAAACCATAGCCATTAAGAGGCCATCAACGTACTGGGGTTGAAAGGTGGATGCAACTGGTTCTGCAAGTATATGTAAACAAGATTAAGAGATTAGAATGGTTCATACCTTAACAAATGAATTTTGATCCAAGCAGCCCTTCAATCCTTCTCTTGCTCCTCTTGCTCCAAGAGACCTGCAAAATGAATTATACCTTCCTCAAACCAATATGACCACATATAAATAAATGATAATCAAATAAACATGAAACAATGATCTGAATAACATCATCATATGATCATAAACAAATATTCAATCATACATTGAACAATGATTTGGGAAAAAGAAAGACATCACATCTTTATTAATCTTGAAAACAAGTACAAGTATACCTTGTCTTCAAGTTCGGTACCTCACGAAACCTTGATCTGGTTCTGCTGCTCTCTTCTCCAAGGAACTCAACCTCCAAGATTTGCAACACAAGGGGATGATTGCTAGGGAAAAGGTGTGGGCAAAGAGAGCTCCAAATCCTCCAGCATAACAATGCAAAGATTCAAGTCTCCTCTCATGGACCTCCCTACCTCTATTTATATGCTTAATGAAGAGTTAGGGTCGAAGAAAAAGTAGTTACAACTGAAGGAGTCAATTGCATAACTACCCAAACTACCCAAATTTTGAAATACATATTTTTTTGACATTTTTTGGAGGCATATGCGGGCATTATATAGAGAAAGTCACATACGGGTTTCCTTAAGGAAAGTTGCATAAACATAAAAAAATATCAATTTTAGGGTATTTTTGGGAATTTTCAGACTTTGGTGTCTTTTGTTAAGTTTTATCTAACATAGATACCTTTCCAACGATGTAAAGATGAGGTCAAACGGAGTTACATAAATCAAGATATGGGTCCTCCAAGTTATGTTTTTTTTCAATGACTTTCATGAAGTGTCGTCATAGAAGTGTCGACATGCGACGAAATCATGGGAAAGTGGTCATAGGTAGAGATGTATCATTTTGAGATATAAGATATGCCCCCTAATGTATGAGGTTTGAGGGGAAGACGATAGCTGAAATACATTATAAAGGAAAAAACTGAGTATGGAGAGAGTAGAGAATCCAAGATCAAAAGGCTCGAACAAAGGTACCTGAAAGAGAGATAAATGTCAGACAAAAATGATCTCTGAGACATACAAGTCCATATACAAATCATAACCATAAATATACAGGTGGATCCAACATACATATAACTCATGAAACTATCATGGTCACTCAATATGCAAAAAGGCACCAATCAAATCTAAAGGAGTCATGGCCACAAATGAAAAAGGTGGATCCATGCTCAATAATGGATCATAGCCACAAAAATACAAGGTGGATCTATGTCTCAGCAAAATGTCATATAAAATGTAACAAGGTCTTGAGCAACTCGGGCAATAGCAAAAAATGACAATGCTACTGTTGGTCCAAGGTCTTCAATCCAAACCGCCCAAAAGTTACAAATCCTAACCATGCAAATAAAGGAGTTGAAGTCGAACATGGAGGAAATTGTTTGATTACTGGTCAATAATGATAACCATTAACAAATGCAAGGGAAATTAATGAAAAGGGTCCCCAAGGTACCTAGTACATTCTAACAAGTGTGAATACAAGGACTTGAAGTCAAACACTTGAAGAATCCATTGAGTAGGAGACAATAAGTTATTCCCACTACCCAATAGTGAGGGAAATTTCCACTGGTGACTGCAATCCCCAAGGTACTGTCATAAAATTATAAATATCATCCCTAGAGCAAGATGTGTTGTATTCAATAGGAAGAGATCTGTTGGAAGGAAGGCATTAAGGCATCCTTCATCATCCAACACAAGGTAAGTCAGAGACTAATTGGATCTGGAATTGGTATTGAATTTCATGACAAGGACCGCTGAAGACATGATGTAATGAACTGATACCAAGGAATGGCCGACACAAAAGGTCAAGGCAACTGCAGAATGGCCGACAAAGGTTTAATCCTTGAACATTGAGCATGACACAAAAGTGACTTAGGCATCTTTTGACACAAAAGGACCAACGACACAAATCTGCAACGTAGGAGACATTGACAGATTCCCCATATAATTGGAAAAGAGACCAACTGGAGGAGTAAGAAACTCTGAATCGGGATAAGGTCGAAATACTAGAACCCAACTGTTGATAGACTCAAAACTGGTACTTTGTTCAAGGAAACAAGACTTGCTGCCATGATGTAAAAAACATGTGAATGAACTTCCCTTCCCCTCTTTCTTGTAAAGGTTTAACGAGACCAAGAAAGCAAACTCGGGACCATCTTCATTTTTTGGCAAACTCGAAGAAGAGACAGAAGAATGCTTGATAAAGCACTAATTCGTGGATTTTACGAGCCCAAACTAGTACATGCTTGATGGTGTTTTCATAGTTTAGAGAGTCTGAAAACTCCAAATAAGACTCCAGGCGGGTGTTTTTTTGTACAATTTAGTCTCCTGAGGTCGAAAAAGTATAAAACATACCAAAGAAGAACTCTTTTAGCTTCCAAAGAAGTAAGGCGCACCTTTTTCATACTTAGTCAGGAGGGTCCGAAAAAAGGTTAAATCACCACCTACCCAATGCTCCTTCAAAAGAAGCATATAGCTTGAGTTTAATGAGTGTGAAGGAAGGAAATATCACTCGAAAACATCCATTTGATTATGAGAAATGGGGCTTACAACAATAAACTCGATGCTTTATTCTTTAGGCTTTAGGGAGCATGACAAAGACATAAAGTACACTTGAAATCTTTTTCATGTTTAGGTCGAGAGCACGAAAAAGAGAAAACTAAGCTCATACCAGGGGTTCCTTTTCTGTAAGTTTAGTCCCTCAGGTCCAGAAAAGCGATAAACCTATGCCTGAGAATACTCTTCTCAATTCTGAAGAAAAGAGAGTGTTCCTTTCTTGTACTATTCCACATGGTCTGAGAAAGTGATAACCTACCACCAATGTGGATGCCCATTTACATATTCTTAACAAGCCTAAATGGACAAGTTTACTCGGCATTCAATTCTATTTTGAGGAGTCAGACCTGGGCCTAAAGAAACTCAATATCTTTCTCATGAAGTTTTAATGAGTCCGAAAAAGTCAACTCACGGCCTCCTTACTGTTTTTAATGAGCTTGAAGGAGAGCAAAAAGATTGCTCTAAATGAGAGGAGACAAGTGTCATGGGGAGGTGAAAGTAGTTCCAAGTGCAAGGAACAAACCTATGCATAATGCAAGGAACATGAGCAGGATAAAGAAACTCGGGGAATGTCTCCTCAAGGTAAAAGGTGTCAAGTTGTGAAGGAAAAAAGATACAAGGCTGAGCGATGATGAGAGAAAAGGTGAGGGCTTATACAATGAGCTAAAAGCGTGGAAGCTGGCATCAAGATCATAACCATGAACAGGGCACAAGCAAATTCATTTACACCTTGAACAACAAGACGAGGCCAGTAAATAGTTGTGAATCCAACTAAGAATCTTGTCTCCAAGAAATAACAACATCAGGATCATATTCAGAAGAAACGATCGGATGCGGGTCACTTTAATAGAAACAAATGTGACTTTGCTATATTCTACAAAAGGCAAAGTCAAGGAAGAATCGATCGAAGAAGATTCTATAGCACCAAGGATTGAGGGTTTATAATCAATAAGATCAACCTCAGAAGGAGAGAAAAAATCAACAAGGGATATAGAGTTTGCAGGAACAAATTTAGTATCACAGGAATTGAAAAAATCATAACAAAAAATCAAACTCATCAGGATCACTAACTTGTTGTTCAAAGGAAGAGTCAAAAAACTCAGAACGTCCAACATAAGAAGACCGATCCATGGAAATATTAGGCTTACTAAGAAAATTAGGGTTATACTTAGTCACAACTGAACCAACATCCAATAGAAGGTCAGACTGTATCAAAGACTCTAGGAAGACTTCATCCGAAGGAAAGAGATCCTAGGAGATAGGACACATGTCTAAACTTTCAAATGGATCGACAGAGTGGAGAGCGGTCTCCACAATCTGTATAGGATATTGAATCACCTGGTCAACTGCTGGGACCAAGTCCCGAGAAGGTAAGCATGAAAACAAAGGCTGCTTCTCAGTAGCAATTGAACGCAAAGGACATGAGGCCACATAGCTCACCTGTGGCGGGGTAGTGTCTATAGAAACACTGGGAATCAATAAAGGAAAGACCTGGTCTCTAGTTGGGTCAGGAGACAGATCAATAAAATCCAACCGATCAATAGTGACAATTTCTTCACCATGATTAAAGTACATCACACAAAAGAATGTTGACACCACAGCTTGCATGCCATAGACATAATAACATCCAAGGAGCATATTGAATTCCAAGGGGTCTTCTATCACCATGAAGTCAACTAAGACGATCTTCCCACCCAAAGTAATAGGTGTTTGAGAAAGAACTCCCAAGGCTATACAAGTTCTTCTATCAAATGCCAGTAACTGACTAACAGTCGACACAAGGCTGGGATATCCCATGCCTCGCCAAGCACGAGCAGACAAGATACTAACTGAGGCTCCTTCATCAACAATACAACGAGCAATCATGTATGATTCAACTTTGACCTTTATCTAGAAATATGCATTAGAAAGAAGGCGTGGATCAGCTAGGCTATCCCAATCAAAGGAAGCAATCCGAGAGCTTGGTGGGGGTTGATCCAAAGCGAGTTTAGTGCCCCCTTGTTCAGTAAGTTCTAAACTGGCAGTGAAGAAAATGTGACTAGAAGACACTTCACTCTCCAAAGGAAGAGTGGGATTGATCGACAATGGAACCAATTCAACCGCTTCGTGAAAGTCACTCTCCGAAGGGAGAGTGGGATTGACCAAATGTGACATTGGTTCAATCACATTAGGATCACTCTCCAAAAGAAGAGTGGGATCAACCAAAGATGAGATTGGTTCAACCACTTGATCAACCAAAGGTTGAGTAGGTTGTTGAGAAACTATAGGTTGTTCAGGAGAAGGAAATTCTTGAGTCTCATGCCACATTCTTCACACCTCTGTGATAGCAGGGCACTGATGAGTAATATGATCTCCCTCGCATAGCTTACAAGGGAACTTAAGTTTTCACTTCGAACGACCAGTTTTCTCAACGGTGTCAACATGAATAGAAGTGGCTGACTATTTTCTCTCAGCATGACCTACATAGGCTGATATTTTTCCCCCAGTATGACCACCAGAGGCTGGGTGACTGGGTCCCACCTGACTAGGAGGGGTTGGTTCTTGAAAAGATTCAAAATGTTCAAAAATAGGATGACCATGAAACCAAACTCTTCGTACTTCAACTATAGAAGGGCATTTATAAGTAAGGTGGTATCCCTCACAAAGCTTACAAGGAAACTTGGGATTGTGTTTTGAATGGGTAGTCTTTTCAATAGTGCCAACATGACTCGCAGTGGATGATGGATTGTCTTCAGCATGAACCACAGAGGCTAAGAGACTACCCCCAGCATGACTTGCAGAGGCTAAGAGACTAGGTCCAACATGACTTACAGAGGTTGGAAGAGCACCACCAGCATGAAAAACAGAGGCTGAATGGTTAGGATCAACATGCTTTGCAACAGTTAAGTGTGTGCCCCCAACATGAAATTTAGAGGCTGGGTGGATGGATCCAACATGACTTGCAAAGGTTGGATGGGGAGTTTCAACTTGAACATCGGAGGTTGAATAGGTTCCCTCAGCGTGAACTGCAAAGATTGAGTGACTAGATCCAACATGTCCTGGAAAGGTTGGAAGGATCCCACCATCATGATAAACAGAGGCTGGATGGTGAAGATCAACTTGAATTACATAGGTTGAGTGCTTAGATCTAACATGACCTGCAGAGGTTGGATAGGCGCCCCTAGCATGAGCTGCAAAGGCTAGGTGGTGAGGTTCAACTTGACATTAGAGGAAATTTGGGGTCTAAAATGGGCCTTATAAGAAAACGTGCCAAAATAAGTTTTTGTGAGTTGGAATTCAAGAACCAATAGAATTTCAATAAAATAAGTCAACCATAATGGTTGAATTGACATATTTGTCATTAAAAAAAACTACTTTTTTGTTCGTATTTTCGACATATCTCATTGTGCTTTTACTCAAATTTTGATCGAAAGAGCTTGTTGGATGCGGAATTTGATTCCACATCCAACGAGTACCCACACTGCATACTTTTTACAGACCCCGCTACCCCAAAAACAAGAAATACCTGAAAAAAACGTGATGATGACATCATCATCACATTTTTTCAGGTATTTCTTGTTTTTGGGGTAGCGGGGTCCATCAAAAGTATGCAGTGTGGGTACTCGTTCGATGTGGAATCAAATTCCGCATCCAACGAGCTCTCTCGATTGAAATTTGAGTAAAAACACAGGGAGATATGTCGAAAATACGAACACGAAAAGTAGTTTTTTTCTTTCTTCCTCCAAAATTAATCAATATTATTTTGTTATTTTAACTATTATTTTATTATTTTAACTATTATTTTATTGTTTTCCTTAGGAGGCCCATTTTAGACCCCAAAATTCCTCTAATGCTTGTAGAGGTTGAATGGGTTCCCCCTTGCTTATGTGTCTTCTTCCCGTTCCTCCTTCTTTTACTCCTTTTAGACTATCGGTTACTAGTATCAATACTTTCACCGCATGAGGTAGAAGGAGGAGGAGAATAAACTACCGGTGAAGGGAAAGCAGTGTTTTGATGCCCTTGATATAAGGAGCTTACTTGAGAAGCATCAAGAGCATTCAGGATATTTGGAGTGGAAAACAACCACACCGGTATCCCTAGGGTGAATCCAAGTAGATTCAAGGTGGCCATCAAAGGAACACCAACATTCCCCGTGAGAGGAATAGTATAAGGAGTTCCCAGCATGGGGATATCTTTGTTGGTGTTCAAAGGGGTGTTAGCCATAGTTTTAAACTAGGAGACAAAGTCTAAGGTTGACAAGAAACCAAAAGTACAAATCACACACCTAAAGGAAAACTAAGTACAGACAAACCACACAACACTCACTAAAAATTCCTAAAGCCAAACAGAAAAATAGGTATAAGATATGTTTTCCAAAAGAAATTTTATAGACAGTTACTTGACATCCATGTAGATGTTCTTAGGCACAAGTGGAGAAATCACCCATTTCCCTCCCACACCTTCTACCAGGGTTACCTTCCAAGCCCGTCCAAGGTCAACTAGAAATAGACTTCCGGTGTACCTATGTATGAACCCTAGATGTCAAAGAGACTAAAGGATACCTTAACTATATTGATAGTCTATGGGGACAGTCACAAGCCTGATTTGTACGCATGGGCATGATAGCAAAGTATGAAACCCTGTCTAAGACAGAATCCCCAGATGCACAAAAACCTTGGTCTACGTTTTGGCAAGGAATCGGAAGGTTATCTCCTTAGTACAAGTCTCCACACAGCCTCGTGCTTAACTCCTGTTTGAGAGGAGCTTCCTAGATACAATCAACATAGAAGAGGATCTACCTAGTGATTGGCCAACTACGTCTGAAATTTAATACTTATGGAGAGTTAAAACTCCCTATTCCACAAGTCTAGCCTAAGCTAGTTGATGTACGACCCTATAAAATAAAACTTACTAACAATTTTTTAAATTATATAGTTTATTTTAAAAGGATGTTTTTAGTTAGAGGGTAAATGGTGTGAAACTTATGTGGTTTTTTGTCTCAAATTTGAAAAAAAATGACTAAGCAAAGAGAAATGAAATGCAAAAAGCAAAAACTATTCTCTTTCTTTTTCAAACAAAAAATTGAAAGCCACAAAAGAACAATTTCTTTTTTATTTTTCAAAAACAATGATATGTCATGCAATCTAGACTAAAAACCTAATCTACATGCATATAAAGCAAACATGTGTTTTTCTCTTTTTCTTTTATAAATTCAAAAGAAAAATTTACCTACAAAGTAAGTATGCAGATAACAAGAACAAAGCAAAAGGAACTCTGCTATACAACCACCAAACAAACTCTAGAATGCCCTAAAGTCAGTATAAACCCTACTTGGAAGGAAAGCTTGCATAAGAGACAAGTCAAATATTTTGGCATGGTGAAGTTAACCAACAAAAGAAGAAGGAAACAAACACCAACAAGCTTCTGAACTCAAACAAATATCACTTACAGAGGTTGACCAGAAACATAAGCCAAAAATCATACCAAACAAAGGGGGTGGGGGGGATGAGCAAAGAGAAAACCCTAATGCTATAAAAATACTTACCACATAGATAAAGAACAAAAAAAAGGATTACACTAACTCCCTGGTGTCATGAACCTACAGAGGACCCCAAATTACCTACCAAACAACCTTCAAACAACAAAAAAAGCCACAAAACAAAGAAAAAACACTGTTTTTGAGGCACACGTGTGTTGTACTACTAACAGGTTGCATTTCATAAATAGGTTGAAAGTACAGCAAGTCACATGTACAATCACATGTGGGTTGTACCACTAAAAATATGCATATCATATGCGGGTTGACAGTATAGAAAGTCGCGTGTACCAAACAAGACACGCGACTGTTCAGTCTGGAACTTGCGTATGGGTCGAAAAAATCACAAACAAAAGGTCAAAACCTACCTTGGGAATGCAAGAGAGGTGTTCTATCAGATTTATAAAGTGTTACTAAGTGGCAAGAAATACTTGAAACCTTACAAAGGACTAAAATAAATACTGAGAAACCCGAAACAGACAAGGCTTTCCCTAGTGGAGTCGTCAGTTCTATTGTAAAGGAAAGTTTCTATGGCTAGGGTTTAAGAGGCCATAAACATACTGGGGTTGAAAGGTGGATGCAAATGGTTCTTCAAGTATATATAAACAAGATTCAAAGATTATAATGGTTCATACCTTAACAAACGAAGGTTGATCCAAGAAACCCTTCAATCCTTCTCTTGCTCCTCTTGCTCCTCTTGCTCCAAGAGACCTGCAAACGAATTATACCTTCCTCAAACCAATATGACCACATATAAAGAAATGATAATCAAATAAACATGAAACAATGATCTGAATAACATCATCATATGATCATAAACAAGTATTCAATCATACATTGAACAATGATTTGGGAAGAAGAAGGACATCACATCTTTAATAATCTTGAAAACAAGTACAAGTATACCTTCTCTTCGATTTCGGCACCTCACGAAACCTTGATCCGGTTCTTCTTTTTCTCTTCTCCAAGGAAATCATCCTCCAAGCTCTGCAACACAAGGGGATGATCGCTAAGGAAAAGGTGTGGGCAAAGAGAGCTCCAAATCCTCCATCATAACAATGCAAAGATTCAAGTCTCCTCTCATGGACCTCCCTACCTCTATTTATATGCTTAATGAAGAGTTAGGGTCAAAGACAAAGTAGTTACAACTAAAGGATTCATTTGCATAAATAGCCAAACTACCTGAATTTCGAAACACATATTTTTTTGGCATTTTTTGGAGGCGTACATGGGTATTATATAGAGAAAGTTGCATATGTACATGGGTTTCCTTAAGGAAACTCGCATTAACATTAAAAAAAACTCATTTTTAGGGTTTTTTTGGGCATTTACAGACTTTGGTGACTTATGGAGAGTTTTAGCTAACACATATACATTTCCAACGGTGTAAGGATGAGGTCAAACGGAGTTACAGAACTCAATATATGGGTCCTCCAAGTTAGGTATTTTTTCAGTGACTTTCATGAAGTGTCGTCATAGAAGTGTCGACATGTGACAAAATCATGAGAAAGTGGTCATAGGAAGAGATGTGTCATTTTGAGCTATAAAAGATGGTGTCCCTAGGAAAATATAAATAGAATCTTGTTCATAAAGATGAATATTTCGGTTGCAAGATGAGCAAAGATCGTGAGTGAAGAAGTTGCAAAAAAAGAGGAGAAAAGAAAGTCGAAACTAGGAGTTCTACCTATTTTTGGTAAATAGTTAGTTAGACTAATAATATACTTTCTATAATAAAGAATGATTGTAAATTGGGTCGATAGTTCCTATTTTTAGATGTAACGAAATGTGTTAAATTAGTTAGAATATATGTCAACTGATACTTGGGAATTAGTCAATGGGTAAAACAAGATTTGTAAAATCCTATAAAGTCGATCCACACTGTGTGCAGAGAGCATATACATACATATACATAAATATGATAGAGAATGGAGAGAATAAGGCATAATACAACATAATAGAGAAAGAAAAAAAAGAAAGAAATACCAAAACCAGAGAGCATGAGGCAAGAAAGGAATTCATTGATTGTAAAGAAGAGAGAAACAAGAGTCTATAGGCTATGTGAACATACCAAAGGCATTCAAATATTACTCATTCCAGATGAAGAGTGCCTTTGTGGTTCTTCCCAAATTGGTTTCCATGTTAAACTCTGTGTCTTTGTGTCTTCGATAATTGTGTCTATGGTTGAATGGATATATGTTGTGAATGAATTTGTCGAGCATCTAAATGATATAAATGGTATGGAATGTTAATGCATGTTTGATAATATAGACTATATGTTGTGATGTATGTCAACATATAAATATGTTATATTCTTTGATAATGTATGCATGAAGACATAAGTCTATTCCCTAGTTTCGGTCGAGTGAATTGATGATGCTATGATAAGAAAACCCCCTGACATCACTACAAAAACTTGATTATGGAAGTTCCCACAGATATATCAGGTGAGACCTCATCTTCGTCATAGGTGTTGTCGATGGGGTTATACTCTGTCGTACCAATATGTGTGTCTTCATTAGAGGAATTTTGGGGTCTAAAATGGGCCTTATAAGAAAACGTGCCAACAATAAATTTTGTCAGTTGGAATTCAATAACCAATAGAATTTCAATAAAATTAGTCAACCATAATGGTTGAATTGGCATATTTGTCATAAAAGAAAACTACTTTTTTTGTTCATATTTTCGACATATCTCCCTGTGTTTTTACTCAAATTTCAAGCGGGAGAGCTTGTTGGATGCAAAATTTAATTCTACATCCAACAAATACCCACATTGCATACTTTTGAGGGACCCTGCTACCCCAAAAACAAGAAATACCTGAAAAAACATGATGATGATGTCATCATCACATTTTTTCATGTATTTCTTATTTTTGGGGTAGCAAGGTCTGTCAAAAGTATGCAGTGTGGGTACTCATTGGATGCGGAATTGAATTCCACATACAACGAGCTCTCCCGCTCATAATTTGAGTAAAAACACAAGGAGATATGTCGAAATTACGAACACAAAAAGTAGTTTTTTTAATCTTCCTCCAAAATTAATAACTATGATTTTATTATTTTAACTATTATTTTATTATTTTCCTTAGGAGGCCCATTTTAGACCTCAAATTTCCTCTAATTGTTGACAAATAAGGGATATGAACTTGGGTCGACAAAAAATAATGTCAACAAATGGTTCCATTGTTGGAACACTAAATCATTATAATGGGGATATGTTTTGGTACTCGACAAAAATGGAAATTCAAGATTGAGTTGATTATAAGGCACAAGAGTTTGTGCAAGAATAAAGTAAAATATCGCAATTAATCCCGACAGAATGGTTGGAATGATACCTTTACAAAGACATTTAAGATATTTTATTTAGTGAATTTCCCATTCTATTGCACATGTGGTTATCAAAGCTAGAAACTCAAAATAAAAAAATTTCAAGGAGGAGAACCTACGGAGTGCATTCCTCATTTGGTCCAATGTCTGAAAAATATTTAGTATTCCTATATCAAGGGTGTCAACTTATGTTTTCATAGTATTATGGAAGGATATATTACTGGGATTGCAGTCGATATGATAAATTCATATAGTTAAATAGAAAGATAATTATTTAAGGAACCTCAAGGTCATTATCTAAAATCCTTGAAACTATGGATAAAAATGTTGGTATGTGAAAAAGGGATTTTGAGAATGAATTCCAATGGATAAATATTTGTGTGTGGGGAACTAGGGTAATGTCACAAGAAATATTGTGAGCAGAATGGACAAGAGAAATCTGAGATGTTTTCTGTTGATAGGGAGATTGAGCAAGAAGGTGGTCACCTAAGAAGTGGAAGAAGATTTCAGCTGGGAAAGAAAAGAAGGACTATGCCCAAGATAGGAAGTTGTGACATGGCCAAAAAAATGGACTATGAATTGGTCTCACATCTCGATGGAGAATCTTATGACAAAGACGAGGAATATCAACTTATATCTGAGAAAGAAGAAGAAGATGAACTAAATCTAGATCAAGATTACAGCATACCCGTGATCCCACATGCATGTTGTTTTAATACATCATATTGAAAGGTTACCAGTGATACACATATAGAATTATATAACAATAACAGAACAAGAGATAAGAAGGGTAGAAAAAATAACAACTTATATTACTCAAGAACACATGTGGGTTTATACAATAAATCGAACCAAGTATCTATCCGGCTCTACAGCCTATATATATGATTACAAAAGAATTAAAAAAACTACATTTCGGTTTAACCAACCAACACGACCTATGAGGTCGACATAATCAACAATCAGGTCAACTAGAGAGTCTAGTCGGCCTAACCGACTAGCTCCTCCAACAATGGTTTCCTTCTAATGATTAGAAATATTGGTCCATGTAATGAAAATCACTTCCACCTTTCCATCTATTTCCCAATCGTGTCAAGGAAAGACTTATTAAATGGGTAAACGTATATCCTCTTCTCGCTGAAGTTTCATTCATTTCCATTGCATCCGACTAAGTATGCTAAGTTGTTTGTCTACAAATCTAACAGTATATGTTAGGATATTTAGACACTTAGGAGTCAATTAAGATCAACTTGTGTAATATATCCGTTAGGTAAAAGTGTGTTTCTTTAGTATGCATTAGTATGCATTTGTAAATATTCTAATCCGACAGTCACGATATGTTCTAGACATAGAGTGATCCGATGGTTCAACTTCTCTTAGATCATACCTACCATTGATCTGTGGATTAACACCCGATTGGTCTATGATCTCTATTTAAAGAGCATAGAGGGTCCTTGGCTACTTGATCAATTATGAGAAGCTCATATGTAACTTTCTTTCTTTTGCATAATAAATTGCTCCAAGAAGCTATTTGGCTGGGGCCATGGACTATTTCCCTCTTGAGGGTTTTAACCACGTGACAAACATGGGTGTGTTGATCTGTGATCTATTTGTGTGAAGCGGTTGCTGAACGTGTTCGGTATTTTGGGAGTACCCTGTGTACCTGAACAGTAGAGGCAATTTCTCACAAAGTATGGTCATTTCCATTTCCATTGCAAACAATTTTCAAAAATTAGGTGTCTATACTCCTTCACCTACTCCCATTATGGAAGACAATACATTATTTGTCCCGTAGTCTCCTATAGTCACAGAAGAAGTCGCACAGTCACCGGTGATTCTACCAGTTATTTTACGACAATACCCACCTAGAACGTCAAAAAGGAAATGATCTGGCACCCGGAAGAAGGAAACAAAACCACCTCTAGATAATGAAGAGGCGGTATCTGCATCCATGCTTCTTGACTATGTCTCATCGAGACCAACCGATGTGCTTAAGGTCAGACTTGAAAAAAATGAAAAGTATCAATTGGTAACACTAGCCATACCGAAAGGAGTTTGGGTAATGTCAAACATAATTTCAAACTTGCAAAAGATGGTATTTTCTGACCATGACTTGTGCAAGTTTTCAAAATCTCCAATGAATAAATACATGACTACTGTCCAAGAGATAAAGGATGGCCCTATCCATATAGTTCCAATGGAATGGGAAAGAGGATTGGACAAAGTTGGATTAATGTTGCTGATGTACATGCCAAATTTTGGATGCAAAACAAAAGTGAATGCATGTGTTAGGAGGTTTCTCATATCATTCCATGGTGGATGTCAATGGATTGACATGAAATATTTCAGTGGATATCGAGCCGATGTCAACAATCATCGGGCTGCCGCTTCTAGGCATCAATTCAATGGCATTTTTTGTTGGGACAAAATAGGACAGTACATTGATGAATAAGTTGACATAGAAGTATGACCTGACAAGATACACAAGAGTATTTATTATCTCCTGCATCGATGATATTTTTGTTTGGTTCCCAACCAAGGTTCTATTTAGAAAGTTGTTGTGGAAGATGTGACCAAAATGGTGCACTATAGTGACAATTATTGTGGCTGAGTTGTGTGCAGCAGGAGTCCAACTCAACTGGTCATAATATCTACTAAATGAACTATTAGCAGATGAAAAAAAGGTATAGGAAAAATTTATACCATTTCATTATTCTTGGCTACTAATTTTGATTTCTTTTGTCACATGGGAAGAAATAGAAAACTACCAAGGGGTAGAAGTGCCTGTCCTATGTGGAGGAGATTGATACCAGAATATTTGGTTTGACATGGAACTACCTCGGTCATAGAAATGAAATAACATAGAATTATTTTTACAAGGTGAGGCCCTTTGACATTTTGTTAGGAAGCATTATAGGATCACCATGACAACCATTAATTGGTTTCAAAACATTATCATATTTTTAGTCAGGGCCCATCCGATCTTTTTGGAGCCTTGAAAGGATCCCCAAAATAAATGTTTGGCGACGCAGTTTCAACTATATGCTATTGAAGTTGATGCCATCGTTCAAGATTGGTTGAAAGAACATATAGTTATTATCATACATGCTTATCTATTTGCAAAAGAATAATCATGCCAGGATGATCCATCGAAAAATAAAAATGGAGGACAGGGAGAATATCCCCCATCTGCAGAGAATCCACCATGACTTCTTGCATTAATACTCAAAATGACTCAAGTATGAACCCAACATACCTAACATTGGGGGATAAGAGAAATCAATCATAAACGTATGTGTTGGGTCATAAGAGGAGGAAGGTTGATAAATCATCTAGATTTGTTGGCCTTACTAATGACGATTATACATTTTCGACAGACGCAACGACATAAATCACCAATCCAATATACAAACAATATATGAGCGTCGTACAAAATTAACAAGTAGCATCACTGATTTACTACAGAAACTCTGCAATGTAATAAAATAAGTCATAGTGGCAGTCGACTACATGTCATAATTTCTTTAGTCACAAGACCTGACTTACTCATCTAAAGAGAGGCCTAGTGATGCATCGAAACTAGATCCACCAATAAGAGTTCCAGTAGTGGGTCAAGAAAGTGAATTAGGAACGTTAGATATGAATAACATTGTCAAATATTTGGGCCATGTCACCATATATTTTTTGCGTTGTCGATGTACGAACTACATGCCATTCAGAATGTTGTAGTCACAAAAATGAGGAATAGAGAAAGTGCATTGCTTAATCAGGTAAATTATTCACACAAATATGTTAATAATATGAAGAAAATAGTCTAATAAATTGAACAAAAAGATAAGACCGGGAAGGAGAACAAAAATGGGCTTGATAGGATTGTTACATTGGCTTGCAGTGATTTTATTGATGAAGGCATCATGCCTGAGTTTTTTTTAGAAGCCAAAGTATCTTGACTTGGTGAAGTTTCATAGAACCTCCGCAAGAGGGTCATGGAGTTGGAATTACAAGTAAAACCCTATAAACATATGTAGGTACTAAATAAAGAAGAAAAGCAGCAACTGGGGCTGCGATGAAGATAGAAGAAGAAGAGGAACTTTATGGCAAGGAGGTCGAGCAAGTTTATTATTCATGGGAAGCTTTGATCGAAAATTAAGAACTATAAAAACTAACATAATAGATGAGTACTACCGAGGAAAAGGTTAGCCACCTAAAAAATGAATTTTAAAAACTTCCAATAGTAGAGAAAATGGATAAGGATGTCGACATGAAGAAACTACAACATCAGGCTACAAAACTGTGAACACAACAACAAAAGAGATATGACAGGGTCATAGAGTTACAAGAAAAGAATAAAAAAAGTTACATGTATCATTCAACCTATATATGAAAAAGTGCGACAATTTTTTGGGTCGACAGGACTTACAACTTCAGAATACCTCAATTCCGAGCATATGGAAAACTTGAAGAAGATACAAGTAGATGTGGGATGGGAGACTCAAAAAGTAGTGAAAATATTACAATTTTTTTAAATCAAGGTCACAATCATGGAAGTTTCAGAATAATGCGTATCGGGACAAACCACATGTGAGTGTTGGGTTCCTATTTTCCCTAGTAAAAGTAGAAAAAATTATGTCAGAATTATATTGGGGAAACTAAAGATTTTGGTCACAACACAAATAGAAGCTGCAACAGAAGAAACCAAAATGAAGCGAATCGCAACAAACATAAGAATAAAGCATTCGAAAAGAAGAGTTCGACTAAGTTTGGAAAGAGTTAGTTAGACTAAAAGATTTCTTTTAGTCATCAAAGAATAATTGTAATTTAGGGCTGATAGTGATTATTTTTAGATGTAAATGAGTGTATTGAAATAGAAATACATAAGTCAACTGAAAGTTCTATGATAGTCAGCGGTTGGATCACTATTTGTAAAAGTTTATAAAGGAGCAAACCCAAGTTGTGTGTGGGATGATCAAGGATATCCAATTGAAGAGAGGAATATGTTGGATCTAGGCTATGTACAGATCCACGATTTGGAGAAGAAGAGAAGAAATACATAGGAGAAAACCAGAGAGCATGAGATGAGAGAAATATGTACAAATTTTAAAGAATATCTAAATAAGATTATGTAAGTTAAGAGAGGAGACCAAAAATGCTAATCTATTTCTCATGCCAGATGAAGAGCACCTTTGTGGTTTTTCCTCAGATAGGCTTCCATGTTACATATTGTCTCTATGTGTTTAATCTGTGTTTTGTGTTGAATTCCTAATTCATATAGATGAGCTTATCTGAATGTGTCGCACATTAGTAATGGTTAATGACCTTATATTTGTGTCGCATCTTGAATGTGTGTTAATTCTTAATGATTAATGTTGTTATTTATGTCGACAGATCAATGGATAATTATCGTGAATGAATAGATAAGAATAAAGGTTTAATTCTGGTTTTGGTCAAGTGAATTGGTCTTGTTGTAAGGAATAAATCCCCAACATAACTGCAGAAGCCTAGTTCAGGAAGTTCTCAATAGATATCTCGGGTGAGACTTCATCTGTGTTGCAGGTGTTTCCAATAGAGTCCTTCTCTATTGGTTTGATATATTGGGATTGTTAACAAATGAGGAATATAAACCCGAGTTGAATGAAAATACACCAGCAGCCCTTATATCCACATGAGTTAAGGAAGTAATTTTCTTCCTTTTACTTATATGAAAACTTTGGTCCCAGTTTAATTAAAGAGGGGAAGTATGTAGTGTCCCATTTTGGATAGTCTAGCATATGACACCCAGAAGGGGTTGTTTTTATGAATCAATATATGGATCATATTTATCAGATTGGTGTATGGAATTATATTTTTTAGACCTTATTTGGGTCACATGACTTATATATGTTTATGTGTGTTTGTGTGTGTGTGTGTGTCTGTCTGTGTGTGTGTGGTTATACCTATGGTTATATGTATTAGATCGATTTTGGTTATGTACATGTGATATTGATGATTTTAGTTACATACATATTATATGGATGCATCTTTTTTCTACATCTGATTAATGACATGGTTTTGATTGTAATGTATGGACATAGGGTTTGTCATTATTGGGTGGAACCCATGATGCATTATGATTTGATTGAGGATACATGATTTGTGTGATTATGTATGCTTAACCTTGTAATGAGAATGATTTGGTAGGGAACTTGGTTACTTTTTAGCTAGAATGCTCAAATCCGAAATGAATATGGAATCCATTTCTACAAAACCAATATAACTATGAAACTCATATACAAATATGGGTAAAATGTGATCAAGTTAATTTTATCGTGAATTTAACTTGATTTTTTTAATATATGAGATTATAATGTGTGCATGCCTTTGGACAAGACCTTTCTACTTGACCATCACATGGGTATGATCTCCCGACCAGTAGCTTGAGGGAACGAGGATTTTTTACGAAGAATATACTAAAAGCCATGGATGTTAGGGCACAAAGTTTTGATTACCTTGAAGATCAAGGAATGGATTCTTGGATCAATAGAATAAATCATGGCATGGATTCCAATATCTACTAGGGTGTTGTTGTAAAGGAAACTTTCCTATGGTTAGGGTTTAAGAGGCCATCAACGTACTGGGGTTGAAAGAGAGATGCATATGGTTTTGCAAGTATATATAAACAAGATTTAGATATTAGAATGGTTCATACCTTAAAAAATGAAGGTTGATCCAAGAATCCCTTCAATCCTCTTCTTTCTCCAAGAGACCTGCAAAATGAATTATACCTTCCCCAAACCAATATCACCACATATAAAACAATAATAATCAAAGAAACATGAACTAATAATCTGATTGACATCATCATATGATCATAAATAGAGATTCAATCACACATTGAACAATTATTTGGGAAGAAAAAGGACATCACATCTTTATTAATCATGAAAACAAGTACAAATATACCTTCTCTTCAAGTTGGGAACCTCACTAAACCTTGATTTGGTTCTAGTGCTTCTCTTCTCCAAGGAACTCAACCTCCAAGCTCTGTAAGACAAGGAGAAAAATTCTAGGGAAAAGGTGGGGAGAAAGAGAGTCCTAATTCCTTCAGCATGACAATGAAAAAATTCAAGTCTCCTCTCATCGACCTCCCTACCTCTATTTATATGCTTGTGAAGAGATAGGGTCAAAGACAAAGTAGTTACAACTGAAGGAGTCAGTTACATCACCACACAAACTACCCAAACTTCGAGAAACTTCCTTTTTTGACATCTACAGGATGAACATGTGAGTTACAGAAACAATAGTCAAGTTCATAGGAGGTGCATGTGGTTTGCAATGTAAATAGTTGCATTTTTAGGGTACACATGAGTATTATATAGAAAAGTCACGTGTACATCAAAAATCTCATTTTTAGGGTACTTGTAGGAACTTTCAGACTTTGGTGTCTTCTATAAATTTTTATCTAACTAAAATACCTTTCCAACAGTGCAAGGAAGAGGTCAAACAAAGTTACACAACTCCAGATATGGGTCCTCCAATATAGGTGTTTTTCAGTGACTTTCATGAAGTGTCGTCATGGAAGTGTCAACATGTGATGAAATCACGGGAAAGTGGTCACAGGAAGAGATGTGTCATTTTGAGCTATAATAGATGCCTCCCAATGTATGAGGTTAGAGGGGAAGATGATATCCTAAATAAATTATAAAGGAAACAACTGAGTATGGAGAGAGAAGAGAATCCAAGATCAAAAGGCTCGAACAAAGGTACCTGAAAGAGAGATAAATGTCAGACAAAACTGATCTCTAGGACATACAAGTCCATATACAAAACATCACCATAAAGATACAGGTGGATCCAACATATGTATAACTGATGAAATTATCATGGTCGCTCAATATGCAAAAAGGTCCATATAAAATATAAAGGAGTCATGGCCACAAGTGAAGAAGGTGGATCCACGCTCAACAATCGATCATAGCCAAAAAAATACAAGGTGAATATATGTCTCAAAAAAATGTCATATGAAGTGTGACAAGGTCTTGCGCAACTTGGGAAATAACAAAAAATGATGATTCTACTGTTGGCCCAAGGTCTTGAATCCAAACCACCCAAAAGGTACGAATCCTAACAATGAAAATAAAGGAGTTGAAGTCGAACATGGAGAAAACCGTTTGATTACCGATCAATAATGAGAACTGTTAACAAATGTGAGGAAACCACCATTAATGAAAAGGGTCCCTAAGGTACCTAGTACATTCTAACAAGTGTGAATACAAATACTTGAAGTCAAACACTTGAAGAATCCATTGAGTAGGAGACAATAAGGTATTCCCACTACCCAATAGAGAGGGGAATTTCAATTGATGACTGCAATACCCAAGGTACTGCCATGAAACTATAAGTCTCATTCCTAGAGAAAGTGGTGTTTTAGTCGATAGGAAGAGATCCGTTGGGAGGAAGGTGTTACAGAGAGAAAGTTCCTATGGGTTGGGGTGTACCACAACAGACAGCTAGACAAGAGAAATCAATACCTTCCCAATATGCAAGAGAAACCAAACATCTAACACTAAGGGACCTCGAATCATACCTTATTCTGGATGGTTGAAGTAGATCCCCATTGATCTTTTTCCAATCCCTCTTGCATTAGCAATTTGCTCTCAACAATAACAAACAAAACAAGCATGCTATATAATATGGTGTTAGATCTACTCTAGCATATATAATCAATAATGTATAAGAAATTAAACATATCCATGGATTCAATATTCATTCAAATGCACATTATTGGACAGGAAAAGATATTTCTATTAATCAAATCAGAGATTACACAAGTGACAACCTCTATCAGCACATCTACGAATTGGAAAAACTGAGTCTTCCACCTAGGCCTCCACCACCTCAATCCTCAATCTCTCGATAGAATGCTCACAAGCAAAGGAAATATTGGGAAGAACACAAAGTGCTCCAAAGGGACAAAGGGATGCAAACTCAAGTATATGCAAGCTATGGAAACAATGGACTATAGTTTCATTTCTCTTCAATTCCTCCCCTTCAATGTATCCAAGGGGTTTCTTATATAGCGCTACAAAGGGGTAATGGAGGGTCAAATATGAGAAATCGTGAGGCATATGGAAGGCTAAGAGTCAAGTGGTTCGGACACACATGAAGGAAAAATCCAAAAATAATTGGATTTTTGCACACATTTCGATGTACATGGGTTTAAGGTCAAAAGTCGCGTGTACACACGAGTATGGGTTTAAAAGTCGTGTACAGCCATAAACAAGTGTTTTTTAGGGATGACCTTGGAAACATCAAAGTATAATATCAATCCATGGGGTCTAAAGAGTCTGCAAAGGGATTGGGAAGGTCTTAAACATGTGATCAACCATGTGTGGTAAAATCAGCTATAACAGATGCCTCCTAATGTATGAGGTCACAGAGGTAACATGATGGCTGAAATACATCCCAGAAGTGGAGTGATGAAGAACCAGGTGGAAGAACCAGCCATCCATCAGTATAGTACAATAATCAATATTTGTATATGACTACAAATACATATAGCAGTCTCGGATACATAAGAGTACAGTGGACATGAATAGGCATGATATACAAAACGTGACATGTGTGGTCATCGCCATGTACAATATATAATAGATCAGAATCTCCATGATGAAGATATACAATGGATTAGGATCTCAATAGAAGTTGAAGATATACAATGGATCAAGATCTCCATAATGGCTGAAGATATCTGACATACACTGGAATCAAATCACGAGAGCTGAAATCTCATGAACATTGGCACGATCAAGGAGGTAGAAAATGTGGAATGCCACCAAGATGGAAAGTATTCTACACAAAACACTATGAGTACATGTCCTACTATGTGAATAGAGGTGTCGAGGTCGAACATAGTCATCCATCGTCTGATTACCGGTCATTGAAGTATATTGTTAACAGATGCGATATCACCCACCGATAATGAAAATGGGAATCAAGGTACTAGAATGCAATCTAACAAGTGTGAATAGATGTGTTGAGATTGAACACTTGGAAGAATCCATCGATCAGGGGACATTGATGTATTCCCAAAACTGTCAATGGAAAGAGAACCTACCACTAATGACTGTAAGTCTTAAGGAACTCAAATGACTCTAGACTCCTATACCAGAATAAATGATATGAAGTAGATGGGATGGAATCTACTGCAAGGAGGGAATTAAGACATCCCCCATCAACCAACATGAGGTACTCAGCAATGCTGTATAATGTGGAATAAATCGAACAAGATGTGCATGAACGAGTAACAATACCGAAAATGGCCAACATGCAAAGTCAAGATATCTAAGGAATGGATGACTCAGGCTTCAACTTCCTTCAAACAAGAGCATAAAGGAAAATGGTGACTGAATATAGGAAGCATAGAATCGATATGCAAACTAGGACATCTCTGTGACACAGGAGGAATCAATAGAGGCTCCATAGGGACTGGAAGCTTAACTAGTCGGTGGAGATAAAATCATAGAAACGAGTACAACTCCTAAAGTCAAAATAATAACCCAACCAACAGATGTTATATACAGTGCTCTGTTCAAAGGCGACATGACTCAACTACTACCAAAGATAACATCTTTTCCTTTACGGATTTTTTTTTTATTTTCTTGGAAATTTTCATATATTTTGAAAAGCTTGAAAAAGAATAAAAGTGCTTTATAGTTACAAATCTAGGAGGAGACGAGTGTCAGTGGACAAACAAACTAGTTTCAAGTAGCAGAACATACATATGCTCAATGCAAGGAAATAGGTGTAGGATAACAAAACTCAAGGGAAAGTCCCCTCCTAGTGAAAAATGGGGAATCAAGATGAAAAGGGTATGGAAAAAGGCTATGCTTGGCTAGACATGAGGCAAGCTTGGGCTATATGGCTGATAATCAAAGTCAACGAAGTGGGCATAAGGCTCAATAAGGAAAGAAAAACTCATGATAATGCAATTACAAATTGACATATACAAGGGAGTCCCGGGGGAATGGCCAGCATAAAGTTCAAGAGGAGTATGAAGCTCTTTCTCAAAGTCATGGCGGTACTATACAAAGGACTCCCACACCCTAAAGGAGAAAAGTCAACATGGACACCAAATGCAATACAGGATCTAACTAAGGTACCCATATATGGGAAAGCTCTACCATTTTCATATTGTCACTTCTAATAGCGACAAGAAGGTTTCGTGACAATATGGAATGGGTTCATACCTAATTAGGTTAAGATGAAATGGTCATAAGGATATGAAAAATGCAAGAGGGTGTGAAAACCTAACCTATATGCCATTTTAGACATAATACCTAAAATAGGCACAAATGGGTCAAAGACAAGGTCAAATCACACTCAAAACAGGCTCCTACAACATCCAATTAGTTCAAACGGTCCAAAACAGTCAGATACGGTAAACAACTATAGAAAGTGGGTAAAAATTTCAATTTTTTTCTATAAAATAGTGAAAAATTAAAAATTTTCATACCATTTTGAATTTTTACTCACCATAGTGCATTTGAGTCTAGAACTTCAAAAGAGAATTTTGGGAGAATCGTCCTGTGGAATCCCTCCATGTTTGATTTAGGTAGATTCCCTTGCCCCTCTCTTTCATTTTCATGCAAAAATTTTAAATTTTCATGGTCGACTTAATTTTTTAGGCCATCCAAACTTGGGCGTTTTGTCCCACGTAGATATTGGGCTTTTTTCCACGTATAGGGCTGACCATACATGGAAAATGCCACAAAAACCACGTACATACGCATTTTTTTTGCAAATAGTCGCATATTGGGCCGCGAACAAGGTTTTTATGGGAAAAAATGATCAAAAATTATGTTTTTGTGTAGGATGGTACTAGAGTGGAGAGAGAGGGAACATGGTGATGTTGACAAAGATGTTCAAGATAACCTCATGGATCAACAAGCATTACAGGCATGTGGCTTATACAAGTTTTGGTGTCTTGGCGGCTTGAGGGAAAAGCCAAGACTACTCCAGCTACTGGTAGATTACTGGGATCCAAAGTTTGAAACTTTTCAGATAGAGGGGATGTCACTCAGCATTGAGGTTGATGACATATATTTTATCACAGGTTTGTCCTGACGAGGGGAGTTGGTTAACCTCTGATATCGTGGTCCAGGAGGTGGGCTGACTATAGATGACTACATAGCTGTGTACTGCCTTCCCAATATAGAGAATGTTGGGAGTCAAATCTTGACAAAATCGATTCATATTCTGGGGCTGAAAGCCATACTCTTGGAATTAGGTAGGATTGTAGTTTTGGAATCACTCCACCAGGCCTCACGGCCCATGATGTTCTGTGCAGTAGAGTGTATGCAGCCTATAGTATATGACTGGAGTACTACGCTACTGAGAAACATGAAACAATAGCTCAGTGACTACAATATGGGCAAGGTGTGTAAATTCAGGTTTGGTAGCATATTGAGCACATTCTTCTTTGAGCGGGTGCCAGGGCTAAGCCCTAGATTAGACATTACTCCACATGGAGTTCAGGATCTACCTCAACGAAGCTGGGCTAATGTCATGCGCAGAATTGGAGGTGGAAGGGTGGTTAACCCCTACCCAACATATTTCTTTCCATGGTGGCAAAGACAGATCATCTCCATAGACGACTACCCCTATGCAAGTATAGACTTTTGCGGAGACCCAGATATGCCCCTACCACTAGGAGCGGCTTATGGAGATATAGGTAACGAATCCCAAAACCACTTTTAATTTTTGAATTATTTAAATTTTTTGTGTTTTTTGATATATGAAATCAAAAAACATGTTTTTGGGGTGACAACACATAGTGACACTCTGTCATGTATATGCAGATGTTGGACCGCGACGGCCAGATGGATTTCCTAGTCATTGACAAAGGGGAAGAGGTGATGATATCATGGGTGCGGATGTGGAGCGGACACTACATAGCATTCACATCAAATTTGTTTGATTGACACACCGAGTATCCATGGCACAAGTCGAAGACTTGCCTGAGGCCATGCAACGCCACATGGTTGGGGTACCACGAGAATGGGTTCAATTGTTTCGTTGGCTAGCTAAAGTTGTGGTGTGCTATCATGATTAGCACCCTCCTCCACTTTAGGCTTAGAGACCTGGGTGTATATATTTTTTGTATGATCGTGTAGTATATTTTGGTGGCTCAAAAGCCCCAATTTTGTAAATGAAACTTATGTATTATGACATCACCTTTTTTGAACTTAATGAAAAATATTTATGATGATTGATTATTATCCTATTTACATGTGTAAAATGTGTTTGTGAAATGCTTATGGTCTGTGAAACAAATTCCAATCTAACACATAGTTAGCATATGAATCAACAACTTGATTAAATTTGTTTGAACATGAATGTATGTTATACTCTTAAATAGTCGTTCTAGAAATATAGCACGCAAGAATATTCATAATAATGTTGGATCCCTAATATGATACAAGCCATTAAGTTGTGAAACCACTAACTGCAAATCAAGACGTACCTCAAGAGAATGAACACCATGCAAAATGGCATCACGCAATAACTTAATAACAACACTATATTCAGCAACATTGTTTGATGAAGGCCATAAACATACACCTCCTAAAGACAATACTTGACCCATAGGAGTATATATCACCCAAGCAGCCAAAGCTGAGTTTCTAGTGTGGTGGCTAGCACGATCAGTGAATCCTATGTAAATGGAAGACTCCATTGACATCTGCCATAACAAACGAAAGCTAATCAACAAACCCAATCACCATAAGAAAACCTAACTATGCAATGCAAAATAGTACAATAATATACAAAAAATCAACGATGGTCGAAGATCATGCATAGTATTTTTTCAAATAGAGCCCATTTCTAGGCTCCGCCAAGGCTGTCCCTTCATAATCAACCAGCTCATAGGATCCTTTCTCTAAGACACGCTTAACCACGTAAGGACCATGCCACATGGGATTAAACTTTCCCGCCCCCAATGGTTCCTTATATTTATCCTACAATAGGACCAAATCACCTTCACTAAACCTCCTAGGATGGACATATTTATCATACTAGACCTTAATGTGACGCTTGTTAACCTCAAGATCCACTAAGGCATCTCGGCGCTGCTCATCAAGCTGCTCTAAGTGGACCAAACTCTCTTCCAATTCGGAAGTGTCTAGTAAAATCTCCACAGCTAGCTTCAAAGAAGGGATTTCACATTCAACAGGTAATACTGACTCCACCCCATGCACAAGCTGATAGGGAGAAAAAATGGTGGAAGTCTGGACTGCGGTTCTATAGACCCACAAAGAAGGATACAACATGATATGCCAATTATTCTTGCTCTATGAGATGGTTCATTGGAGAATGGACTTAGTGATTTATTCACTCCTTCAACCTGTCCATTCTCTTGAGGATAATAAGAAGAGGAGTGCTCTTTCTTATATCCTAACTTGGAATACAACTCTTCCATAATTTTGTTATAAAAGTTCCTGCCATGGTCAGTGACAAGCTCTCTCGAAATGACAAAGCGGGTGATAATTTGGTTAAATATGAAATGAGTAGCTGTCTCACCATCAGATTTAACTGTGGGCATATCCTATGCCCATTTCATGAAGTAATCGACAGCCACAATAATATGATGGTGCCCCCCAATCGAAGCTGGGTTGCAATCCATAAAATCAAGCCCCCACTTGGTGAAGGGACCGGTGATGAAAATAGGATGCAAATGGGTAGGACATGAGCACATATTACATGAAAACACCTGGCAAGGGTGGCACTTCTTGACCGCATTAATGCAATCTTTAAAGATATATGGCCAAAAATAGCTTGCTCTTAAGATTTTTTGGGCTATAGAAATCCACAATAAATGACCACCACATGCCCCTCCATGGAATTCATTAAGAACAACCTCATCCTCATCATGACTTAAACAACGACGTAAAATGGAATCTACCCCATGACGGTACAAAGTATCATCCACTATGAGGTATTTTTTCACTACGTGATGTAGTCGTCACCACTCATCCCATGAGAGGCCAGTAGGGACCTTCAATTCTTGAAAATACATGATAATATCTCCATACCAAAGGTCTATAGTTGAGATGAGGAATAATTTCTCATCGACAAAAGAATCCTCATAAACCTCCTCTTCCTCCAAATTTGAGAAATATGATATGAGCTCAACAAAGATTAATGATTTCTTTGATTTTTCCAAAATGAATTCGAGATCAAACTCTTGCAAAATCACAATCCATTTATTATATTTTCCCCCAATCATCCTTCTAGTGAGGACGAAATGAAATGGATTGATGTAAGCTATGACCAAAGTTTCACGAAGTAGAATGTAATGTCTCAAACGCTGCATCGCATTAATGGTGGCTAAGGATAGCTTCTCCACATGGGAATAATGAAGTTCCACATCAATCAGGTTTCTTCTCAAATAATATATGACATGCGCATGGAGCTCCTCATCCTCTTGAACCAATACCATACCAACCGTCTCCTGAGACATGGCCACATAAATAAAAAAGTCATGGCTATAGTCTAGTGGACTAAGCATGGGGGCCATAGCTAAGGATTTCTTAATAGCATTGAAAGACTCTTGGGGTCACTTATCCCAGTAAAAAGGGGTGTGTTTCTTCAACAAACACATGAAGCCTTTAGTCAAGTTGGAAAAATTTACCACAAACCTTCATAAGAATTTCACCATACCTTGTAAACATTCAAGGTGTCGAATGTTACGTGGGGGAGAAAATTAAAGTATTACCTCAACCTTTAAGGGATTGACTATAATACCCTCCATGGATACAACGAATCCTAGTAAATGATCGACTTTCATGCAAAAGATGTTCTTATTAGGACTTAAACGAACTTGATAATAACGGCATATTTCGAACACTAATCACAAATGGAAAGGATGACACACTCTCAAACAAGAGTGAGCAGCGAGGTCATCCAAATATACTTCAATAATAATTTTAAGATCGTGAAAGATTAAGGTCATGGCCCACTAAAACGTAGCTCCGACATTTTTAAGGTTGAAGGGCATCTTTCAATATGCAAAAGTTCCCTAAGGACAAATAAACGCGGTCTTGTGTTGATCATCTGGCTTAATTTGTATCTAATTATATCTAGACAAACCATCCATAAAATAAAATACCTCACTTCCTGCACACTCATTCAAAATTTGATAATCAATAAATGGTGTAGGGAAATTATCTTTAGGACAGGCTCGATTTAAATCATGGAAATCAGTGCATATGTAGATCGCTCCCTGCTTCTTATCCACCAGAAGGAGATTTGAAACCCACTCCATCAAGGGAATGGGATAGATAAAACAAGCTTTGATCAGTTTTTCTATCTCTGCTTTATTGGTGGGTGTTTTTCTAGGATTCATGGCATGCAAGCGTTGTCGAACCGGTTTTGCATCCGGATAGGTCTTGATTTTGTGTTCGAAAATGCTAGGGTCTATACCTAGCATTTCTTCATATGACCAAGAAAAAATATCATGAAACTCCTTAAACAGCTCGGTATACTCCTTAATCTCGTCGAGGGAACAATCCACCCCAATGTAGACGTTCTCAATCTTACCAGGACCACAAGAAATATTGATAGGAATCTTTGGTGACCAGTTAGCCATGTTCCCTTCATCCATCTGACCAGGAGAGCTTAATGAGACCATGGGGATACCAATATTATCACTTAGAATCACCCTAAAATCATCACACTCTAAACTATCAAGCTTAGGAAGGAACTATCAAGATTAGGAAGGAAATACGATCTATAGTGCAACTCTTCCAAAGGTTTCTCAAACCCAGACATGGCCTCAAGAATAGCTTCATCTGACAGAAAAACATCATCAAGGTAGTCGTGAGAGTGATATGACTCTACTATCCATGTAGGAAGCAAATAAGGGTCATCCTCCTCCATCCAAAATGAGGAAGGACCAGGCTCTACAACATGATCAAGATTCGCTTGGTATGCCACCATTGTTGCAGGAAATGACACGTCTATCTCGACAAGCATACTCAATGGAATCGGTGAAGAAAGAATCCAAGGATCCTCCATATGAGTAGTGTGAAAGGATACTAAATTTGATGAGGATGAGGCCCCACCAAGACTAGACCCAATCATAAGAATGGGTGCAGGACAACTAAACATTCCCATAAGAGAAGGATGCATACCCACACCAACATTCTCAGTTGCCGGCTGAGAATGATTGATAATTGAGATAGAAGCTCCTGATGATGTGGTTACACTCAGATTCTAGAAATAATTTTGGTAAATAGTAATGATATTCCCATTAAATGGAAAGAAAACCACTCAAAATAGGGAAGACGCTACAGCTTGCATATTGTATATCTAGTTCCTACCCATCAAAACATTGTAGTCAAGGGGCGCATCAACCACCTTGACCTAGATCATGATAGTCTTCCCTCCCAATTGGACCTCTAGAGAAGGAATTATATCGTGTGACTGAAACAATCATCCATCAAAATCAGTCAACATGTTGGTAGACTGAGACAATGTGGGAGAACCTAAACCCTTCCAACAAGACAAAGACATCAGGGAAGTTGCAATGCATTTATCAATAACATTACACATGATGGTGTTGTTGAGACACTATACATAAATCAAAAGAGACACATAGTAAGGAAAGCGAGGCTGGATTCCATGAGTTTCAAATTTTATTATGGAAGAAGACCTATCATCACTAACCCTAAGAGCAAACAGCAAGGCCTTTATCTATGGAGGACAAGTCTGAAGCACCTTTAATACAGACATCGCATAAGGAGTCTGGCCCAAATCCTCGACAATTGAATAGTTCTGGGCTGCTTGAGCATTAGGATTGTGCCTCGAGCGCTTCAAGACTCCCTTAGGAATGTGAGGTGGAGCTTCAGGTTTATCCATAGGATTTTCAATTCGCAAAGATCCCTCAGGTGGATCAAGTTCTTTCATAAGGTCTGGTTGTGACGAACCATAATCTTTCACACGCATCACAAATTTAGTAGATCTCACCATGTTGATGCAACTCTGACTGCTAGCGACCTTCGACAAGTTTCGAGTTCCACCAGACACACAACCAGGATCAAAGGTCCTCGAGTTCATATTTTGATTATTAGGAAAAGGATTAGGAAACACACATGGGACCTATTCTATGAACTTTGAGGCATCCTCCATATGAGGGCACAAGTGAGTGAGGTGATCATCCTTGCACAACTTACAATGAAAATGCACCTTACGAATAGGCTGCTTGTCCCCCGCAGCTTTGTTCATGTTCTTGTCATTATTATTACCATTTTCATTTTTATTCCCACCCTTACGATTGTTTTTTCCTTTCTTTTTATTCCTTCTAGGATGTTGGTTTCCTTTCGGGTTTGACATTTGCACTGAAAGCACACTCACCAATTGGGTAGGTTGAGACAAAACCGTGGCTTGTCCCAACACAAGATGGTTAAATGATAACTGGATCACTTTTTTCGTAACCGAGTCTTCAGGCTTAGTACTTATGGAGCCAACAATACCATCGACATGTGGCCCAGTTTTAATCTTCGGGTTGAAATTGGATCTTGGAGCATTCGGGATAATCTCATACAAGATTTCAGATTGAGCATAGATCATATCCAACTCTTGTTCCCTAAAAATAGCTTGGTCCTTGTTACAACTAATTTTACCACACATGGTGGATCACACCTTTATGGCCTTCCCTGTCCCTCTACAGACTCTTTGGACCCCATAGACCATTTTTGTACCTTTGATGTTTCCAAGATCATCCCTCAAAACATGCATTATTTGCTATATGTGAATTTTAAACCTATTCTCGCGTATATACGTGGATATGAACCTCAAACCCACATACATTGGGATGTGTGCAAAAGGACAAATAGTTTTGGAGTTTTCCTTGGTGTGGATCTGAGTCACTTGTCTCTTGGCCTTCCATATGCCTTGAGATCACTCGAATTTGACCTTCCATTACCCCATTGAAGCACTATATGAGGAACCCTTTAGATACATTGAAAGAGATGAATTGAAGAGCAAGAAAACTCTAGTCCATTGTTGCATCCCTTTGTCCCTTGGAGAACTTTGTGTTCTTCCCAAGCTTGCCTTTTACTTGTGATATTTCTATCAAGAGATGGAGGATTGAAGTGGTGGAGGCCCAGGTGGAGGACTCAATTTCTCTAGTTCACAGACGTTCCAACAGAGGTTGTCACTATTGTAATCTCTGATTTATATTAATAGAAATATCTTTTCCTGTCCAATAATGTGTATTTAAATGAGTATTGAATCCATGGATGCTTTTAAATGCTTATATGTTATTGATTGTATATGCTAGAGTAGGTCTAACATAATTATATAGCATGCTTGTCTTGTTTGCTAAATGTTGAGAGAGCAAATTGCTAATACAAGTGAGAGTGGAAAATCTCAATGGGGATCTACATCAACCATCTGGAATAAGGTATGTTTCGAGATCCTTTATTGTTAGATATTTGGTTTCTCTTCAATATGGGAAAGGATTGATTTCTAGGGTTACTCTGTCTGTTGTGGTACCCCAAGCCATAGGAAGTTTTATCTGTAACAGAATTGGCGACCATACTGGGGATGTTCCTTGTTTTTCTTTGGGGTTTGGGGCCACAATGTGCTTGATATTCTTGACTTTCTCTTTGTTTCTCCTTGTTTATGTGTTGCATTTTATAGTATCTTCATCCATTGAAACTCCCCTTTATTGGTTTGACCCTTGGCCTTCTTTTTACCACTGTCTTCTCTGTATATGCAGGTTTTTGGCCAAAAGTCGCATACATACATGGATTTTTGGCCAAAAGTCGTGTATACATGCAAGTTTTTGTCCAAAATCCACGTATACATGCATCGTTTTGGCCAAAAGTAGCGTATATACGTAGTTGTTCTTTAAACAGTCGCGTACATCCTCCCTTTTTGTGAGTTTGATGTTGTGGGAAGATGTTGGGTGGGTTGTGAGTGTGGTTGGGTCTTCCTTAGTTCTAATGTTGTCTGTTGGATGCTTCTTTTGTGACTAGAGACCATCTTTTCATTGATTTTTCTTTGAAATTAGTTTTAGTCATTTATCCTTTTTGTTTTGCCATTAGTGCATTAGTCTTTTTTGTCTCAGTGTCTTGCTGGGATTTTGTTTTATACTTGCTGCAGAGACTGAGTGTTTTAGATGACTTTTATTGCATTTTTCATGCTTTTATATTGAAAAATACAAAGTAGTTGCACTCTTAGTTTCATCTTAGATATGGATTTGAGGAGGTACTTGCATTGGATTTCTTGGATGAGAGTTGTGTTTAGGATTTCATATAGGAAGGATTGCATTGGAATTCAGAAAGGAATATATATTTATTCATCTCATGTAGTGGCATACCCTGTTTTTCATTCTACAAGATTGCACTTGGCATTGCTTGTTAGGTGTGCACTTTTATTTCACTACTGAGTCTTCATATCATTAGTTGCATGGCCATTTTCCTTTGAGTAATTACGTCCATTAAAATCAACGCATAATTTAAAATGAACTACACATTTTTCTTTTATAGGGTTCACCAACAAGAATACATTTTAGGGTCTTGGAATAGTTCTGTGTGAGTTAATTCTCCAAGATCACTAAACAAAACAATTAGGTGTCTGTCTAGGTGAGAGAGAAATCCTTGATATAATTAGTGTTTCTCAGGATGCTTTTCTTACATGGGAGTTAAGCACGAGGCAGTGTGAGCGGTTATGATTGGGATGACCCCTGGTTGTAACTAAGTAGCACCAAATATATTTCCAGGATTGTATTCGTATCTGGGGGCTATTTTGAGAGTTTCGGGCTTTGCTACCCTACCCATACGGTCGATCCTGCCTATGACTATCCACCTGAGCATTGGTTATATTAAGGTGACCTTAGTTTCCTTACCTAGGTATCATAGGGGGGACTTACAGAGGTTATTCTATGAGTGTCCTAGCAAGGTAGAGGCCGGACAACACATTCGCTTTATGCGTTGAATATGAGGGCCACTATAATTGGTTATGTACCTCTGTTGGTAGTGTATGGGAGTTTTGAGCCTCTCCTAGGTGAGACATACCTGCTACATTTGGGAGCTCACATATCCTCCCCTTGGTTTGCTTGTATTTTGGCTGTATATTTTCTTAGGAGTGTGCTCTTTGTGCACTAGTTGGCCTTTGGGATCGTGGTTACTTGAGTATATTTATGCTCTCTTGAGTTTGGGTCCTTTTATTTTTGGCATGCCTGGTATCCTATCACCCGTCCTTGGTCCTAGTACGGACCCTGGTGTCAGAGTTGGGGGCATCACAACCCCTTACCGTGTTCATAGATTTGGGAATGGTCATATTCCATCCTCTACTCCATTTGTGGAGGATTTTTATTCCCTTCGCTCGGTATTTAAACCAGTGGTCACCCTCATGGGGGTGGTTGTGGATACATGAACATTCGGTCTACAGTTTACATTCTTTTTTATGTCCCATTTTCCACCGCATTGTTTCCTTTGAATTTATTTGTCATGAGCATTCCTCCCTATTCCCTATAGTTTGGATTCTTTATTCACTATTTTGGGTTGTTTTGGACTAATATGGTTGTCATGTAGGGTCCAGTTTTTGTACACTCTTTCTGAGGTTTTTGACCCATTCATTCCTATCACAGGTATCATGTCTAAATTGACATATAGGTTAGGATTTCACATCCACTTTCATTTTGCATGACCTTATGACTATTTCATTTTAACCTTAGGTACGAACCCATTCTAAGGTATCACGAAACCTTCATGCTGTTGTTAGAAGTGGTACTATGTGAATGGTAGAGATTTCCTATACATGGGTGTCCTAGTTAGCTCCCCTTTGCATTTGATACCCATGCTGTGAGTCCTCTCTTAGGTTCAGGAGTCCTTTGTAAAGTACCACCATGACTTTGAGCAAGAGCCTCATACTCCTCTTGAACTTTATGCTGGCATTTCCCCGGGACTCCATTATGTCAAGTTGTAATTGCATTATGATGAGTTTTTCTTTCCTTATTGAGCCTTATGCCAGATTCCCTGACTTTTATTATTAGCTATATAGCCTGATCTTGTCTCATGTCTAGCCACACAGATCCATTTTACATATCCTTTGTAGCTTGATTCCCCATTTTTTACCGGGAGGAGACTTTCCCTTGACTGTCGCTATCCTACACACGTGTCCTTGCATTAAGCATAGGTATGTTCTACTTATTGAAACTAGTTTTTATTCCCCTTGACACTCGTATCCTCCTAGTATGTAACTATAAAGCACTTTTACTATTTTTCAAGCTTTTCAAAATATTTGAAAAAGTCCAAAAAAAAACAAAAAACCAAAAAGACGGATAGGAAAAGATGTTATCTTTGGCAGTAGTTGAGTCATGTCACCTTTGAATAGAGCACTGTATATCACATCCATTGGTTGGGTTAATAGTTTGACTTTAGGAGCTATACTCATTTCTTTGAGTTTATCTCCACTGACTGGTTAAGCTTCCAGTCCCTATGGATCCTCTGTCGATGCCTCCTGTGTCACAGAGATGTCCCAGTTTTGTATATTGAGTCTATGCTTCCTACATTTAGTCACCATTCACCTTTATGCTCTTGTTCGAAGGAATTTGAAACCTGATTCAGCCATTCCTCAGTTCTCTTGAATTTGCATGTCGGCCATTCCTGGTACTAATACTGGTTCATGCACATTATGATCGAGTCCTTCCACATTATACATCTTTGTTGAGTACCTCATGTTAGATGATGAGGGATGCATTAATACCCTCCTTCCAGTGGATTTCATCCCATCGAATTCAAATCATTTATTCTGGGATAGGAATCTAGAGTCATCTTTTAGTGCCTTGAGACTTGCAGTCATTAGTGGCAGGTTCTCTCTCCATCAATAGTTTTGGTAATATATCAATGTCCCTTGATTGATGGATCCTTTCAAGTGTTCGACCTCAACACACTGTTCACACTTGTTAGTTTGCACTCTAGTACCTTGATTCCCATTTTCATTATCGGTGGGTGATCTCACATATGTTAATGGTATACATCAATGACCGATAATCAGACGATGGACTACTATGTTCGACCTCAACACCTTTATTCACATAGTAGGACATGTACTCATAGTGGATTGTGTTGAAGACCCTCCATATTTATGGCATTTCATATATGCTACCTCCTTGATCATGCCAGTGTTCATGAGATTTCAACTCACGTGACTTGATTCCAGTGTATGTTAGATATCCTTAGCCATTATGGAGATCTTGATCCATTATATATCTTCAGCTTTCATGGAGATCATGATCCTTTGTATATATTCATAATGGAGATTCTGATCTATCTATATTGTACGTGGCGATGACTACACATGTCATATTTGTATCATGCCTATTCATGGCCATTGTACTCTTATGTATCCGAAACTGCTATATCTACTTGCAGTTATGTGCAGAGTTTGATTATTGTATTATACTGTTGGATGGTTGGTTCTTCCACCTAGTTCTTCATCACTACACTTTTGGGATGGACTTATAATGTATTTTGGCCATCGTATAACCCCTCTTACCTCACACATTAGGGGACATCTGTTAAAGCTGATTTTACCACACATGGTGGATCACACCTTTATGGCCTTCCTTGTCCCTCTGCAGACTCTTTGGACCCCATGGACCATTTTTGTACCTTTGATGTCTCCAATATCATCCCTAAAAACATCCATTATTTGCTATACGTGACTTTTAAACCTATTCTCGTGTATATACACGAATATCACCCTCAAACCCGTGTACATCAAGATGTGTGCAAAAGGAAAAATAGTTTTGGAGTTTTCCTTGATGTGGATCTGAGTCACTTGTCTCTTGGCCTTACACATGCCTTGAGATCACTTGGATGTAACCTTCCATTACCCCATTGAAGCACTATATAAGGAACCCTTTGGATACATTGAAAGAGAGGAATTGAAGAGCAAGAAAACTATAGTCCATTTTTTCCAGAGCTTATACTTGAGTTTGCATCCCTTTGTCCCTTGGAGCACTTTGTGTTCTTCCCAATATTTCCTTTTTCTTGTGAGCTTGTTATGGAGAGATGGAGGATTGAAGTGGTGGAGGCCCACGTGGAGAACTCAGTTTCTCCGGTTCGCAGACATGCCGACAGAGGTTGTCAGTATTGTAATCTCTGATTTATATTAATAGAAATATATTTTCCTATCCAATAATGTGTATTTAAATGAGTATTGAATCCATGGATGCTTTTAAATGCTTATATGTTATTGATTTTATATGCTAGAGTAGGTATAACACAATTATATAGCATGCTTGTCTTGTTTGCTGAATGTTGAGAGAGCAAATTGCTAATACAAGCAAGAGTCGAAAATCTCAACGGGGATCTACATCAACCATCTGGAATAAGGTATGTTTCGAGATCCTTTAGTGTTAGATATTTGGTTTCTCTTGAATATGGGAAAGGATTGATTTTTGTGGTTACTCTGTCTGTTTTGGTACCCCAAACCATAGGAATTTTTCTCCGTAACAGTGCTCATTTTGAACTCCGAATGTAGAAACATCCTTCACAATGTAAGGTAACAATGACTTGAGAAACCACTCTAGAAGAAAGTCTGGTGGTATAAAGGCTTTAATTAATCATTTCTTTCTATGCCACTCTTTAATATGATCTGAAATATGTGTGGTTTTATCTTTCCAGAAGGTCGACAAGAGTTCATTAGCGACGTCGTAACATATGGGTAGCTGGAAATGATTAAGAAAAGTCACGGTAAGGTCATCAAACGTAGTATAGATCCACCCTGGTAAATATATGTACCATTTTGCTACAAGACTATGAGGGTGCGTTGAAATAGCCTGAAATAGATGGAGTCATCGTGTAAGGAATTAGAAGATTACCAAAGGTGGAAGGTTGCGACATGCTCACCAGGATCTTTACTATCCTTACCTTCGAACTTGGGAATGTCCAAAGGAAGCTTGGTAGGGACTTCCGGCCATGGCGGATTATGAGACACATGATCATTCGTCAATCTCGACAAATTAGGTAAGTTCAAGTTCACAAGGAAAGGGTGCCTAGGTTGAGCCGGTCGATGCCAGACTCCCTGATAGGACTGATTCGGATAAGGTTGATTGCTATACACACCATGGCCTTGGTCAGTGGGATAATAACCTCCTCCCATATGACCCATGAAGGGTTGCATGGAAGCATTATAATGTGGAGTACCTAGATTATGAGGTGCTACAAAGCCATAGTTAGAAGATTAAGCAGGCTATTGATACCCGTACCCATATGGTTGATAGTTTTTTTCATAATATTTTCCATAAGAAGGTCCATGGGAAGCTCCATACGCTGAACCATGAGATGGTCCATGAGATGTTCCATAAGATGGTACATAGTTAGGTATATGGGAAGCTCCGTGAGCTGGACCATGAGATGCTTTACGAGATGTTCCATGAGACAATCCAAAAGTAGGAATATGACCTACTGACATAGAAGGAGGCACTTGGCCTTGTGATACTATAGTGTTAGCAGATGCGGGATGGACATGGATTATAGTCGAGCTCTGGCCCGAAGGGCCACTAGCATTAGGAAGAGGATTCATCAAAAAGGAATTCAAAGGAACAGGTTGAGAAGACGATGGAATATGTGAAGGAATATAGCTTGTACCCCCAATATTCACATGTCTCGACTGAGGTCCCTGAAGAGGAACACTAGTGCTAGGTATGGGCTATGTGTGCAAAAGAATTCCCACCACACGAGTGGAAGGTGTAATGTGAATACTATCATCAAACCTATCTGCATGGAAGGGAGTGGAAGTGTCATTAGGAGTAGTACCATGGTTACCAAATGGTTCAACATGAGGTACCAGACTGGGATCGGGAATATCAGGCATGCCATATCTAATGTGGCCAGTGCTGGTAGGTGCATGGTGAGTCTCTTCACTCGGATAGTATAACCAATACCGAGGGTTAGAGCTAATGTAAACACAAAACTGTGATAAGTCATCTTATGATGGTCCAATCCCATAAGGGTCAGACTCAAGTGGTGTTCCATATGTGCTTGAAGGTTCCACTTCCACCACTAGAGGCGAGGAAAAGGGAAGCTCCGGGACCTCAAAACCATGATGACTCATGGTGAGATCTCTATGTGAATCAAAGTGATATCTAGTCCACCCAGAATGTTTGGTTCTCTCTCCCAAGGGAGGAGAAGACGTAGAAGGTAGAAGACCTGCTAAACGATGAGAGCGACAGGGAGACGTGCTCGGATCCATAATGAATAAAAAAAAAGAAAAGAAAATACTCAATCTATCTATGTAACCCTAAGTAGACTAGCGTGCATAGAGAATACACCTAAGAAAATCTAAATCCAAAAAATAAGCAAACCAAGGGTAGGATAAGTGAGCTCCCGAATGAAGCAAGCATGTCTCTCCTAGGAGAGGCTTGAGACTCCCATAGACAACAAGTGTAGGTTTGTAACCAATTATAGTGTCCCTCAAATTCAATGCATATAGTGAATCTATTTTCCAACCCCTACCTAGCCAGGACACCTGTAGAATAACCTTTGCAAATACCCCCTCGATAACCTAGGTAAGGAAATTAAGGTCACCTCAATATAACTAATGCTCAGGTAGACAGTCACAGGCGGGATCGACCATATGGGCAGGGTAGAATATCTCGAATCCTGAAAGCACAACTTGTACCCTAGGGGTGCACCAACCAATACCTCAAAGGCCCCCATATACAAATACAATCCTAGAAATATCTTCAGTGCTCACAGAAAGTAACCAGGGGTCATCCCAGTCGCAATCATGCACTGCCTCATGCTTAACTCCCATGTAAGAGGAGCATCTTGAGAAACACTAAATATACCAAAGGTTTCACACTCTCCCCTGGATAGACAACTAATTGTTTTGTTTAGTGGTCTTGGAGAATTAACTTACAATGAACTATTCCAAGACCCTAAAACCTAATCTTGTTGATGCACCCTAGAAAAGAAAACAGTGTAATTCATTTTATTAAGCGTTGATTTTAATTGGTTATAGTTACTCAAAGGGTAATGGCCGTGCATCTTATGGTGTTATGAAACAACATGAAGTAAAATGCACACCTAACAAGTAATGCAAATGCACTGTGTAGAATGAAAAATGGGGTATGTTACTACGTGAAATGCAAACTTTTTCCTTCAAATGTAAGTGCAATCATTCCTATATGAAAATATAACTATAATTCACCAAGCAAACCTAATGCAAGTACCATGCTAATGCAAAATGAAAGCAACGCATAACTATGCAAAAATCAAAATAAAAAATTGTATTTTTGAATTAAATGAGATATAAAAGAAAAAAGGATGACTCTACAAACCTCAGACTCTACAACCACTCACAAACAATAGACAATAAAATAACCAAGGTAAGAGAGACCTAATGCACTAATCTCAAAACAAAATAGTAGAAAATGAATGACAAGAACATTTCCAAAAATCAAACTAAAAGCAGTCTCTGGTCAGAAACAGAGGGTGTATATAGACTCCAGAACCATCCAAGAAGACTCAACAATCATCCAAAATCACCCAGCAACACTTAATCCTCCCAATAAGGATCAAAATCAAGGCATATGTGACTGTTCTCAGTAAACCAACGTACATACATGACTATTAAAGTAGAACCCACGTGTATACGTGGCTATGAAAGATAAACCTGCGTACAGGAAGAAAAAGGAACGAAAATAAGGCAAACAAACAGGATGAGACAAAATTTACACCTTTAGGACCCTACTAGAAAAACATGCCCCTAGACCCGACATAGACACATAGAAATCACAGCAATTCAAGTACATTGAATTCCAAAAACCCCCAAAGAGAAACAACTAGGAACCTCCCCAGTATGGTCGCCAATTTTGTTACGAAGAGAAGCTTCCTATGGCTTGGGGTGTACCACAATAGATAGCTAGACACAAGAAATCAATCCCTTCCCAATATGTAAGAGAAACCAAACATCTAACACTAAGGGACCTCGAATCATACCTTATTCCGGACGGTTGAAGTAGATCCCCGTTGAGCTTTTTCCTATCTCGCTTGCGTTAGAAATTTTCTCTCAACAACAACAAACAAGACAAGCATGCTATATAATATGGTGTTATATCTACTCTAGAATATATAATAAATAATTTATAAGCAATTAAACATATCCATGGATTCAATATTCATTCAAATGCACATTATTGGATAGGAAAAGATATTTCTATTAATCAAATCAAAGATTACACAAGTGGCAACCTCTGTTGGCACATCTGTAAAATGGAGAAACCGAGTCCTCCACCTAGGCCTCCATGACCTCAATCCTCCATATCTTGATAGTAGGCTCATAAGAAAATGCAAGCTTGGGAAGAACATAAAGTGCTTTAAAGGGACAATGGGATGCAGACTCAAGTATATACAAGCTATGGCAACAATGGACTATAGTTCCATTGCTCTTCAATTCCTCCCCTTCAATGTATCCAAGGGGTTCCTTATATAGCACTCCAAAGGGGTAATGGAGGGTCAAATCCAAGCAATCTCGAGGCATATGGAAGGCCAATAATCATGTGGTTCAGACACACATGAAGGAAAACTCCAAAAATATTTGGATTTTTGCACACATGCTCGTCAGTGTTTTCATAGTTTAGAGAGTCTGAAAAATCCAAAGAAGACTCTAGGGGGGGAATTTTTCGTCCAATTTTTCGTCCAATTTTTCATCCAATTTAGTCTCTTGAGGATGAGAAAGTATAAAAAAACCACAGAAGAACTTTCTTAGCTTCCGAAGAAGTAAGGCGCACCTTTTTTGTACTTAGTGACGAAGGTGCCAAAAAGGTTAAATTACCACCTACCCAAGTCTCCTTCAAAAGCAACATATAGCCTGAGTTTAATGAGTGTGAAGGAAGGAAAGATCACTCAGAAAGATCCATTTGATTATGAGAAATGGGGATTACAATAGTAAATTTGATGCTTTGTTCTTTCGGGTTTAATGAGCATGAAAAATACATAAAGTACACTTGGAATATTTTTCATGTTTAGGTCTAGAGCACTAAAAAGAGAAAATGAAGCTCATACCATGAGTTCATTTTCTGTAAATTTAGTCCCTCGGGTCCGGAAAAGTGATAAACCTATACTTGAGAATACTCTTCTCAATTCCAAAGAAAAGAGAGTGCTCCTTTTTTCATATTATTCCACATGGTCCGAAAAAGCGATAACCTACCACCAATGTGGATGCCCGTTCACATATTTTTAATGAGTCTGAACGGACAAGTTTACTTAGAAGTTAAGTCTATTTTGAGGATTCAAACCTGGGCCTAAATAAAACTCCATATATTTCCTGCGAAGTTTTAACAAGTCCAGAAAATTCAACTTGCAACCTGTTATAGCTGATTTCACCACTCCATGTGAATCACACTTTGTATGGCCTTCCCCTGTCCTGCTGCAAACTCCTTAGACTCCATGGACCATTTTTTGTCCTCTGATGTTTCCTTGACCATCCCTAAAAACATGAGAAAAATGATACACATGACTTTTAAACCTATAATCCCGTACATATGCGGGTTTGACCACTAAAACCGCGTACATCGGGATGTGTACAAAATCCAAATCCTTTTGGAGTTTTCCTTGACATGGATCTGACTCACTTGAATCCTGGCCTTCCCTATGCCTTCAGATCGCTCGGATTCAACCTTTCATTACCCCTTTGAAAAGCTATATAAGGAACCCCTTGGTACATTGAAGGCATAAGAGAGAATTGAGAGAAAAGAAACTATAGTCCATTGTTGACGGAACTTTTGCTTGAGTTTGCATCCCTTTTTCCCTTGGAGCACTGTTGTGTTCTTCCCAAGCTTGCCTTTTTCTTGTGAGCTTGCTATCTAGAGATGGAGGATTGAAGTGGTGGAGGCCCAAGTGGGGGATTCAGTTTCTCCATTTCACAGACGTGCCGACAGAGGTTGTATCTTGTAATCTCTGATTTATATTAATAGAAATATCTTTTCCTGTCCAATAATGTGCGTTTGAATGAATATTTTATCCATTGGATTATGTCAAATGCTTATACATTATTGATTATATATGCTAGAATAGATCTAACACCATGATATATAGAATGCTTGTATTGTTTACTTGTTGTTGAGGAAGTAATCTGTCAATTCAAGCTGAAGTTGGAAAGCTCAACGAGGATCTACTTCAACCGTTCGGAATAAGGTATGAGGTTTGATCCTTTCGTGTTAGACATTTAATTTCTATTGCATATTGGGAAGGATTGATTTCTTGAGTCAAGTTGTCTATTGTGGTACCCCAAGCCATAGGAATTTCTCTCCGTAACAAAATTGGTGACTCCGCTGGGGATGTTCCTTGTTTTTATTTGGGGGTTTGCAGGCACAATGGGCTTGATATTCTTGACTTGCTATTTGTTTCTCCTTGTTTCTGTGTTGAATTTTATAGTATGTTCATCCATTGACACTCCCCTTTATTGGTTTGACCCTTGGCCTTCTTTTTACCACCGCCTTCTCTGTATACACAGGTTTTTGGCCAAAAGTCACATACATACGTGGATTTTTGGCCAAAAGTCACATATACACGTAGGTTTTTGGCCAAAAGTCGGGTATACACGCAGGTTTTTTGCCAAAAGTCACGTATATACGTAGTTGTTATTTAAACAGTCATGTACATCCTCCCTTTTGGTGATTTTGATGTTGTGGGAAGTTGTTGGGTGGGTTGTGAGTGTGGTTGGGTCTTCATTGGGTTTGATGTTGTCTGTTGGATGCTTCTTTTGTGACCAGAGACCGCTTTTTCATTGATTTTTCTTTGAAAGTAGTTTTAGTCATTTATCCTTTTTGTTTTGCAATTAGTGCATTACTCTTTTTTGTCTCGGTGTCTTGTTGGGCTTGTGTTTTATACTTGCTGCAGAGACTGAGAGTTTTAGATGACTTTTATTGCATTTTTCATTCTTTTATATTGGAAAATACAAGGTAGTTGCATTTTTTTTTTGCATATGGATTTGAGGAGGTACTTGCATTGGATTGCTTGGATGAGAGTTGTGTTTAGGCTTTCATATAGGAAGGATTGCATTGGCATTCGGAAAGGAATATATATTTATGCATCTCATGTAGTGGCATACCCTATTTTTCATTTGACAAAGATTGCACTTAGCATTGTTTGTTATGGTATGCCTATTTATTTCACTGCTGAGTCATAATGTCATTAGTTGCATGGCCATTTCCCTTTGAGTAATTACAGCCAATTAAAATCAATGCTTAATTAAAATGAACTACACTATTTTATTTGATAGGGTTCACCACCAATATTAGGTTTTAGGGTCTTGGAATAGTTCATTGTAAGTAAATTATCCAAGACCACTAAACAACAACATGTATGTGTCTGTCCAGGTGAGTGTGTGAAATCCTTGGTATAACTAGTGTTTCTCAGGATCCTCCTCTCAAAAGGGAGTTAAGGACGACGTAGTGTGAGCGGTTATTGATTGGGATGACCCCTAGTCATAACTGAGTAGCACCAGAGATATTTCCAGGATTGTATTCGTATCTGGGGGCTCTTTCGAGAGTTTCAAGCTTTTCTACCCTGCCCATATGGTCAATCCTGCCTGTGACTGTCTGCTTGAGCATTGATTATATTGAGGTGACCTTAGTAGCCTTACCTAGGATATTGAGGGGGTACTTTGCAGGGGTTATTCTGCGGGTGTCCCGGCCAGGTTGGGGTCGGAGAACACAGTTTCTTTACATGTTGAAGCAGAGGGACACTATAATTGGTTACGTACCTCCGCTTGTAGTGTATGGGAGTTTCGAGCCTCTCCTAGGTGAGAGATACCTGCTGCATTCGGGAGCTCACATATCCTCCCCTTGGTTTGCTTGTATTTTGGCTGTAGATTTTCATAGGAGTGTGCTCTTTGTGCGCTAGTTGGCCTTTGGGATCATGGTTACTTGAGTATATTTATGCTCTGTTGAGTTCGGGTCCTTTTATTTTCGGCATGCCTGGTATTCTATCACCTGTCCTTGGTCCTAGTATGGACCCTGGCGTCAGACTTGGGGGCATCACATCCCCTTACCGTGCTCATAGATTTGGGAATGGTCTTATTCCATCCTCTACTCCATTTGTGGAGGATTTTTATCCCCTTCGCTCAGTATTTTACATCAGTGGTCACCCTCACGGGGGTGGTGGTGGATGCATGCACGTTGGGTCTATGCCTTACTTTCCTTTTTAAGTCCCATTGTTCACCGCATTGTTTCCTTTGGGTGTATTTGTCATGATCATTCATCCCTATTTCCTATAGTTTGGATTCTTTATTAACTATTTTGGGTTATTTTGGACTAATATGGTTGTCATGTACGGTCCAGTTTTTGTACACTCTCTCCGTGATTTCAACCCATTCATTCCTATCATAGGTATTATGTCTAAACTAACATATAGGTTAGGATTCCACGTCCACTTACACTTATGCATTGCCTTATGACCATTCCATATTAACCTTAGGTACGAACCCATTCCATGGTATCACGGAACCTTCATGCAGCTGTTAGAAGTGGTACTATGTGAATGGTAGAGCTTTCCTATACATGGATGCCCTAGTTAGCTCCCCATTGCATTTGGTACCCATGATGTGAGTCCTCTCTTAGGTCTGGGAGTCCCTTTTAGTCTCGCCATGTCCTTGAGCAAGAGCTTCATACTCCTCTTGAACTTTATGGTGGCCATTCCCCCGGGACTCCCTCATGTCAAGTTGTGATTGCATTATCATGAGCTTTGCCTACCTTGTTGACCTTTATGCCAGCTTCCCTAACATTGCGTTTCAGCCATATAGCCCGAGCTTGTCTCATGTATAGCCATGCAGAGCCATTTTATATATCCTCTGTAGCTTGATTCCCTTTTTACCGAGAGGGGATTTTCCCCTGAGTGTCGATATCCAACACATGTATCCTTGCATTGAGCATAGTTATGTTCCATTGCTTGGAACTAGTTTGTTTTCCCTTATGACACTCATCTCCTCCTAGTCTGTAACTATAAAGCCATTTTATTCTTTTTCAAGATTTTTAAATAATTGAAAAAGTCCAAAAAAATCAAAAAACCAAAAAGTCGGACAAGGAAAGATGTTATCTTTAGCAGCTGTCAAGTCGTGTCACCTTCGAACAGAGCACTGTATATCACATCCATTGGTTGGGTTATAGTTTGACTTTAGGAGTTGTACTCGTTTATCTGAGTTTATCTCCACTGACTGGTTAAGCTTCCAGTCCCTATGGAGCCTCTATCGATGCCTCCTGTGTCGTAGAGATGTCCCAGTTTGTATATCGAGTCTATGCTGCCTTTATTAAGTCAATATACATCGTTATGCTCTTGTTTGAAGGAAGTTGAAGCCTGGGTCGTCCATTCCTCAGTTCTCTTAACTTTGCATGTCGGCCATTCCCGGTACAGTTACTGGTTCGTGCATCTTATGATCGAGTCCTTCCACATTATACAGCTTTGCTGAGTACCTCATGTTGGATGATGGTCGATTCCTTAATGCCCTCCTTCCAATGGATTTCATCCCATCGACTTTAGATCATTTATTCTAGGATTGGAATCTAGAGTCATTTTGAGTGCCTTAAGACTTGCAGTCATCAGTGGCAGGTTCTCTCGCCGTTGACAGTATTTGGGAATACATCAATGTCCCCTGATCGATGGATCCTCTCAAGTGTTCGACCTCAACACATTTATTCACACTTGTTAGTTTGCACTCTAGTACCTTGATTCCCATTTTCATTATCGATGGGTGATCTTGCATCTGTTAACGGTATACATTAATGACCGATAATCAGATGATGGACTACTATGTTCGACCTCGACACCTTTATTCGCATAGTAGGACATGTACTCGTAGTGGTTTGTGTAGAAGATTTTCCAGATTGGTGGCATATTTTATATGCTACCTCCTTGATCGTGCCAGTGTTCATGAGATTTCAGCTCTCGTGACTTGATTCCAGTATATGTCAGATATTTCCAGCCACTTTGGAGATATTGATCTATTATATATCTTCAACGATTATGGATATCATGGTCCTTTGTATATCTTCATCATGGAGATTCTGATCTATGTATATTGTACATAGTGATGACCACTTATGTGATATCTTGTATTATCCCTATTCATGGCCATTGTACTCTTATGTATCCAGGACTGCTATATGTATTTGCAGTTATGTGCAGAGTTGTATTATTGTACTATGTTGATTGGGTGGCTGGTCTTCCATTTGGAATCCTTCATCACTTCACTTCTGGGATGGACTTATAATGTATTTCGGCCATCGTATGACCCCTCTGACCTCACACATTAGGGGGCATCTGTTATAGCTGATTTCACCACTCCAGGTGAATCACACTTTGTATGGCCTTCCCCTGTCCTGCTGTAGACTCCTTAGACCCCATGGACCATTTTTTGTCATTTGATGTTTCCTTTACCATCCCTAAAAACATGAGAAAAATGATACACGCGACTTCTAAACCTATAATCTTGTACATACGTGGGTTTGACCACTAAAACCGCGTACATCGAGATGTGTACAAAATCCAAATCATTTGGGAGTTTTCCTTGACATGGATCCGACTCACTTGACTCCTGGCCTTCCCTATGCCTTGAGATCTCTCGAGTTCGACCTTTCATTATCCCTTTGAAAAGCTATATAAGGAACCCCTTGGTACATTGAAGGCATAAGAGAGAATTGAGAGAAAAGAAACTATAGTCCATTGTTGCCGGAACTTATGCTTGAGTCTGCATCCCTTTGTCCCTTGGAGCACTGTTGTGTTCTTCCCAAGCTTTCCTTTTGCTTGTGAGCTTTCTATCTAGAGATGGAGGATTGAAGTGGTGGAGGCCCAAGTGGGGGATTCAGTTTCTTCGGTTCGCAGGCATGTGGACAGAGGTTGTATCTTGTAATATTTGATTTATATTAATAGAAATATATTTTCCTTTCCAATAATGTGTGTTTGAATGAATATTTTATCCATTGGATTATGCCAAATGCTTATACATTATTGATTATATATGCTAGAATAGATCTAACACCATGATATATAGAATGCTTGTATTGTTTACTTGTTGTTGAGGAAGTAATCTATCAATTCAAGCTGAAGTTGGAAAGCTCAACAGGGATCTACTTCAACCGTCCGGAATAAGGTACGAGGTCTGATCCTTTAGTGTTAGACATTTAATTTCTATTGCATATTGGGAAGGATTGATTTCTGGAGTCAAGCTATCTGTTGTGGTACCCCAAGCCATAGGATTTTCTCTTCATAACACGGCCTCCTTACTATTTTTAACGAGCTCGAAGGAGAGAAAAAAGAATGCTCTAAATGTGAGGAGACGAGTGTCATAGGTAGGTGAAACTAGTTCCAAGCGCAAGGAACAAACCTATGCATAATGCAAGGAAAACGAGAAAGAAAAGGACACTTAGGGAGCATCTCCTCCAGGTAAAGGGTTTCAAGCTTCAAAGGAAAAATGATAGAAGGATGAACGACAATGAGAGTAGAGATGAGGGCTTATACAATGAGCTAAAAGCATGGAAGCCAGCATCAGGATCAAAAGCACGAGAACGATACATGCAAATGAAATTATGGCTTGAACAACAAGGAAAGTCCAGTAAACAGTTGTGAATCCAACTACAAATCATGTCTCCAAGAATTAATAACATAAGAATCATATTCAAAAGAAAAGATCCAATGCAGGTCACTTTGGCAAAAACACATGCGACTTTGCTATCTTCTACCAAAGGGAAACTCAAGCCACAATCGATCGAAGAAGATTCTATAGCACCAAGGCTCAAGGGTTTATAATCAGTAAGATCAACAAGGGAGCTAGAGTCTGTAGGAACAGACTCAGTATCACAGGAGTTGAAAAATTCATAATAAAAATCAAGCTCATTAGGATCACTAACTTGTTGATCAAAGGCAGAGTCAAAAGACTCAAGAATACCAACATAAGAAGAAATGTCAGGCTTACTAGGAAAATCAAGTTTAGACTTAGTCATAACTAAAACAAGATCCAAAATAAGGTTAGATTGTATCAAAGACTCTAGGAAGAATTCATCCGAAGGAAGGAGATAATCCAAGATAGGACACATGTCTAAACTTTCAAATGGATCGACAGAGTGTAGAGTAGGCTCCACAGTCTTTATAGGATGACTCATGTGGTCAACTGTTGGGACCGAGTCTTGACAAGGTAAGAATGAAATAGAGTCTACTTCTCAGTAGTTATTGAATGCAAAGGACATGAGGCCACATAGCTCACCCGTGGTGGGGTAGTGTCTATAGAAACATAGGGAATCAATAAAGGAAAAACCTGGTCTCTAGTTGGGTCAAGAGAGGGATCAAGAAAATCCAACTGATCGATAGTGACAATTTATTCACCATGATTAAAGTACATCACATGAAAGAAGGTTGAAACCAAATCTTGCATGGCATAGAAATAATCACTTCCGAGGATCATATTGAAGTCCAAGGGGTATTCTATCACCATGAAGTCAACTAAGACGATCTTCCCACCCAAAGTAACAGGTGTTTGAGAAAGAATTCCCAAGGGTATACTAGTTCTTCTATCAAATGCCAGTAACTGACTAGTAATCGACACAAGGCTGGGAGATCCCATGCCTTACCAAGCACATGTAGACAAGATACTAACCAAGGATCCTTCATAAAAAATACAACAAGCAAAAGTGTATGGTCCAACTTTTACCTTTATTTGGAAAGGTGTATTAGAAGGAAGCCGCAGCTCAACTAGGCTATCCCAATCAAAGGAAGTAATCCAAGAGCTTGGTGGGGGTTGATCTAAAGCGAGTTTAGTTCCCCCTTGTTCAATAATTTTTGAACTAGTAGTGAAGAAAATGTGGCTAGCAGACACTTCACCCTCTAAAGCAAGAGCGGAATTGATCGATACTGAAACCAATTCAACAGCTTCATGAAAGTGACTCTCTGAAGGTAGAGTGGGATTGACCAAAGATGACATTGGTTCAATCACATAAGGATCACTCTTTGAAAGAAAAGTGGGATTGACCAAAGTTGAGGTTGGTTAGACCACTTGATCAACCAAAGGTTGAGTAGGTTCTTGAGAAACTATAGGTTGTTCATGAGAAGGAAATTCTTGAGTCTCAGACCACACTCTTCGTACCTCTACGATAGCAAGGAATTGGTGAGTAAGATGATCTCCCTCACATAGATTCCAAGGGAACTTAAATTTGCACTCCAAACAACCAATTTTCTCAATGGTGTCAACATTACTAGTAATGGCTGGCTGTTTTCTCTCAACATGATCTACAGAGGCTGAGATTTTTCCCCCAACATGACCACCAGAGGCTAGGTGACTGGGTCCAACCTGACTAAGAGAGGTTGGTTGTTGAGAGACTTGAGAATGTTCAAAAATAGGATGACCATGAAACCAAACTCTTCATACCTCCATCATGGAAGGACCTTTATAAGTAAGGTGGCCTCCCTCACAAAACTTACAAGGAAACTTGGTCTTGTGTTTTGAATGGGAAGTCTTTTCAACAGTGTCAACATGACTTGCAGTGGCTGGAGGATTGTCTTCAACATGAACCACAAATTCTAAGAGACTTCCCCCAGCATGACCTACAGAGGATGAGAAATTGGGTCCAACATGACCTGCAGAGGTTGGATGGGAACCACCAGCATGAACAATAGAGGCTGAATGGTTAGGATCAACATGCTTTGCAACAGTTAAGTGTGTGCCCCCGGCATGAAATTCAGAGGCTAGGTGGATGGATCCAACATGACTTGCAGAGGTTGGATGGGGAGGTTAAACTTGAACATCAAAGGTTGAACGCGTGCCCTCAGCATGAACTACAGAGGCTGAGTGACTAGATCCAACATGACCTTGAAAGTTTGGCAGGATCCCACCAGCATGATCAACTGGATATGGATGGTGAAGATCAACTTGACTTGTGGAGGTTGAGTGCTTAGATCCGACAGGACCTTCAGAGGTTGGATAGGTTCCCCCAACATGAACTACATAGGCTAGGTGGTGAGGTTCAACTTGAATTGCAGAGGTTGAATGAGTTTCCCCTTGCTTATTTTTCTTAGTCCTATTCCTCCTTTTAGACTGTCGGTTACTAGTATCAGTACTTTCACCACATGAGGTAGAAGGAGGAGGAGAATCAACTATAGGTGAAGGGGAGCATTGTTTTGATGCCCTTGATATAAGGAGCTTAATTAAGAAGCATCGGGGGCATTCAGGACAGTTGGAGTGGAAAACAACCACACCGATAGCCCTAGGGTGAATCCAGGTAGATTCAAGGCAGCCATCAAAGGAACACCAACATTCCCTGTAAGGGGAATAGTACAAGGAGTTCCTAGCATGAGTATCTCTTGGTTGGTGTTCAAAAGGGTGCTAGCCATAGCTTCAAACAATGAGACAAAGTATCAGGTTGACAGGAAACCAAAAGTACAAAGTACACACCTGAAGGAAACCTAAGTACAGACAAACCACACAACACTCACTAAACAAATTCCTAAATCCAAATAGACAAACAGGTATAATATATGCTTTCCAGAAGAAAGCTAATAGATAGTTACTTGGTGTCCCTATATATTTTATTAGGAAAAAGCGGAGGAATCACCCAACTGCCCTCCCACACCTTCTACCAGGGTTACCTTCCAAGCCCATCTAAGATAGACCAGAAATAGCCTTCCAGTGTACCTATGTATGAATCCTAGATGTCAAACAGACTAAAGGCTACCTTAACTATACTAACATTGTCGGGGGACATTTGCAAGCCTGATTCGTATGCATGGGAAGTGTAGCAAAGCCCGAAACCCTGTCAACACAGACACCGCACAGGGCCCAAGAGGTGGTATTGACATAAGTCCCCAGATGCACAAAAATCATGGTCTATGCTTTGAAAAGCAACCAGAGGGTTATCTCCTCAGTCCAAGCCTCCATGCAGCCTTGTTCTTAACTCCCATTTGAGAGGAGCTTCCCAGATATAGCCAAAATAGAAAAGGATTTACCTAGTGATTAGCTTACTATGTCTGAAATCAAATTCTTGTGGAGATTTAAAAATCCCTAATCCATAAGTCTTCCCTAAGCTAGTTGGTGTAGGAGCCTAAAAAAATAAAACTTATTAATAATTTTTAATTATATCGTTCATTTTAAAAGGCTGGTTTTAGTCATAGGGTAAATGGCATGAAACTTATGTGGTTTTTTGACTCAAAGTTGAAACAAAATGACTAAGCAAAGAGAAATGAAATGCAAAAAGAAAAAAATATTCTCTTTCTTTTTTCAAATAGAAACTTGAAAGCCATGAAAGAACATTTTATTTTTATTTTTTTCAAAAATAATGATATGCAGTTCATTAAAGACAAAACCCTAATCTACATGCATATTAAACAACTATATGTTATTTTTCTTTTTCTTTTATAAATGCAAAATAAAACCACCTACAAACAAAGTATGCAAATGACAAGAACAAATCAAAGGGAACTCTACCATATAACCACCAAACAAACTTTAGAATGCCCTAAAGTCAGTATAAACCCTACTTGGAAGGAATGCTTGCAAAAGAGACAAATCAACTATTTTGGCATGGTGAAGTGAACCAACAAAAGAAGAAGGAAACAAATACCAATAAGCTTCTAAGTTCAGACAGAGATCACTAACAGAGGTTGGCCAAAAACATAAGCCAAAAATCATGCCAAGCAAAGGTGGTGGGGGGAAAGCGAAAAGAGAAAACCCTAATGCTATAAAAAGGCTTACCACATAGATAAATAACAAACAAGGGGCATGACACTAACTTCCTTGAGTCATGCAACTGCAGAGAACCCCAAAAGACCTACCAAACAACTCACAATAGCAGAAAAAACCACAAAAATGAGCAAAAAACATTGTTTTAGGGGCACACACGGGTTGTACTACTGACAATTCGCAAGCCACAAGCGGGTTGACAGTATAGCAGGTCGCATGTACAAAACCAGACACGCTAATGTGTAGTCTACAACTCGTGTGTGGGTGGGAAAAAACCCAAAAAAGGTCAAAACTGCCTTAGGAAGGCAAGGGAAGTGTGCTATAAGACTTTGAAGGCGTTCCTAAGTGACAAGAAGGACCTGGAAAATTGCAAAAGACTGGAATAAAGACAAAGAAACCCCGAATAGACAAGACTTTCTCCATTGGAGTCGCTAGTTCTAGTGTAAAGGAAAGTTTCCTATGGCTAGGTTTTAAGAGGCCATCAACGTACTGGGGTTGAAAGAGAGATGCATAAGGTTCTACAAGTATATATAAACAAGATTCAGAGATTAGAGTGGTTCATACCTTAACAAACGAAGGTTGATCCAAGCATCCCTTCAATCTTCTTCTTGCTCCAATAGACCTGCAAAATGAATTATACCTTCCTCAAACCAATATGACCACATATAAAACAATAATAATCAAAGAAACATGAAATAATAATATGATTAATATCATCATATGATCATAAACAAAGATTCAATCACACATTAAACAATTATTTGGGAAGAAGAAGGACATCACATCTTTATTAATCATCAAAACAAGTACAAATATACCTTCTCTTCAAGTTGGGCACCTCACAAAACCTTGATCTGGTTCTGCTACTTCTCTTCTCCAAGGAACTCATCCTCCAAACTCTGCAACACAAGGAGAAATATTCCAGGGAAAAGGTGGTGGGAAAGAGAGTCCCAATTCCTCCAGCATGACAATGTAAAAATTGAAGTCTCCTCTCATGGACCTCCCTACCTCTATTTATATGCTTGTGAAGAGATAGGATCGAAGACAAAGTAGTTGCAACTGAAGGAGTCAGTTGCATAACCACCCAAACTACCCAAACTTCGAGAAACTTCTTTTTTTGACATCTACAAGATGAACACACAGGTTACAGAAACAAAATTCGCATGCGCAGGAGGTACATGCGGGTTGCAATGTAAATAGTCACATTTTTAGGGTACACATGAGTATTATATAGACAATTCACGTGCAAAAATCTCATTTTTATGGTACTTGTAGAAATTTTCAGACTTTGGTGTCTTCTAGAAAGTTTTAGCTAAATGAAATAGCTTTCCAATGGTGTAGAGAAGAGGTCACATAGAGTTACAGAACTCCATATATGGGTCCTCCAATAGAGGTCGCACAGAGTTACAAAAATCCAGGTATGGGTCCTCCAATAGAGGTCACACAGAGTTACATAACTCCAGATATGGGTCCTCCAATATAGGTGTTTTTCAGTGAATTTCATGAAGTGTTGTCATGGAAGTTTCAACATGTGACGAAATCATGGGAAAGTGGTCACAGGCAGAGATGTGTCATTTTGAGCTATAACAGGTGTGGAGTCCTAGGTATAGGTTAGGGCATGGAGTCATAATAAGTTCGAAGGTCGCACAATAGGGGTGTGATTTCCCTATTCTCTAGTAGAAATAAAAATACAAATAAAAAAACACTGGTTAGGCATAGATCAACCAGGTGATATAACTAAGATTAAACCTTGGATTAATTTAATTACATGTATTACCCACTTTGGAATGGATTTTAAAATAAATGTAATTTTAATGAAAAAGGTAGGTTATCTATTAATGAAAAATTACTAATAACAAATTATCTTCAAGAGACACATGGGGTGATGAATATTAATGAATTTAATAAATTTAATAATAAAATAAAATCATGGGATTACCACCTCATGGGGAGGGTGGTGAATAATATGGATTATTGAAATTAAAAATAAAGGAATTTTACATGAGAGGGGTGACGTGTCACTCCAATCAGAGGCTATAAATATAGAACAACCCCCATGGTTTTAGATGGGTGAGTTGGAGAGTAGCGATTTCCGCCAAAATGGATCTAGGATTTATAAACTAAATATCTAGGTTAGATTCACTTGATTATGTTATATCTGAGTGGTGTTGGAAGGAAGAGAGAATTGTCTTCCTTAAGTTGCTTGATACCTCTGTATTGTTGCATTGAGGTACTATTTGTGAGATCTTACACCTCAGGGTTTCTAGGGAGAGAAGTTACCTCTTTATAAGGTTGGAAGGAAATCAATTCTTCCATCTCTATTGGCAAGGATTGATCTAGGAGATGAGCAATTTAGCTAAAACAGGAAAGTTATCTACTCTGGTATAATATTTGTGGTATTTAAATTATAGTTAATGTAAGTTGTTTGAATTAAATTTGAAGACTGAATTTAGTTTGGTACTTTAAATATGAGGCAAATAATTTATAGTTAGTTTAGTTCCAAGTTTATATGAAAAAATGGTTCTTTCACGTGTGGATTATTTGTTTCTTTTATGGGATAACCTATATATGTAGTTGTTGCTCCTAAAGTTGGATTGTGACTTGTTGACATTCTAGAATTTATGCATTTTAATGGTTCAATCAATTAATTGAAAATAAATCTGATTTGATGGCAATAAATATCAATTAATTCTTTGTTTGAGTATGAGAATGGAATGCTAACCATGTTTCTTGTTGTGCTTGGATCTGTTGAGAGAACCGAATTAATTGAAATTAAAATGATGGAGAGAGGTTTGGGTTGTCATCACGACTCATCAAATTCATATTGAATGTTTTTGTTGTGTTCAAGGTTTAATCCTATCCTTTTAAGATTTTTTATTTAATTATTTATTCTTCTTAATGCATAAATAAGTGTAACCAATTATTCAATTGGTAGATTCATAGAGTTTGGGTTTCAAGGTGTAATATAATCATGCATATTATTCTTACTAAACTTTTGATACATTTAGAGTGCATTAAAAGTTTTTTAAAAGTATTTCTCAAGATGTATCTACCAAATATTTAGAGTACACAATGTGTTTGTAAAAATTTGTTAACCAAAAAACATAACTATATAACTGAAAACATGAAATATTGATGGAAAATCCATAGGTATGCATAATATTTTACTTCAACTTAGATACTCACAAATTTATAAGCAACATAAATTGAAATGTTTTTATTATTCAAGTTTACATATTCAAAAATGTTTAATCGATGGGATTTGAACCCATGATGTTTATAGTTATGTTTTCGACTTATGAAATCTATAAGAATTGGGATTTGAATTCATGTTATTTATGGGTGAATACTTGTGCTTGGTTAACAAATGGGTGTGAGCTATGTTTTCCAAATTCGAGGAAATAGAGATGTTGAGTGGTAGTTGAAACTTGGTCCAACAATTATTTGAAAAAATGTATGAATGAATTCAATGGTTGTAGATTTTATTTTCCATGTGTTGTGGTAGTTTAGGTGTTTCATGGATTAAACAATTTGATTTGTTTTGGCTTAAATATCTAGGTTGGTGGCATGAAATGAATAAAATGCAATTTCATAACTATATGTTCGTTTTCTATCAACATCAGGGGTTATTTGTACCATTGGACCACACCATCCCCATTTTGAGTTTGTCTATGAAGTTTGAAGAGCTTAGTTTTGTAATCTGGATGATTTTGTGAAAGAGTTGATTACCCTGTGGGAGTTTCTCTCTTGTAGCCTGAGTTATTTTTTGAGTTGGAATGGTTGTAGCTTGTGTGTGTGCAAATTGTTCATCAAAACTCCCTAATGGCTGTAGCTTGTATGTGTGCAAACTATGTATCAAACCTCACTAATGGTGGTAGCTTTTATGTGTGTGAATTGTTTCTCAAAACCTGCCAATCGTTGTAGCTGGTAGTGTGTTAGTTGTCATTCATTATTAACATGAGTTCATTCTTATTATGTAACTAATTATAAGAGTTAGTTATGGATGAAAAATTTGTAAAATTGATAATTAGTTGTTAAGAGTGAGGCGGTTTTGAAGGAGGCGGTTTTGTTGGGAATTGAGCAAATAATGTAGATAATGTTAAAGTTGAAGCTTATTTTCGCAAATAATTTATGAATGTAGCTTGGTTGACAAAACTATTTTTTTCATAATGAAAATCTAAAGATTATGTGAACTTGATTATGGGATTGAATCCACTTATTTCCAAATCATTGGGATTGTGAATTAGGGAATAAAATCTATACATTTAATTAACCATATGGTTGTATCACCTATTTGAAACCGGCCATGGACCATAATGGAAGAGCTCAATCAAAATTTAGTTATTTTTTACCATGAAAGTTTACAACTCTATTATGAGCATCTATAAAATTAAAATAAAGAAAAAACAATTATTTTCAGTTGAACTTTTGGATTTTTGGTAACGAGTAAGGTGAGACCTTACAGACAAGCTCATCCTAAGAACAAATAATGTCATTGCAATTTTTTCCATGGTGTTCTCTCCTACATTTATTCATACATTCATTTTTCTTTACATAGTTTCAATGACGTTTGACGTTAATATCTTCCTTTTTCTTGATAACCATTTTGCCAATACTAATTTCTTTTCTTAGATGATGTCTCCGATCAATTTTGGATATTGTTATGGTCATCATTTTTATATGATGACATATCTACATCAAAATTAAAAAAAAAAAATTATTTAGAGAGTATATCCAATCTACTAAAATATGAAAATCAAACATGAACATAAAATGTAAAAGCTTTTCCAAATTGGATGGTAGACTGTATTTATTATTTAACACATTTTTACTCTAAAGATTACATCATTCAAGTTTATATTCAATAGATACAACAATCAGCTCTAGGATTTATTTTGTTTCTAAAAGCATTTGTACATTGCAAAAATATTACAAAAGCTTGGATCCACAATTCTTTTTTATTATTGACACTTATATTAACATCATGTCAATTATCTTGAGTTAATCAATTTAATCCACATTTGGAGAACTTGGAATGATTGAAATGTTGTTTACAACGTAAAAAATAATAAGTTGTATTGGAATGTCAACTTTAGAATCCATGGATTCCAACATCCCACCTCGACTTACATGATTAGAAAGTGTGATAGTAAATTCATAGAGCAAGAAAGTGAGACAATTCTATTTTCACATGAGAATATACTTATGAATAGTTGCAATCAGAAAATATTCATTGCATTTGTCATTGATATCTAAGGTAAAACTATAAATCAAATGCTAAACCATTTTTTTTTTATTGTGGAGTCTGATCTTCCAAATTCAAAGATGTTATTGTTCAACCATGTATGTACCCTAGTTTTATTGTAGATTTGTCCCAACAGGGGGGTGTGGGTCCTAGCAGGGCCCTAGCAGGGGTTCAGGGACTTCTCCCCTGAAATAAATTTTTGGGATGTTTGTTGGCCAACAGCTTACGGGCCCATGGTATTGGGTGCCCCGCGGTATTTTCGCATGGTAATTCCCTTATAAAATGAAATCATTGTAATACAACTATGTATTGTATTGTAGCTTTGTAAAACACTCTCTGTGATTGTGTGAGACAGTCAAGAGGAACTGCATGGAAGTTGTTGTAGGTTGTATCCCTTAATTTTTTTGGATGGTATAATAATAAAGGACTGACAATTTCTATGTGGACGTAGCCCATCTTGGGTGAACCATGTTATATCTGTGTCTGCCTTGTAATGTGTTTTAATATTTGCATCATGTTTATTGTTTATTCTTATTTCTTTGTGATCCTATTTTTCTAACAATTGGTATCAGAGCTAAAAGGTCTATTTGTATGGTAAATTCGTAGGAAAGAAGGGTTCCTGGTTCAAGTGGGAGAAATGGAAGAAGAAGGAAAGTTTAGGGTCAATAAATTTAATGACAAAAACTATCAATTATAAAAGATGAAAATGGAGGACTATCTGTACTAGAAGGATCTATACCTGTCGTTGGGCGGAAAAACAAAATAGTCGACGAATATGAAGAACGAAGAATGGGAGTTTCTTGATAGAAAGGCACTGGGAACAATACAGATGTGCCTGGATTCGTTGGTGGATTTCGATAATTTGAAAGAAAATACAATGGAGGGTGTGATGAGTGCATTGGCTAAGATCTATGAAAAAACCTTGACTTCCAACAAGGTATTTTTAATGAAGCGTATATTTAGTATGAAGATGTCAGAAGGTGGATCTGTTGTTGACCATTTAAATGAATTTAATATGATTACTCGTTCATTAGGTTCTCTAAAATTTAACTTTGATTATGATGTCAGGGCACTTCTAATCCTATGCTCTTCTCCAGGAAGTTGGAATGGCCTAGTCATGGTTGTAAGTAACTCTATCCCTAGTTCAAACACTCTTAAATTTGATGATGTTGTTTTTGTTAGCGAGGAAATTCAGAGAATAACCACAAGTTAGACATCAAGAAATGCATTGACCATGGAGAGCACAGAAAGACAAAGGGAAAGAGAAAGGATCCTAGGTAATCACAACAAGTCTAGAAAGGGAAAATCGAAGTCTAGAATGAGAAATATAGTGTTGGAACTATGGTAAGAGAGGACCTCTAAAGAAATACTGCAAGGTTTCAAAGAAGAAAAAATATGGGAAACAAGAGACTACCCAGGAAGAAAATGTAGCAAGTGATGTGTTACAAGATGCTTTGATTTTGCATTAGATAATACTAGTGATTATTGGGTAGTAGAATCAATGGATTCATGCCATGCTACACCCCATAGGAATTTCTTTCATGATTAAGTTCCAGGTGATTTTCAACATGTTTTATTGGGGGATGATGAACCGTGAAAAATTGTTGGAATGGGTAAGGTATAGATTAAGTTAAATAATGGAAATGAATGGATGCTAAAAGATGTAAGGAAAATTCCTTCTATGAAAATAAATCTGATCTCAACATGATAGTTGGGATGTAGAGGTCGTTTTTTTACATTTGGATAAACATGGTGGAAGATCACTAAAGGAGAACCTGTAATAGAAAAAGGAGATAGGATATGTATGTTGTATTTATGTCCTCATAATACTAATTATACTATCTCTGTAGCTTCCACAGAAATAGGTGCAACGTTGTGGCATCATAGGCTTGGCCACATGAGCGAGAAGGGGATGCATATTATCAACTCAAGGAAATTGCTTCTAGATCTCAACTAGGTATGTGTGGAATTATGTTAGAACTGTGTTTATGGAAAACAAAAGAGACTCTAGATTTATTAGGGCTGGGAAACATCAGAAGAGTGAAAAGTTAGATCTTGTGCATACAAATGTATGGGGACCTGATTAGGTACAATCTCTTAGAGGCACTTGTTATTATCTTACTTTTATTGATGATGCAAGTAGAAAAGATTGGGTTTATTGCATTAGACATAAATATGACGTGTTTTATAGTTTTAAGAAGTGGAAATATTTGGTTGAGAATGAGACAGGAAAAAATTTGAAATGTCTCAGATCTTATATGTTGAAAATAGTTTTCAGTTGATGACAAAAGAGTCCAGCAATCACAAAGAAATAACCAGTAAACATGATGACACGTAAAAATCATTATAAGATAAAGGAATTACAAGTCAGATGGTTGATCAATGACAGGGTCAATGACAAGGGAAAATATCTGCAAGGTAGTGTGGAAAATAAAATTCTCGAATGCTAGAGTTGGACGAACCAGATCATTCGAAGCCATTTTTGAGAAGATTGGCAGTGATTAATGCTTTCAGCACAAGAAAAGTGAAGTTCCACAATCTGTACTTGATCGTAGATCAACATTAAGGAGTGAACCCACAAGGAAATCAAGGGTCCTAAAAATTTGTTGAAACAAAGTTGTGGAAGAAAAATTATGGAGGTACAAAATAGGAAAGTGTGGTTTCACAGTTTGCAATCCACAATCTAAAGATCGACATTCAGAAAATAATCCACAAGAAATCAACAGCACGGAAAGTACCTTGCAGAAAGGTAGTTGCGAAAAGGAAATTGCGGAAGGAAATTTTTGAAAAAAGTCAAAACGCACATTTGCAATCCACAATCCGTATTTGATCTCAAATCAATGTTTAGAGAGGAGTCCACAATAAATCAATGGTGCGAAAATTACCTTGCGGAAAGGTATTCATGGAAAGGAAATTGCAGAATAAATTTTTGAGAAAAGTCAAAATGTGTGTCCTTAATCTGCAACCCGCAATGTACAAATTGCAGAAATATCATTGCAGAAAGGAAATTGTGAAAGGATTTTTTCTGTAGAAATATCATTGTGGAAAAAGGAAAATTTGGAAGGAATTCTAGTGCAAAATTATCATTGTGGAGAGGCAATTTTGGAAATATTTTTTGTCATGGAAAGTCATGACTGATAAACCTAAATAGAGTTAAAGAATTATTAAAATGAAAAACTGTGTTTTCAGGAAGAGGCACGTTCTAATAATGAAGAGGCACAAATGTGAGGAGATGCATTCGTAGAAAACGTGTTAAAAGGTATTTATAAATAGAGTGTTGAGTGAAAGAAATTGTCTTTGTGATCCATATCTATGTAGCAGCAATAGTACACAGATACCAAAGAAGGAAAACCAGTGATAAGGTTAAAAAAATAAATAATATTTGGAAATCTAATGAAATAAAACTAGGGTGGCAGGGTGGTGGAAGGGAAGGCTATAGTCCTGGAAGGGGGTTGTAGCCTCCTTCCAGTAGTAGCTGGTAAATACGGTGTAGTAGCATCCTTTTAGTAGAAACTAATAAAACCAGGGGGTCATAGCCTCCTTCTAGTAGTTGATGGTAAGTAGGGTGTACTACTTATGCAAGGAGCACTAAACAGAGAATGAATTCCTTGCATATAACTAGAAACACATTAGCAGAAGCTATACATACATTAAAATGAAGCAAACAATGGAAAACAGACTAAACATTGAACAACGTGATGAATCTCAGACACTCATGAAACACTTTGCATTAATGCTCCCAAGAAAAGTTGCAGAGCTACAACACCAAGCACAGAGGCTTCAAAAATTAATGTCGAACCCTTTGTTCCTCTATTGAGGCTATATTTATAGGGTAATATGCTCCTGATACCAACCTCAAAACATATCCAAAATCAATTATGATACGGGAATCAAACCCACACACACAAAATCCTAACAAATTATGATTTGGAATATTCTCCATGATCATAAACAAGTAAGGAAAGCATGCTAGAACACATGTGGTAGATCAATTTGGGAAAATTAGATGCCTGAGACTCAGGCCTGTTTGATGAAAATGACTGTTCAGGGCATATCCAAAAATCCTGCAATGGTTTCCTTCATCCTTTTATCTTCCACTTGTGAAATTTCTCTTTAACCATTGATTTCTGCAATATTCATCCTGTACCGTCGATATGGGATCAAGTTGCGAGATGTGGAGAGCAGAAGTCGGCTAATCTTCGTTCACGATGCTAAATTTTTATATTTCTACTTTTTTCCTTTTCACTCCTTTCCGCACCGTTGATCTTTGGCGGAATCTTTCTAAACCGTAGATATTGTAGATCGCAAAAAGTGGGTTCACCTGGATCGTTGATTTATCTCGGCACCATCCTTGACCATCGAATCTTGGACTATAGAAAATGGAAGTCAGTTTTACGTTCTTTCAAAACTAAATTTTTCCTTTTCCGCTTTTTCACTGCCAATTTTTCCTTGGAGGAAATGATTTTCGGCCTTTGATCTTCTCTGCTGTGCATCCAGGCCGTCCATTCTAGTAAGCTTTTAACCTTGATCAAAATTTTCATACCAAGCTCATTTCCAAGGTCATGCCTAAGGGTTTTTTCAATGTTTTCTTTGTTTTCGACCATGACTAGATCCTTCAGAACCTACATCAGTACTCACTTAGCTTATATGACATGGGAAATTTTTCACCTTACGCATCATTTTCACTAGTTTATCCTTTTGGAGAGGAATTAGAGTGGGTGCATTTGTAAAAATATTCAAATTTTAGCACAGGTGCTAACAGATACTTAGTCAAATCACAATGAAGGTGGAGTGAATTGAATAATAAATCAATGACATGATTTGTTTTACTAAAGCAATGGATTTGGTGCTAAGGAAACAATGTTGGATGCATGTTGATTTATGAAAGGTGCCATGTGGATCATATTTTTATGTAGATTAGATGAAAGGTTAAAGATTAGGAATGGGATATGGTTGCACTGGGATCAATGAGGAACATGAACCTATTGTAGATGGTACCACAATGAATCATATTGTGGTCAAACTCGTTATCATTCTAGAAAGTGAGATAGGAAAATGTGGACCCAATAAATGCCCATTTCATTTAATTTGTACTAATAGATAAAAATACAAACTAAAAATTTATGAATTTCAAGTTCAAAAGTGTGAATATCATTTTTTCTAAAGTCAAAATTTGGATTCTATGTGTCTTAATACTATTTATTGGTTTTTTAAAGTTTCAATTTTGAAAATGCAAATTTCACACTTTAGAAACATTGATTTCAACTAGTATCTCTAGAGGGATTTACATTAAAATTAGTTCAAATATGGTCATTTGAATCGCACTAAAGAAAATATTAGAAGAATACACATTTGGTGGAAAAATTCCTCTTACACAACTTCTTTCATATTTTGGATACATCTAGTTGATGGTCAATCATAGTGTTTAAATGGGGGTTGTTAACTTCAATGATATTTGAGTGATATTTCTAAATTTCTCTTTCATATTCCTAACTTTTCTAATAAGATTTACCATAAATTATGTATAAACTCTAGCAATTATAGGTGAATCAATGCTTTGATATCACATGATCCAAAAACATGATTAGATAAGTAAAATTACCACATCAACAACTACAATGAACTCAACTTTACATACATAATCATTTGATAATAGTGTATAATAATGTGACAAATAGACAAATAATTAAGTTAACTTAGACTATAATAATCAAACAATAAACATATAATAATGTAATAAATTTGGGTAGTAAACCAATTTTGAAAGTTTCATTACTATACATTTTGCCTAGCCCTTTCTACCTTATCCCAAGCTCTAGTCATTGCAGCAATAAATCTTGTCAACTGTTAGTCAGAGCTAGAAGGTCATTGCCAACCCGTCATTGTCACGATAGTAAATCATTGGAACCTTTTGGTCTTGCCTTGATCCTGTGGTAAACAAGCCTTAAGATAGTCTCACCCATTGGAGTTGATACCGTCTTAAGCTGTATTGACAGAACTACATTGATTCATGGTATGGGAAAGGTAAAGACCATTTGAAGAAGCAATAAAAGTATCATGGATAACAAGATTCTAATGTAACGTACGGAAGGATTAGAAAATGTCCCCTTTTAATAAAAGTGTACACGTAGATATGGACAACTTGAACATTTACAAAAATAACTCAACTTATCACAAATTATGAATAATCAACCCATTTTCATTCAATTAACCTTAAGACATGTTTACACTCTTAAGACTTGTGATTAAATAATCTACTAATAAAATATGAATAAATTTGTTTATCTAATGATCATGCAAAAAGTCCTCTTCCTCTATATAATTTGCACACTTTTAATAAAGTTAAGAGGAAGATATAGAGGGAGGAAAATGATTTGTTGTGATTATTCAACTTCTTTGTGTAAAAATATGTTTATTATTCCATGTGTGCTAACACATCTTTGTTTTCTTGGCTCATGTGTATCTATGATAAGGATTAACAATATATTAGTGTAATACAATATAAAGTTTTACTACAACCAAATTTGTTGATTGTGTAACCAAGACACATTGTTAGAACTACACAATTATGTTCATATAAGCTCATATATGAGCTAATGCCAATTTACAACGTTGATTTATGTAAGAATTAACCATTGTAATGTAAATCCTACACCGACGAATATATTTGAATGGACATTTTATATACAATGACCAATGTATGTTCCTATTCTTAAATAGATTCTTTGGGTGACTTTCTCATTAGTGCAGTGTACTCCTTTAATTATTTATCTTGATAATATTTAGAAGTAGTGCCTAATGGGATAAGGGAAAACATATTAAGCTGCGTAGATATGACCCCTAGCTATTGAAGTATCAAGTAGAATGGAAAGAATGGTTATTTAAATCTGAAGTTGTCAAGAAACGTGGGTACAAGGATAGGTACCGGTACCGGGACAAGAATGAGGATGTTGCTTTTTGAAACGGAGTATTTGGGTACATCGGAGGTACTATAGACACACACATAGAAATATATATGTGTGTATTAAAATTTATAAAAATAAAACATTTCACTCTAAGATCATACATGCATATTTGATATTTCTAAATTCAACGATTCATATGAATATTCACATTGAAAATTTGAAACATAAAATAATAAACTCGAAGACTGAAGTTATATTGATATAATTAACAACATAAAATATTATATGTCCATGACACCATGAGTTCAAACTTCATTGCCATGCTACATCCAAAATTTTCTTAAAGGCATTTTTAGACATGAAAAAAAAAGGTTCAAAACAGTAAACATTGAACATGAACAAGATAGTTGATTTGGCTTCCTCAAGCCATGTTATCAACAACCTTAGGATCAATGTCATTAGCATCACTAAGGTCCTCTGTCATGTCGTCACTGGAGTAGTGAGCACAATGCACTAGCAGTGAAAAATGCAGTGTTGCGCTGGTTTAGGTAAGGGGCAAGGGCCCACATAACATGTGTTTTAGTGTTTTATTATTTAATTTTTAAAATTTTGAACTTCAAACTTTGCATATTGACTCATCTCGAACAACGAGCTAAGATAAATTGTCCAATGGTTGTGCTAGCTGCGTACCCAAACACGTGGCACGACGTACCGAAATCCATACGAGTACTGTATTTTCATACATGAAATACCCAGTACGTGAGGTTGGATTTGGGTACGGCTGGGGACGTACCATTGAAGTACCCAAGTGCCTGGTATGTGTACCTAAAACTGGTACGTATACCCAACCCCTTGGTACGGGTACCCATGCAACACAGTTTAAATCTGATCTACGAATGTCATGTAAAACAATTCCTCAATATATATCACTTGAAGTCCTAAAAGCCATTGATAATGGCTAGTGATGAAGAATAGTTTAACATAACATTTTTTCTAAAGCTTGTTGTTGATTTTGGCACGACACATAAAGAAGACATACTAGCTCAATAGCGCAAATAAAACTTTATCGGTTTCATTTAAACTTGACAATTTCCCCATGATAACAAGTGGTGCACCCTAGAATAGATCAAGAAAAGTTTCCCCAATTGATAGGATGATGTCGAATAAACAACTCCTAGGTGGTATGATTTCATGGCAATGAAGAGAGAATTGAGATAATGGAGATTGACTAAGGCCATATTAATTAGAGTTGCAATAATGAAAAGTTGTACGAAAACTTATGTAAAATATGGATGTAAAAAAATGATAATTATAATATAATATAATGTTATAGCTCAATTGCATATGAAGAAATCTCAATTTCACAAATGCTAGCTAGTGTGTTGGCTTTATCGTAGATATACCATAACTAAAAACAGCTTAAAGATGTTAAGTGCAATTAGACAACTCGATTATATGTGTAAGGTGCACATAAACAACGATAACTGGGTATTTTATAGAACTTTAGACTAATTAGTCCTCATAATGTTCCAATAAGGTAGAATAGTCTCGCACACATTTATGCATGCGGTCTCCTCCTAACATCGTAAGCTAGACTCTTCATAACATTCCAATGTATGTAGATTAGTTGCGTGACACATTGGGCATAGTGTAAAATTCATATTATTCTACTTTACAATTATTATTGTGTTAATGGAAATTCTTAGTCAATGCTTGATCTTAGTGTCATTCATATTCTTATTGCACACAATTATTATGTTAATAAAAATTCAGAATCCATTTGCTGCCCAATTAAGCGTATACTTGAGTTATGTAAATTTTATTTGCTGGTTCACATTTAATTTGATAATTTCACTTACAAACATCTATTCGATCACAATAAATAATGGCTATTATCATCATAGGTTATTATTATTTAGTATAAGTCGTATATTATTTATTTAAATATCTGCCATTATCATCATTCGTTATTATTATTTAGTATTACCTCGTATATTATTTATCGAAATATCGATAAAAATGAGAAGAGAAAAACTAAACTAAATGTTCACTATTCAAGAAACATAATCAAATCGCGTATAAAAATGCCCATGACCTTTTAGGGCTGATAAGATATTTAGCTCCACAAATATTTTTAATAAGCTGTAAGCGAAGCACAGTGAGGCGAGGGACCCGCGGTGAGAGCATGCGGATGCTGGGATGGGGCCAGCAAGGGGGAGCAGCGATCATTTCTGGGCGGCCGGCCAGCCACCGCCATGGTCGATCTCGATGTCCCTTTGCCCTTTTCTTTCATTCCGTTCCCACCCACCCACCTCCAATACTGCTATATCTCTACATCTTTCATTCCATATCAGTAGCTCTTAGTAGCTCCAAACAAAGGCGGTGCAAGATGCAGGCTGGGGATCAAGAAAACGAGGACGAGGACGCGGACGCAGACCATGACACCCTGTGGAAAGAGGTTTCGGCTTACTCTCGACGGGTAGCGTTCGATCCGAATCAGGTTTGAGTGGAAATTAAGAAAGCAGTAATTAAAACTATTGATGTAGAGCACTATGACACGCCACTGCAATCACTATGGAAAACAGCCATTATTGACTTGGTGGCACGCCATTCTGTATGTGTCTAGGCCTCTCAACCTAATTAATTACCGCTATAATTTGTCAGATACTGCCATCGTTTATTACTATGCAAATATCTGACACCCATCAGTTCATAATTTGTGCTCTTGATCATATACCTTCTGGTCTCGACCAAGGAAACCGAATCATCCTCTCCCCACTTCAGCAGAGGGCCCTGAGCATTCTGTAGGGCATTTTCCAAATTGTGCGGTGCAATGATCTACTCTGATACAGCATAACAATTTTTTAAGACCATTGACCTCAGATCCAATACAGATCGAAGCCGTTACTTGATCTCAGCTTGCTCCACAAATATTCCAGAGACTCGAATGAACCAAATAGAGAACACTATTAAAGAACGCTGCTGCTCAAGAAGAGAAATTCATTAGGGCACCGGCAGGGTTAACGTTGGATGAGAGATAATTACAAGGTGGAGCATAATAGAAATGGGAAGAAGCATAACTTATCACTTACACTGCCTAGTTGTTTTGAGCTCTTTCTCTCTTTGACAGGAGGCTGTGCATGGCATCATGGCAGACTTCAAACATAAGTCAGAAGATTCGAAAAGAGTTTCACCAAGGGGAATTAAGTGCATCTGGTCCGATTTAATCATAGAATATAGCTGTATACAGGTATGATATAAGATTTCATTTCATAGCATTTCAATGTTCGGAATTATATCTTTGATATAGCTGTAAGTTCAGCAGAAAAGACAAGGTCAGTGACCGCTCTACACTACAGCTTCTCTGATTTCTGATTTAATATGTAGTGAAATAGAATTATCTGACTGTGATACAGATTATACTAGTTGTGAATCCTATATTAGTGTTTCATTGTGTATATGCTGTTAGCTATGATCGATTTTACTGGTTTGAGAAATGAAATCTTTGATAGATTGCATCTTCTACAACTTTTGAGCCTTTAAATTTATAATCTTTCAACTATTTTGGTTTCTTAAACCTTCTTAGGTTTCTTTAAGGTCATTTAATATTGTTCACTACAAACTTGATACTTGAGCTAGTTGCATGGTGCTGCTTTATTAGCTCAGGCACAAGTAAAGTAACTTTGAATGTCCATAAATATAACTAACTATTTAGTTTTGTAAAGATAAATCGAAGTTAAATAAAAACTAAAATATATAATAAAAAAATAAAAACTGATATAAAAAACAAAAAACAAATTGTTAGGGTTTCTTTAACTACTCTTTAAATCTAACTTATCTAAATCTTAATCAATATACATTTAATTATAACAAGATATTGACCATGAAATGAATTCAGACTGTACAATTGTTACACTTAGTTAATTTTGTCATCAATTTTAACAAGTCCAAAATCTGAGATAATATCTTTCTTAATAGTAATCAACATAATTAACACTTTTTTAACCAATTTATTGAATTGCCATCACAAACATATATCTTATATCTTATTATAAGGGTATATATATATAAAGATATAAAACCTCTGAAAGTATCTTTATTTTGGTGTTTCTCCAGTTTTTTTTTTAATATTGAAACTATATAAAAATATTTAAATGCTACTATGCTCTGAAAAATGTATACTACTACAGATCTATCTTAAATTCATAAATCTCATTGCTTTTGCACCTTTAGATGCCATGTTATTGGATTATATTTGTAACGAATGATTCACATCAACACAGCTTCTAGGTTTGTATATAAATCTCATTGCTTTTGCACCTTTAGATCCCATGTTATTGGATTACATTTGTAACGAATGATTCACATCAAAACAGCTTCTAGGTTTGTATATAAATCTCATTGCTTTTGCACCTTTAGATCCCATGTTATTGGATTATATCTGTAACGAATGATTCACATCAGAACAGCTTCTTATAGGTTTGTATATATATCTCGGTGCTTTTGCTCCGTTTGTACCCTTCCGCTTTTGCGCCATGTCATAGTGTTATTTTGGTTTATATCGAAACGTTTTCGAGGGAGGGGAATTTTTATTTTTCTCATCTTGATGAGCAGGTTCTACCTTGTATATGTACAATGCAGTGAGAGAGCAATTCATTTCAATAACAGCACTTTCTTAGTTTTCAACCCTTTAAACTGCACGTTTTTAGAAGATATGAATTTCTTCTATTTTTAAATCCCTTTTTTTATATGAATATTTCGTTATCACACACATAAGAATGAAAACAGAAAAATGCAGGTCGAATACCATGCAAGGCATTGTGGATTAGTCTTTTAAAATCGGCATATTTTAAAGTCATCAGGTGGTACTATGGCTTTTTGTGCCGTAATTCATAACCAGATTCCTCAGTGACAAGGCGTTGTGATATAATTTTTGAAGTTATAATATTTGCAACGCGTAGTCTCCCAGGCGTTCTTCCAAACATTTTCTGTATAATTTTGAGATTGAAAGCTTTGTCTCATTGATTACAGCTGAACAAATGCTGTCGGAACGGAGTGTTTTATGCAGTTTTCCATATAGTCTAAAGTAAAGTGTCCAAGGAAACCCATAATTACGTTTTGTGACGATGAAATTCATATTATCATTTTGTTTTACTATGAGCTGTTCGCTTCCTATCATATCAGATACTATTTCGACCATCATTAGCAATGTGCTTGTAATAATTTAACGATGAGACCGGGAAGACATGAATGGAGGCAAAGACCAAATTTCCTTTACTTCCTTTCATAATATATTTATTGAATGGCAATTACAATTATTATGGTGCTAGGTCTCACTGTCATCGAACACTGCCTTTGTTCTTATATTTGCAGAGTGACAACTATCATTCCAGCTCTCATTACTGTAGCACCGAAGGGTATTCAAATTTTACAATCCCAATATGTTCGTTCAACTGTTAAAAAGGATAGGAATTGCACGCGCCGAGGGTTGAAATATCTCTTGGCCTTGAGGCTGCATTGATATGGGGTTTAAGATCGCAGCTAGTAGCTATTGGCATGAAGGCCATAGAGTAGCAAGAAGTGCCACAGCATGCATAAAGTTTGTCCCAGCGTTCAAAATGATGTAGTTTTGTATATATCCTAGTTGTAGAAGGCAAACATTTGTGATCACAAAAACGGTGGATATAAAGTTTCACAGAAGTACTCTTAGGTACATTAATGTCTCAACCTCAAAACCTAAAAAGGCAGTGAAGTTAATTTAGTTAAAGGAACATATTGATATGTTTGGAAATAATTTGGTCGCAATAGCAAATTGCTATGGATAAAGTCAGTTACAAATTACGACAGATTTCACTATTATGCAAACTTATATGTTTTGAAATAATTTGGTCGCAATAGCAAGTTGCTATGGATAAAGTCAGTTACAAATTACGACAGATTTCACTATTATGCAAACTTATATTATGAAGGTTAAGTTTTAAATTATACAAAACACAATGTCCTTACCGTGAATATAAAATTGAATATACAATTTATAATTGGGACTCGATGAGTATAAAATTGAATATACAATTTATAATTGAGACTCAATAGCTCAGAACTCATTATTGAAATGCATATGCAAAGGAATGAGCATTTACTATATAAGGCAAGGCAGGATATTGCTATGCAAAGGAATGGGCATTTACTATATAGAGCAGGATAGTGCTATGCAAAGGAATGAGCATTTACTATATAAAGAAGGATAGTGCAATGCAAAGGAATGAGCATTTACTATATATATAAAGCTGGATAATGCTCAAAATTGAAACTCATCACTTCATAAGGGCTAGCCATTATTTATGACATTAAAGCAAGATAGGTATATATATATAGTTAGTTTTTTTTTAACTCTTTCAACCTTCAATTATTAATAAGGTTTGAACCTTCTAGCATACTTATGAAAGTTCACAAGTGGATAACCTTACTAGTTGGAACTTGGAACAATGGAGTCATTAGCTTGTACCAAGTGGAAGTTGGTCAACTTATGGAAAGCATAAATTTAGAATATTGATAGTTCTTTCACACTTGGAAATGTATAAGTTTTTACTAAAATTTCTTTGTATAATATGTATGCCTCAAAATAGCTCAAAACTGCTTCATATGTTTGAATCTTATTCTAATTTCCACCTAAAGTACTGAAATAAATGACAAATTATATTATGATTCCAAGAAAAAGAAAGAGTAAAGAGTAATCTAAATATTAGATAATTTGGAATTTTCTTCACTATCATCATCTAAATCTTAGATAATTTGGACTTTTTCTCATTATCATCATCTAAATGTTAGATAATTTGGACCTTTTATGGTTATCATCATAGGAAGGATATATAAGTATTGGTTAGATTGTATGTGTAATCTAAAATTGATTTCTACCATTTCAATATTTTCTCATTATTTTTAACCACTTCACCTTAAAATATGTGTAAGTGTGACCCATACTCATTTTTATTAAGATAGAAGAATATTTGTAGAAAGCATAATTTTATTTGTGGCATTATGTACTAGTTAATTGTTAAGTTTCATAGGCCTTTTTATTTTAGAATTTGGAGTGGACTACTACCCTATACTTTTCCAGATGCATTATATTGCAATTGATAGTTCATAAATGCATAAGTCATATTTGATGCATGAATATATAGATAACTTATAATTTAGTGATATTTAACTTGCACTTTATTTACATTCATCAACCCTAAATTAAGTAGTTGTGCCATTTTAAAAGTGACATAATTTTCTCTGGATTAAATTTTTTTATATTTTTAACTATCTTCTAGAATAAATAATAATTCATATTTATTAATTATCATTGTATTAGGATAATATATTATATTATGACCTACTTATTTAAATATATATTCCAATATTACTTTCTTGTTTATAGGATAATATATTATACTAATGCATATTTATTAATTATCATTGTATTAGGATAATCTATTATATTATGACCTACTAATTTAAATATATATTCCAATATTATTTTCTTGTTTATAGTAGAAAAATATTACTTCTCAGAAAAACTAAGTTAGAAATATTAGACAAGTTAGAAATGAACAATGGTGAATGAAAACATAATGTCAATCCAACACACATTACTTATCTAATAGTCATCGTCTCACCATACCTTACACTTTGGAATCTCCATAACTATGAAAGGACATACCCTATGCCTGACCATCCTTTATAACATGTGGCACAGGGCATACACTCTAGTCTCAAAGTGTGTTATGGATCTCCACTTCTCTTCTTCTCCATTACAACCAGTACATCTACTGTTAAGAAACAAATCGAACTACATGTATTTTCAAACCTCTTCTGTTTCTAGTGCACACGCTGAGCATAGCATTACACAATGATTTCTTTAGTCACTCTTGTACTCACCTGAGCACACTAGTAATGCACATATATTGTTTAGAAATTTATCTCAAAGCATATGTAGTACAGTACATTCTCATAGTTTATGTGAAATGATGAGATCCTCATCAACTTGGAGACAAATAAAAAAATAGATGACCAGACAAATAATAGATGAGAGAATATGCACACATGGGGAGCTGAACTGATGAAGGACTGGTGCTCCCTTCCTGGTGTTACCCCCCAACAGCACGAACCCCCTTCTCACTGAATGTGACATTTTTGGTGAAGGAGTTGTCTGATGAGGATGATATTTTGTCGGGAAGAAGGTCTTCCTGTGCCAGAGAGAATGAATGGAGCATGCAGAGGTTCTGACCCCTCTAGGAAGGCTAGTGAATTGGTTTACTTGTTTAGCTTCTCACGCCCCCAGCTACACGAAATTGATGAGAATTGCTCTCGATGAGAAAACTGAAAGATGATTATTACCCAATACCATAGGATGATCCTACTGATGAAGATGATGCCAATATTTAGAAAATAAAATGAGATCTGGAGACCCAATGAATTCTTTGGGGTTTTCCAGCTAAATCCCCAGCTGCACACATGTCCCTGTAAACAATATTATCATGGATGCCAAATAGTTGTATATGAAAGAATAAAGATGAAGAGAGGATGATGGACTTGAATGGCCTACCCTAAAGGAGACTATGGCAGATATCTCACTATCGAACCCTCGTTCGCTAAAGACTCTGTCTTCAGCCCCAACTGCTACGGTTGCACGCTGTGTTGCTGCTCCAAGACTCCAAATCAACAATAATAATCATAGATATGTTATTTGGTCCAATAACCCTTCTTAAATAGATTAACATGTACTTTATGGTTTGCATGTCACTTTTAGGGTTTGCGCTTTACTTTTGTGTGGATGAAATTCTAATTTCTCATTGAATTTTAAGACTGAAGAAATAAGGCCTGCATGCTCTGCATGCTTTATGATAATAACTTTGATGACCCTCTTTAATATACCGATGACTGAATAATTGTCCTAATATGCTCCTGGTATTAATGGTCCTTGGTCAATTCCTTATTTATAAAAATGAAACATTACAGTCCTCCCTTGCCAACGATTGCTTGTCCTCAAGCAATGCCAACGCAACTCCACAATCAATCAAACTGAACCAATTGAATATGGGGATGATCCCAGGGTCCCAAATTTTCCTAAGATATTTGTAGCACCCTCTTTTAAAAACACTGCATTGCACGATACCATCACAAGATATCCCATGGAAGCCTCCTAGAAGTACAGTAAGTAACCATGGTGTAAATGAGGTACCATCACAAGAGACCTCTTGAAAGCATCCTCTACTGATCACTAAACTGTCAGTCACTATAATCCCAGGGTCCCAAATCAATCTGAGAATTGCAATGGTCAAAATGAATCCACCACTACCCTACGTAGTATCGACACAAGGAGCATCTTGTAGACTCCCAAGCACCATCAATAAACATTGTATCCATCCATCACAAGGTCTGCCACCTAGATCCCAATGCAAACTTGTGCATCTTTCATCCCAGATATCTGAAGGCTCTTGTGGGACTATAATCTTGGCTAGGAATGTCCTCCCAAGAATAGCCCATTCATTAGGATACCAACTCTTAATCTCCTTCCCATCCAACCCCAAAAAATGAAGTAGTCCATAAGCATCATCACAAAAAATAATCCTACCAAGTTGACATTTTTCCCTTTTGATTTCAACTGGATTGCTCATATACTACCACCCAATTTCTCGATCATGTTCAACCTGTAAAAACCATCCTCCATTATGAAAATGTGGACTCAAGCTACTGTAGGCCTTGTCTATGTACTCCTGAAGAGGACTACTTTGAAATGCAATAGTATGTTTCTTATGTTGCCCCATCAAGGAATTTAACTGCTCTTCAATAGTAGAAAGCCTGACCGCCGACTCGGTACATACAACTCGAAGAAATGTAAGCTCAACATATCACTATAATATCATGTCTCGAAGTACCTTGGTCCTCTCTTTCATTGCTAGAATGATTGCTTGAACACATTCAGTCTTCTTTCGGTGACTATCATCTGGAATCTATATCTCATGCCTATATAAAATCTACCTAACCTCCATGTGTGATTGCCCATTGTTTTGACTATTGTGCTCATTTCCTTGCACTTCATGTATTTCTCCTATCATAGCTATCTGGAATCTTGTTGTAGGTGATGAAGAGTGTACCAACTCCAACTCATCACACTGCTTGTCCACAATGTGACTATCATATGTGTTGGTGTTTCTAGACTCATGTGATGGATTTAATGTTAACTCCTCATGCAAATACTCATCATGTACTTTTAACTCGAACTCACGCTCACCATCAACCTGTACTTCGGGCTCATCTTTCTCCACTCCTCCAACAATGGCTTTAAGGAAATCTTGATTTGAATCCTTGGGATGGATCCCAAACATTATGGTGTAATAGTTTTGAAATGGAAATGCTTCACGTACATCATCACCCAAGGCTAGATATTCCCAATATTGAGGCAAGTGTTGCAGTGTTGATAACCTATAAAAATTTCCAGTCAAGATCCTTCTCATTGTCTTCATTTTCTCACAAGTTGGCAAAACAAAACCTTTGTTTAGACATACACTTCACCAACATCACTGACATTCCTTTTGCATGTACAAGCCTTGCATCAACATGCACTTTTACTCAATTTCTATGTGCCCATAGCTGGCAAGGATCATGCTCTGATACCACTGTAATATCCCATATAATGATATTATACTATTTTCTAGTCTAGTGATTGCTTGTAGCCTCAGGATTTACAATAATAATGAATAAAAATTGCATGCAAGGTGCTAGGAAAATGGCCCTAAAGTATATCTAAACTAGGGAAGGGATTTGTAGAGAGAAGATCAACACTTACCACTCATAATCAGGTGGATGTTACTCCAAATATAATACACATGCATGAAGATATGAAATGATGAAGGACTAGTGCTCCCTTCCTAGTGTTATCGCCCAGCACCATGAACCCCCTTCTCATTGAATGTGACGTTTTTAGTGAAGGAGTTGGCTGATGAGGATGAGATTTTGGTGGGATGAAGGTATTCCCATGCCAGAGAGAATGACCAGAGCATGTAGAGGTTCTGACTCCTCTAAGCATGCTAGCAAATTGGTTTACCTATCTAGCTTCTCACGCCCCTAGCTACACAAAATTGATGAGCACTGCTTTGGATGGGAAAACTGGAAGATGATGATTACCCAATACCATAGGATGATCCTGTTGATGAAGATGATTCAAATATTTAGAAGATAAACCAAGATCCAGAGACCCAATGATTGCTTTGGGGTTTTCCATATAAATCCCCAGCTTCACACATGTCCCTACAAACAATCTTCTGATGGATGCCAAATAGCTATATATGAATGAATAAAGATGAAGAGCTGATGGTGGACCTGAATGGCCTACCCTGAAGGAGACTAGGGAAAATATCTCACTCTCGAACCCTCGTTAGCTGAATACCTTGTCTTCAACCCCAACTGTTGCGGCTACACGTTGTGCTACTATTACAAGACTCCAACAACAATAATAATCATAGATATGTTCTTTGGTCCAATAACCCCTCTTAAATAGCGTAGCATTTACTTTTAGGGATTGCATGTCACTTTTAGGGTTTGCATTTTACTTTTGCATGGATGCAATCCTAATTTCTTGTTGACTTTTAAGACTGAAGAAATAAGGCCTGCATGCTCACAATGCTTTATGATAATAACTCTAACAGCCCTCTTTACTATACTGATGATTGAATTATTGTCCTAATATGCAGCCAGTATTAAAGGTCCTCGATCAATTCCCTATTTATAAAAAACAAAACATTACAAAAACCAACCATACTAAACTAAGTTCAACCAAGATCTAGCATGCGTTCAACCACTATCATCCAATGTCCATAAAATATGATAGTAAAATTCAACCATATTCAATCATTCTTAACCAAAGAAAATTATTTTATTCAATGTCATCCATAGTCAACCATTGTTAACAAAAAATAATTAAGGATGTACTCTTACTCAACCAATATGAAGCAAGTCCACAATAATAATATGGACCACTCATTATACACCAAATAAAACTATAGTTAGTGAGGTTAAACATAATAAATCATAGTCAACCAAAATCAACCATATGAAATCATAGTTAACTAAAGTAAAACAATGGCCAACAATAATAACTATAAAAGTCCACCAAACTCAACTAGTATCACCCAAAGTTGATCATGCCAATAAAAGTAAGGGAGTTTTTTCTTCCAATTATCAAATCTCAACATGTCTATTTTAGTGGGAAATGGTTAAGAGAAGGAAAATCACTTTTTTTTAACCATGGGAATTGGATACTTGTTGGGATCACCTAGGCAAGGCCTAGGTTTAAATCCAATAGTTTCCACTCTAACCCTAGAGTATATCTAGCAACCTACAAGCCAAATATACCAATAAATTGCGACTTAGTGAGGGTCGAGACGTCCTAAATACACACCCAATATGAGGTCTCACTCATGAAGGGTGCCTACCCACTAGTACAAAATGGGAGATAAGTGACGAGGTGACCAAAACAATTGGTTACCATGGTTTTTTCAAGGGATAAATGACAAAAATTGAGAAATTTTAAGTGAGATAACTAAAAATGACCAAGATAAATGACCAATTTGGTCATGGGATAAGAACTAAACTAAAAATGACCAAGATAAATGACCAATTTGGTCACAGGATAAGATTTAAACTAAAAACGACCATATAACAATTGGTCATTTATTTGGTCATTTTTAGTTGTGCTGCTTTGACATTGGAAAATTACAATTTTGACAATAAATTTGTACAATTTACTAAATTTTAACACTGCAAATGGATTTGGAGACCCCATCGGGGTCTTCGAATCCATATGTAGTGTTATCGGAGATCACCTATGGGTCTCTGAATCCATCTGCAGTGTTAAAATTTAGTAAAATGTAACATAGTAGATGGATTCATATAATATCCAATTCATTTTTTTAATTATGTTGCAACTCCAAAATTTGCGACTAGTGTCAAAGAATTAGGAATATTTGTGAAGCCATTAATATCAATATAATATGAAAATGTTTCGACATCGTAGTGAAAACGACCATCACATGGCACAAAACCTTTATTCGAATAGTGACATACAAGCTCCCCATTTCACATAATGCAATAATTCCAATATAATGCGATACAATCTTAATTATGCATGGTGTGAATTAACTTTATATTTGCAATAAAATATCACATTGCTAGCCTCATAGTGTACAATGTATTTGGAGCAGCTTGTAATATTACATTTTGAATCATAAGTAATTAAGGCATAATACTATAAGCTATAGTAGAGGTCTGATGTTGTGTCTTGGAGGACTTATTAGGGTGAGTATATTTTTTTTTAGTAACTTGTAAAATATGTTTAACGAACTATCCATGTTAAATATCCATGATATAAATATAGACTAATTAAGAGATATCACCCCTTTTAATTTAATCTTGTGAGAGATTATTTATTTCAAAGCAGAATACCCTTGTGGTGATGAGTATAAATATAGACTAATTAATGAATTTAGCGATGACTCTATATTATAAACTAATAATCAAGGATATCCCTTTTCAACCTTGTGGTAATAACTATATAATATAGAATAATTAATCAATATGGTGATAATTACTATATAACATGATTATATATTAAACTAATCTAAGGAATTAATAATTCTTTGAAAATATTATAATATGATTATATATTAAACTAATCTAAAGGATTAATAATTCTTTGAAAATATTTTGTTATGTTGCATTCATGGAATAAAATTACACGTGCCAAGGGAAACTGGACAAAGGATTATGGCACATATTTACAAACAAAAACATTGGAAATCCATATTGTCCACGACTAGGATGTCGACTAAGGACCTCACGACCTTCGATGATGATGAGGACAGAGCTCCACCAACATCCATGGTGATGTAGGTCAATGCCACCGTCAAGTATGTGGTTAGAGTGGAGTTCGCATTGTTCAATTTCAATGGATTTGCATTACCAGGGTTGTAAAATCCTTAATTGGCACCAAATTTTTGGATTTGGCGATAGGGGAGGGGGTTTTCTGGATTAGAGAGGCGATGGGGTGTGATCTCTAGGGTTAGGTAATTTAATAAATTACTCCAATTGGAAATGCGTTTTGGGGTTTAGCAAGTTGATAAGAGGGACTTGTAGCAATGGAGAGAAATGCATCGATTGACAGAAATTGGAGTCTCTTGAAGAGGCATGTGAGGTATTCTTTAGTAGCAGAGTACAAATCTAACCCCTCTTCTCAGGTGAGTACATATATACCTCTCCTTCTTGTTTACATTTTCCTTTGTACTAGATGAATTCGAGTAATACTTCATTCTTACTACTTTAAACTTGTTGTGAAAACCATTAGAGTGACATTAAAATAGCGTAGGTAACCCATTACGTTATATTAGGAATAATTAATTGATTTCCCTATTCAGAGTGACATTGAAATAGCTCAGGTAAGTCGTTGCATTATATCTTATGCATAATTAATTGATTTCCCTATCCAAAGTGACATTGAAATAATGTAGATAACTCGTTACATTATATCTTAGACATAATTAATTGATTTCCATGTTCGTCGATCTGTAAACTATCAGGATCATCATGTTTATTAGTCCTTTGGATTTCAACCAAGATTTTATTCTGTAATATTTGTAAGCATCCCAAACCTCATTTCCACTAAAAACATGAGGTGGTGAACCTTACATTTACAATTCCATAAAATTCATCCTTCCTAAGTAGGGTTTTTCCAGTTCCTTTATGACAGTTGCAACATTCCTTCCTAAGTATGGTTTTTCTAGTTCCTTTCTGACATCTACAATGTTCCTTCCTAAGTAGGGTTTTTCCAATTCCTTTCTGGTAAGGCATACCCATAAAGGGGTATTTCCAGATATACGTGTATTTCTAGTAGCTTTAAAACCATTTCTCCTATGTCTTAAAGGGTGTTTTTCTATGGATTCAGAATTACATGGAAATGTTTGAATTTTGTGGGTCAAAACAACTTGTGTTCAGACCTAATGTATGACAAAAGTTGGATCAAGTATGATCATCATGTTTCTTAAAATTCTAGTCAGCTCTGCCTCAAAATAATATTCAAGGGACAAATGTGGATGAGAGCTTGCAGATGAATACAAACACAATTGTTGATGTGTATATTTCTAGTAGGAAGTGAAGATGGAGTTAGCATTGTCATACAAGCATATTTCCAACGAATTTAGGTAAAATAGACATTTAGTTTTAGTTTCCTACTCACACTATCTTGTCCTATCCCCTGTAATGAGAAATACTTCGTATCCCTTCCCTATGATGAGTGCACTCCTATTTACTACACTGCTATTGACTTTATTATTTTAGGATTACTGTAAAATTTTGGGCACATTCCTATGTATTAGTGTAAACTTTTGGGCATAATTAGTGTAAAATTTGGTGGTAAGGCATGCCCATAATCAACCACAAGGTTATTGGCCGGTAAGACATGACCATAAAAGGGTATTTCCAGATATGGGTGTATTTCTAGTCACCTTAAAACCAATTCTCTTATATGTTAAAGGGTGTTTTTCTGTGGATTCAGAATTACATCGATATGTTTGAATTTTGTGGATCAAAACAACTTGTGTTGAGTACATGTATGACAAAAGTTGGATCTAGTATGGGAAACATGTTTCTTAACATTCCAATCAGCTCTGCCTCAAAATAATATTTAAGGGACAAATGTGGATGAGAGCTTGAAAATGAATACAAACATGAATGTTGTTGTGTGTATTTCTAGTAGGAAGTGAAGATGGAGTTAGAATTGTCACACAAGCATATTTCCAACAAATCTAGGTCAAATACACAATTTTTTTTAGTTTCCTAGTTACATTATCTTGTCCTATCCCCTGTCATGAGAAAGACTTCATATCCCTTCCCTATGATGAGTGCGCTCCTATTAACTGCACTCCTATTGACTTTGTTATTTTAGGATCAGTGTAAAGTATTGGGCACATTCCTATGTCTTAGTGTAAAATTAGGGTAAAATTTTGGACACAATTAGTGTAAAATTTGGATGGTAAGGCATGCCCATAATCAACCATTAGGTTATTGGTTGGTAAGACATGCCCATAAAGGGGTATTTCCAGATCTAGGTGTATTTCTAGTAGCTTTAAAACCAATTCTCCTATGTGTTAAAGGGTGTTTTCTGTGGATTCAGAATTACATGAATATGTTTGAATTTTGGTCAAAACAACTTTTTTTAAGACCTAATGTATGACATAAGTTGAATCAAGTATGAGAATCATGTTTCTTAACATTCCAGTCAGCTCTGCCTCAAAATAATATTCATGGGAGAAATGTGGATGAGAGATTGCAGATGAGTACAAACATGATTGTTGCTATGTGTATTTCCAATAGGAAGTGGATATGGACTTAGCATTGTCACACACACATATTTCCAACGAAACTAGGTCATATACACAATTATTTAGTGTCCTAGCTACACTATCTTATCCTATCCCTTGTCATGAGAAAGACTTCATATCCCTTCCCTATGATCAGTGCACTCTTATTGATTGCACTCCTGTTGACTTTGTTATTTTAGGATTAGTGTAAAGTTTTGGGAACATTCGTATGTATTAGTGTAAAATTAGTAAATTTTTGGGCACAATTAGTGTAAAATTTTGGGCACATTCCTATGTACCCGAAGCATAGCCCCATAGGGAATCCCTGGCTACATCGTAACACTCCGTAACAACTGAAAATATTATCTTCCAAATATCTAGTTGTTGGTCCCTATAAGAAACTAAAAATTCTTTTAGGTTTGTCTTTAAAGGTGTCTGTGAAAGGAAACTAGAGTTTGGAAAAGGTCTATCAACTATGATCTAGGAAGTGATTTGATTTTAAATGGTTGGGGGGTTGGTCAATGATGGGTCCTAAAGTCTAATCTAGGTAAATAAAAATTTGTTATCATGCACTTTCCTTACTATATAGTAACCTCGTAAACCTTTTTCAATGGAAAGTGTAAAAATTAAGTCTTAAAATTCCCTCTTTCTCTCTAGGAATTGGTTTTGATGTTGCATTTTAATTCAATATGAGATAGATGAAAATAGTAGAAATTAAGCTTAACATATCGATGCCATAATTCATTGCATAAAATTGAATATGATTTAACGACCAATTTTGTCAACGAATGAATACCATGCACATGATGAGAGAATAGCTAATGAGAAGAGCTTGGAGAAAAATGCATGCCCATGTAAAAATTGTCTCGGTAGGAAGATGAGAGGAAGAGAAGTGATATTTGAACATATGTTGAGATTTGGTCATAGAGGTATAATCCCTTTCCCTCAAAATAGTTATCCATATAGTATACCATTGCAAATCATGAGAGACGTAGAGGCACAAAACATAGACGAAGAGGAAAAGAATTCAGATGAAGAGGAAACAAACCTTAGATGAAGGGGTTGAAATTGATAGAATGATGAATGAGGGTTTCAAGGATGACTGGAATGAATTGATGGAGGATTCTTCAAAACCTGTGTATGGTACCTATTGGTTAAGTCATTTGACAACAATCCTTCTAGTAATTCTTAATTTGCAAATGGTGCATGGTTGGACAAATGATAGTGTTGATGAGTTATTGGCATTGTTACATCAATTGTTAGCACCTGAATCCACCTTGCCAACAAAAAATAGTACATGTAAAATGAAAATTAATAAGCTAGGATTAAGGTATGAGAACATCCACACATGTGTGAATGGTTGTGTATTATTTCGCAAAAATCATGCATGTGAGACCGATTTTCTAAAATGTAAAGAGCATAGGTATAGATCGAGGTTGAAATCAAATTCAGTGCCAAGAAAGTTTCTTTTCCACTTTCCAGTAATACCACAGTTACCTTGAATGTATAGTTGTCGAGACATTGCTGAGCTTATGAAATGACATACCGAAAATAAGAACACTGAAGGAAAACAATGGTTCGTGGTTGATTCTAAGATGTTGATGGAATTTACCACAAATGGCCTGATTTATCCCAAGATCCTCGTAATATAAGGTTGGTTTTAGCTCTAGATGGGGCTAACCCATTCTCAGATTAGAGTAATAAATGGTCAAATTGGCCAGTGTTTTTGATAAATTATAACTTTCCTCCATGGTTATCAACCAAACCATTTTTCTTGATGTTGTCATTGATTATACCAGGAAATAAAAGTGTGACTTCAGATACAATTTATGTTTATTTAGAGCCATTATATGGTGAGATAAAAAATTTGTAGAAAGGAATTGAAGAAATTCAAATGCTAAGGGACAATGATTCAATCCCGTTCACTTTAAGAGCTTCTTTATTGCTTACTATACATGATCTTCCTATATATGGCACATTCACTAGTCTCAATGTTCATGGATACAATGCATGTCCATCTTGCATATTTAAGCCTTTTGTGAGGCACTCAAGTATTCTTAATAAGTGTATTTATTATGGACATCGTGCTTACCTTAAAATGGATCATCCATACCCTCAACAAAAGTCATGTTTCAATGGTCAAGATGAGAATGGTGAAGCACCATCGACAATAACAAGTGATTACATTATTTAGAATGCAATTTATTGAAAATGGTGGCATTCTTGGTAATAAAAATGATCCAGTCAATGACAATGGTTTAAAACGGTTGTGCATATTCTATAAATTTCCATAATTTAAGCATATAACCATTGGGCATACTGTTGAATTTATGCATACCAATAAAAAACATAGCTTTTTCTATTAAAGAAACGCTTTTTGCATATAATTTAGTGTCATCACACCTAGACCTTCAAGAAATAAAGATTCGTCGAAATCTTTGGGTTGAAAAATATGGTGATGAAAAATATAGAAAAAAAATTGCTCCTTATGTATGGAAAAAGGAACAACATGCACAATTATTAACATTGTTGTCTTAGACTCACTTTCCTACTCGATATGTGAGTAGTAATGTTAGAAGGAAAACTAACAATAGTCACTTAAAAGGCCTCAAGACCCATGATTATAACATCATGATCGAGGATATTTTACCTATTGAGGTCATATCAATTTTGGAAAAGGGTTCAATATTGGAAATTATAACGTTGATCCTAATATTGAAGAGAATGAGTATGCATGTGTTAGATCCTTCAAACTTTGATAATTTGAGGGGAGAGGTGGTTGAAGTCCTTTTCTTATTGGAATGGGAATTTGCACCAACAATATCCAACATTTCTATGCATATTCTTATACATATAGAACATGAACCAAAGCATTGTATCCTAATAAGATTGATATGGATGTATCCCATAGAATGATATTTGAAGGTTCTGAAAAGTGTTTTTGTAATAAGACAAAAATAGAAGGTAGCATGCATGAGGGATATTCAATGCAGGAGGCCATAGAATTTTGCACAAAATATATGAAGGATTTTACTAATGTAAATCGATGTGTATGGGATGATGACAAAGGTCGGAGAGTTGTAGGAAAATTATTAAAAGGAAATGGACATTGCTTGAAGATATCAATTGAGGAAAGAGCTGAGATACATGCATATGTTCTTCAAAATACATCCTCATTTGATCAGTGGCGCAAGTGAAATTTTATTTACATAATATTCTATTTATTATATTTTATATAATAGTTAATTATCATTATTACTATCTTGTATGCTCATATTATATGTAGACAATATAGAGAATAGATTCAGACAAGGATGCAGCCATCATGAAAGTGCACCCTCTAGGATTTGAATATTGGAGACGGTTCATTTCCAAAATTTGATGATTGGATTGTTGATGCAATTAGTGATGCACAAGAAGAAGGTCGGTATTTGACAATCGAGAAAATTGAGCTTTCATGACATCCAATTATAATAGATACTTCTTTCAATGTGATGTGGGCCTATGGTAGTAATTTAAGAGTGGAAGAAAAGGACACAGGAAAGAAAAATTGTGATTGTATTGTTAGCATTGAATTTCATCACGGAACTGAAAAGAAACTTTATGTTGGATTCATACATGAAATTATTCAAGTTGATTACGGTGATACTATCCCCATATTATTGAAATGTAAATGGATCAAACCATATGCAATACAGCATGATGATTATGGCTTTGTATGTGCAAATACATGCCAAATTTTATCAAATATTGATGAGTCGTATGTTTCCCCTCTTCAAATTACCTAGTAATTTCTAATTGATGGTGTAACAATCCCAGGATGGTGGTATGTCATTCAAGTAGAGTCTCATTCTAAAAGGAAATTCATGGAGTATGGTGATATAATCGTCACTGAGCAATGTACTAGTTTACATGAAATAATGGAAAAAGAAGTCCAAATGACAATATAGATATATTTGAAGAAGAAACTTTCATTCCCAGTGAAAGTATTGAGATAGAGAATCTAATGTATGGTCAGGAAAATTTGTTGTATGAGGATGATGGAGAAAATCAAGCAGATGCATACATGAGTGATCAGGATTGTGATATTGATGGAAATGAAAATCATGATGATGATGATTTGACACCTTAAATTTTTGGAATAAAATTTCACTATGCAAATTGGAATTTATTGTTTTTGGCCATGGGATGAGCCAATGGTTGTACTAAACTCTGTACTAAGATTTGTATTTGTTTTATAGTTTTTGCAATGGGGTTATCCAAATATTTGTTTTTGGTACTATGCATTTCAAATATGAATTCCCTTCATTATTTAATATCAAATTTTGTTTGAGAAACGCTATGAATGGATGTTTTCGAGTTTCAAGGTTAACAAAATATGAAAGAATTATTCTTTGACTATATGCCATCATGATGGTCATGGTAAGGAGTTAGCAAGAAATATTTAGTTTCCTTACCAAATTGCATTAAAGTTTCCTGTTTACAAGCCATCACCAATTCAAGACTAGTTGGTAGTCTAAATAGTGGTCCAAGTTTTAGATTGTGATGTCAATATTTTGTTTGCCCATGCACTATTGTTGTTTTTATGAGAAATATTGGATATAAAAGGATATTAAGAAAAAGGTTCTGAAATGTAAAAGTGGCCAAAACAACGGTGAAAATTTTGTAGAATATGAGCATGTTCGTAAAGAACATATCACAAGAAATGAAGAATATATGTCACCTCTTGGTTTGGGAAATAAGTAAGTAGTTGTTCCTTGTACCTTTACACTTATGTGCATTAATTTTCGTTCAAGTTGTTTATAATCTATTTCATGACTTAGCATATATATTATTTTGATTCTTATATGATAAGTTTTCTTGTTTTATATGGAAATTTTGGCTTTTAGAGAAAAAGAACAAAACCAAAAGGAAGGAAAAGGCACAATATTTCCATCTCATGGTTGGGCAAATTAGTAAGTAGTTATTCCTCCTATTTTTTCACTGCTATACATATATTATGATAGTTCTAAATACTCAATGATGTAGGCCATCTATGCTTCCGATTCTAATTTAATAAGTTTTTTATTTTATAGGGAAAATGTCGATTCTACACAAAATGATAGAAACAAAAGGCAAACAAAGGCACTTTGCTGCTAGCTCACAGAATCCTACGCCTTGGTGGATCAGTACATGGAGAATATGTTGACAATACTAATGATAAACTTCTTGATATATCACATGATGATGATCATGTCCAAGATTCTATTTATGAAGACTTGGTATATTCTGTATCAGAATCAGGTTTGTGAGACCTTTATTTAAAATTTAAAAAAATATTTGAAGGCACATCTATGCAAATTGGTGAGAGTGATAGTGCCACAAGCAATGAGGCCATTAATGAACCAATTAGGCCTTCAACTATAAAATAAAAAACACTTGTTGTTTCCAAAAATATGAGTTTTCATTCGACATCACCCAACCTTGATTTGACTGAAATAATTAGGCCTTCAACTTCCATGGAAAAAACACGTATTGTGTCCACAAATACGATTACTCATTCAACATCACCCAGTTTTTATTTGACTGAACCAATTAGGCTTTCAAATACCGAAGAAAAAACACATGTTGTGTCCACAAATATGACTTTTCATTCTCCATCACCCAATCTTGACTCAACTGAAGATATATCAGCTTTCATAAATAGACAAATATTTATTCAAAGCATGTATGGGTGCACAAAAAGATAAGCCAAAGAAAGGAAATCAAAAGGGAAGAAGTATTATTTGGCTAAGGTAAAATATGGTGAACCTGTTGGACCAAATGCTTCAAGGTGGGCCTTAGATTTGGGCATGAGAGTAAGGTATCTCTAAACCATAAAAGGAAGTGGAAAATATTGTATAAAATTATAGAGATATATTTTCTTTCATTAAATGGGTTCCTCCACACTAATAGGTTAAAATTTAATTGATTTTATATCCGATACTCATTTACCTAATGCCCTAATATATGGCCACTCTCTTTTATATCAGGAGGAAATACAATTTTGGATTCAAAAGAAAATCCAAAAAAGTTGCATTCAATTAAGCTCCTCACCTTGTGGGAACCCAATTGTGTTGGTATAGAATAAGGATGGGGAATTGCAAATTTTTATTTATTATATATCCCTAAGCAAAATTGCTATCAAGAATCAATACCCAATCCCTCAAATTGATGATCTTCTTGAACAACTTAGGGGTCCCAAGTTCTTTAGTAAGAATTATTTGAACTTGTGTTACTGCCAAGTCCCACTTGATTGGGTTGATGTATGGAAGACAACCTCCAAGTCTAAAGAAGTATTTTTTAATAGGTGGTCATCCCTTTTTTCCTAACTAATTCCCCAACAACATTTATGGTGATGATGGATTATATATTGTACCCTTCCACAATATATGATATGGTTGTATAATTGGAGGACATCCTCATCTTCACTAGCACATGGGTGGAACACTTGCATCATGTTCAGCAGATTCTTAGTACCTTGCACCAACAAAAATTTTATGCCAATTTGGAGAGTTTATCATTCAACGTGGAGATAATTTCATACCTGGGATACATTAGGGATGAACATGGGGTGCATGTGTACCTAGCTAAGATCCAATTAAAATGTGATTTCCCAGCCCCAATAATAGGTCTTTGTATCTTCTTGGTCCTCACTTAATTTAGCTCATGTTTGTGTTGGGGTTCTCTCATATTGGTTGTCCCTTAAGACAAGTGACCAAGGTTGGATCCAAAGCCAAATTTTCTTGGGGTGCATCACAACAAAATTCCTTTGAGAATAAGAAACAACACCTCTTCTCTATGCATGTCCTAACTCTACCATACCGACAAAAACCTTTTTAGGTTTAGACAAATTCCTCTCACTATCCTATCGGTGCATTTCTCAATAAACATGGACATTTGATGGCCTATCATAGTGAGACACTCTCTTATTATGTCTGTAGGTACTCCATCTATGATAAGGATATGTACTCCATTTTGCAAGGTTTTCGTCAATGCAAAATTACATTGTAGGGAGGAGAGCATCATCCACACTAATCACAAGCCATGTATTTAATGAAGACATAGGGAAAGTTACATAACAACTACCATTAGAATTTTTCCAGGTAGCTAAAATTTTCCCACTTGAACACCAATTATAATAAGTGCAACACCAATCACATTGCAAATGATCTTAATCGACCTCTAATTCCTACATTGACTATTGTTCTCAACTCTTGTGTACATGAGACATCCGGGTGGCCGAAATTTTATGATGGTGACCTTGACTTTGTTATTTCTTTTCAAATATTCCAAGCAGGGTGATTATTCTCAAACTTTCATCTTCAATCCATCATGAGAAGTTGGTCTGGGGGGGACATTACAATTGGGTGGTAGGGAACTTCATAGTAGAGAACATAGTCGTAATGTTGCAAAATTTCTTCTACTATTTGAACCTTCTACAATATTTTGGTTGGTAGATTCAATTGTGCACTACTTTCACCATCTCCAAACCTTCCATCAAGTTGCAATGATTATAAACTCTATTTCCTACCCTAGAAAACCTATGGGAGTATATATTAATGGACTACATGTTCAAATTTCCTTCAACAAAACACTACAATGAGTGTGTATTTGTGGTTATTGACCAGTTCTCTAAGATGTAAATTTTACTCCCTGCAAGAAGACCATCACATCAAAGGCCACTACTAATCTCTTCTTAGAGCATGTTTTGGTTCATTTTGGCCTCCCATGGACCTTTATTTCAAATTGATACAGAAATTTATTAAGTACCTTCTAGTCTATCCTATGGTTGATGATGGACACCAAGCAGGACAAATACATTGTCGTCCACCCCCAAAAGGATGGGTAGATAGAGGTGCTCAACATGATGATTGTGCATATCATAAGAATTTACAAATCCAAAGATCCCTACACTTGGGATGAGATCCTAAATTATTATCAACATAGCTACATCAAATCCCTTCATAACTTTATGAACCACAACCATTTTGGGGTATGCTTGGGGTTCTATCCATTAGCCCTAGTTTATGTAGCATTTTCGATTGCATATACATAGAAAGAGTCCTCATGTGCTTGAATTGAATCTGATTGGGAATCCAAATTTTTTAAGCATGTCCAGCACATACAATAACAATTTCATGATATCTTGGAAAAATCCAATTCTAGGTATGAGTAGCAACATGACTAGCATAAGGTTCCATATAAGTTTCATGTTCTTTATAAGATATGGTTACATTTTCAGAAAAAGTTCCTCAGAAGTCCCCATAAAAATGTCATCCCACTTTGATATGGGCCTTAAACCATTACCAAGGTCTTAAATGAGAGTGATATTGATTTAAGTATTCCCCCTTTCCTCAACTTTTACCTTGTCTTTAATGTGGAGCTAGTTCAACCATATTTTCCACCTCTCTTGGACACCTCATAAGTAGTTTATGACTTACAACCTATACAAACCAATAATGAATGAATCTATAAGGATACATTCAAATGTATCATGGACACTAATATTAAGGTCACTCACTAGCGTAATATCCAACAGTAACGGGTCGTTAAAGCACGAAAACTTCTTCACCAGGGAAAGTGGTTCACCGGGAGTTAGATTCAAAAAACGTTTCGTCATCTGATGGAGGAACTTGATGCAATGGGGACCATTGATAACTAATGAGGGATGAATTATCCAAGTTTATAATGGTTTCCACCCACATTTTCCACCAAGTTACAACAATTCTCCATCTTCAAGGCAATTTTCTAAGGTTTTTGGCGTCCCAAACTTTTAGGGTTGTTGAGGACCTAAACAATGTATTTTGGCCAATTTGGGGACTTAGGGTTTACATGGGATTGCCTCTCCCATATATATAGTTTTATTTCTCAATTATTTCATCCAAAAAGCTTCTGTGTTCCCTAAACGAAGATGACATGCATAAGTTGTAACCCTGGGAGGTTGACATGTCAACTATCCATCTTAGGGCCCACAAATCCATTTGGATATTCATCTCCTAGGGTTAGATGTTTTAATGTTATGTTTTCTTTCTCTTTATGATTATTATAAAAATTTACTTTCTGGTATCTTTGTAATCATCTCTTGCTAATGATCACAACCGACACATCTCTCTTCAAATATAAGTTACTACAATATAACCTAGTTTATATTGCTTTGTAATTTATAGTGTTTTCCCATTCCATTCATTAATAGAATTTTGATTTTACTATACTAATACCATTTCTACAAAATATTTATGTGTGTTTTCCATTTTATATTGTTTTCTTCATTTTGTTATCCAAATAATATAGATCGGTTGTATCAGAGAAATATGCTCTTGTTGTTTCTTAGTTGGGTCTTAAACTAGTTGAACTTGGGGAAAAACACTCTCATCATCCCAAACAACCTGACATAGTAGGAGAAGAAAACATATATGAAAAGTAGGAGATCCTATTAAGTTGTTGTTTAAGGATTACCCCTCATGAAAGAGGAACAATATGATGGATAATTTCACCTAGATCCTTCAATGACTATCGATTCCAATAAAGACACCTTCAACAAGAAACTATTTTAGAGGAATGACTCCATTCAAGGTACAAGTTAACTTTTACATTATCTTATTTAAATTCTAGATATACGCAAATGATTTGGATAAATGGTTAAATATATTATAGGGTTACTTCTCTCTTAAAAAATATTATGATGCCAAAAATATCACCTTTGCACTCCATAAGTCCATTCCCACTATAAAATATGGTGGGATAGTTACTATGAGATGCACGTCAAAGATGCATCTGAAATATACAATACATAACCCACTTGTGTGTCTTTTGTCGATGCCTTCAAGGATTAATTCTACCATGTATAAAACTATGATGACCAATACATGATATGGAAAACATTACACTAGGAGAGAGAGAAGACGGTACTAGATTTCACTAGTATATTCCATACGTTGTCCTCAAAGATAGGTATCAGCGACTCTTAATGAATATTGGTCCTAAAGTACCACATTGTCCTGCATAGGTACATCTAGAAATATATGGATTTCTTTGAAATTTCCTCACAGGTACTTTCGTATCGATATGTTGTCAATATCGAGTAAAATTTTAAGAAAAAGAATAAGCAGGAGTTTGGTATGGCAAAAAAACCAAAAAAGAAGCATAGTAAAGGAGTCCCTAACTTACAAACGAAGGAAAAATAAAAGATGGAAAAATTTAAGATAAATAGACTAATCCATAGGTGAAGAAGCGTAACAAGAAATCCAACAAGGACATTGGAAAGTAGTGTGAAGTCCACAAAAACCACTGGCACAACACTAATGGATATCAATCAAAACAATCGTTGTTGGTTGACATGAAATAATCAAAGATAAATATTGCTTGAACTTTGATTCAAAGAAATAAAAGGGAAACTGTATCATTGATTTCTTACCTAGTACCACCATCGCAATTGCAAATATACAACTAGAAGAGTTGAAGAATCCATAGGAAGGGGAGCTCCTCCACTCACAACTGTAGTTGAAGGTTACATTTTTACATTTAATTGTTGACAATGGTAGCTAGAATAACTCAATCCTTGTTATAAAAAAAGGATCATAGAGAAATATTAATAAACAAGATGTAAATATTAAAAACATAAATACATTATAAGAGAGACACCAATATAATATGGTTCACCCAAGATGGGATACTTCCACATAGAAATTGCCAGTCATTTTATTATCATATTGTCCAGGAAAATGAAGCGATATGACCTTCATTAAAACCACTGCATTTCCTCTTCACTCTCTCACCGTCTCTTCACACAATCATAGAGATCATTTTACAATGCTACAATATAATAAAATACACAGTCATATTACAATTATTTCCTTTTATAGGGGAATTACAATGGGAAAATACCATGGGTCACCCAATACCATGGGCCTATAAATTTTTGGCCAACAGACATCCCAAAAAATTTCTTTTAGGGGAAACCCCCTAGCCGAATGTGGTCCCCCTTGCACACCTTGCTAGGATGCATGTATAGTAAAAATGGGGTACAAACATGATTGAACAAAAACATCTTTGAATTAGGAAAATCAAGCTCCAAAACCAACAATATCCCACTTAGAGACTTATCACAACAAATTCACCACTGCTTCACGTGTTGGACTATGATTTGAACCTTGGACTTGGAAAATTTCTTGTCTTCACCTTCATTCTTGAAGGACAACTGAAACCAATCAGAAACTCAATTTCTCTTTGGTTACTATGTTTTTGTTGGTGCAATCTCGACCAACAAAACCTAGTCAAAATGGGTTCTACTCTGTCGACGCTCAACACGTCGCGATCTCCCTGAGAAACACCTGCATAACGGATGAGGTCTCACTTGAGATGTTCGAGGGAGAGCTGTTGGAACCAAGTTTCCACAGTATAAAGGAGGATTGGGGCATCATAGATTCATCAGCTTAATTTCTAGATCTAATCTACTTACTTGCTAATAAACATAACCATTCATCATGTTGCATTATTCATTCATCATTACAACATATTTACCAATGGGGAAAACATATCTAAAAGATGAAAGTATCCATAAGAAGAAAGCATCGCATTATACATTCATATGCAGATCTATTCATCATTCATCATCAGAATCGCAGCAATGTAAAGTAGGAAAAGATAAAGGTGCCACAGGAGTTCAGATCAATCCACATTACATCATATTAAATCCGTAGAACAAATCGTAGATCAAAAATAGACAACGATCTAGTACCATATCACAATGTCTAGTATCACATCTAGTATTCCTTCTCCATGTTATCTCTTACATGCATAATTATTCTATTTATAGGATTTCACCTTTACATTTAAGGTCCACTTCTAACTAAATTCTAACAAACTTATAACTAACTTAACCACTAAGGACCAATTTTTCGAAGAAATTGTCAATAAGTACAAAAAGTGAAATGAAAATATCAAAAAGTGGACTATTTTCTGCCTATCACTCTATCTTTTCCTTGCTTGGTGAAACGTGAGTATGTGCAACATCCTAGATGCTGCACAACTCACTTACCCCCAACCCCTTGCAACATGACCCCAACACAATCTTGTGGCTCGTCCTCGAGCCACATCAGATGGACATGCTGTACTCGTTGGTCTTCATCTTGAAGTCATCGTATTTCTTAGAAATTTCGGTGACCTACACTGTGACTTTCTCAGCAACATCCTAAAGCATAAGTCGATCCTGCTTCAATGGGTGCTCCACCATCTTTGCATTGATTTCCTTCTTATCATCCTGAACAACTTGCAATGTAGCAACAACTTTTGCCGACAATTGGGCTCCAATATCTTGGAACTCATCGAGTTGGTCACTTCATTTCCGATGTCGCTCCTAAGATTTTACCACCCACTACTCCAGCTCCTTTAACAAGGTGGATCGCATGATTGACACAATGGGCGGCTTGGTTCATAGTGCTTTCTTTAGCATGGCCAACTAGTTGTCAACTTCCTACAATTGTGTTGTAAGTTGTTCTAGCTGCTCTCATCATTAACAATATTACCCCAGAATTGTGTTGTTGCCTCTACAATCTTCTTATTATCTTGCTCCAGTTCATCAAATTGCACCATAATCTCTTCAATGGAGGTCTTTCGCTCTACAACCTGCTCTAGTGGTGTGTCTAGGTAAACCATAGCATTTAATAGGCTGCTGTCTTCCTAGAGATGCACAATGACTTCTCTAAGTCACTTGGCCTTAGTGACTGCATCCAGTTCTGCTTTGATTTCATGGATGTGTTGACAAGCTACATCAGCAGCCTCTTCAACGTCACCTCTGCTAGCAAACAGTTGCGCCTTTTCAATAACAAGGCGGTCGGTTTCCTTTTTTAATTTAGTAATATTCACAACATCTTTCCTCGCCAGTTCGTCCTGCGCCATCTTTAAGGATTCAATCTCCTGCGCTCTTTCTACTATGAGCTACTCCTTTCCCTATTTCAACCCCTCTACTTCCTTCCTTGGCTTCTAATATTCATCTTGCGACTGTAGGTACTGGTCGTTGAGCTCCTTCTGCCTATCAACCAACTCCTACCTAGTGACCCACTGCATGTGTACTAAATTCTAGGTCGATAGCTTATTGATATCCAAGGAGATACTTTGTAGCTGGTGTAGTGAGGAAGTCACATCAACATTTCCTATGTCGATTGCAATCAGGGTAACCTGGATGTTCCTAGCCCGGGGATTGGTGCTAATTGATGGGAATTCCTGTGCAATGGTGCTCTCTTCAAAATAGAATTATAAACATAATCCAATTGTTTCTTACCTCAACAAATCCTTCCTAGGTTGACTGGCGCATTGCAGTGACTGCTGTATCAGATGAATCCATGATAGCCTTAATAAGCCACAGCAATTGGGCCTCCAACATTGATCTAGTACTACTGCTGGAATCCTACTCCATTATGTGCTTCATTCTGATCTTGTTGAGGATGTGTTCAGTCGACAACTCTCCACCAGACTCATGAAGACTCTTCTCTTGGCACGTAGGCTCTTCAGGGGCATCTGCAGGTGGCCCCTCTGATACTTCATCTATGCTGACCAAGTTGCACCATTCCACAAGACAATCCTGAACCACTGCTTCCAATTCTTCATTCGTCACCTTATAAGCCATGGGTATCCATTTCTTATCAGGGTTGCGGCGTGCCTGGATATGAATAGTGTGTGGTCCGATGGTGATTCGCATAATCCAATGATATTTCACTGCTACTACATCTGATAAACTTGGAATTTTAACTGCTACTGCTTGCAACTCCTCCCAGTAGATCCAAAAGTTGATCGCATAATCCATTTTCCAACTAGCCTCCTCAACCCACCACAAGTTTTGCTATTGTGTTCGTTTGCACACCTTGGCAGCTTCGATTGCCATTCCTTCGTAATCAACTAGATGCATCCAAGCCACCAATGCTATCAAGATTAGTAGTCAGCTATAAGAAAAAGTTTGCTCCCCGGCCTGAACTGCGACTGCGTCCTCTACTAACTGATTTAACAAAAAGAGGGATTAGTTCATGTGAACTCCCTCAATGCATTTCTGCACAAAGGCAATAACTCCTGAAGTGCACTGAATAGGGCGATTCTTTCGGACAATCTTACTCGCTAGTATTTGTGCACCAATATGCACCCTCTACCATTGATGCTATCAATGTGATAGGCTCTACCATCGTGTTGCAAATCATACCTCTCCTTCAACCGAGCTGCCGGATGCTTATAATTATCTCGTCCTTTGAAATATTACGATGGGTCTTCCCCATCCTTCGACAATCCTGTAATCTCAGAAATCAAATCCACCGTGAGTGTTATAGATGATTTTACCACACATGGTTGATCACATATTTATGGACTTCCCTGTTCCTCTGCAGACTCTTTATACCCCATGGACTAATATTATAATTCGATGTTTCCAAGTCCATCCATAAAAACCCCTGCTTATTGTTGTACGTAACTTTTAAACCCATACTCGCATGTACACGCGACTTTTAACCTCAAACCTGCGTACCTTGGGATGTGTGCATAAATCCAAATACTTTCAGAGTTTTCCTTCATATGAGTCCAAACCACTTGACTCTCGGCCTTCCATATGCCTTGATGTCGCTCGGATTTGACCCTCGATTACGCTTTTGGAGTGCTATATAAGGAACCCATTGGATACATTGAAGAGGAGGAATTGAAGAGAAAGGAACTATAGTCAATTGTTGCCACAGTTTACATATACTTGAGTCTGCATCCCTTTGTCCCTTTGGAGAACTTTGTGTTCTTCCCAAGCTTGCCTTTTCTTATGAGCTTGCTATCGAGAGATGAAGGATTGAGGTGGTGGAGGCCCAGGTGGAGGAATCAATTTCTCCGGTTCGCAAACGTGCTGACAGAAGTTGTCACTTGTGTAATCTCTGATTTGATTAATAGAAATATATTTTCTTGTCAAATTATGTGAATTTGAATGAATATTGAATCCATGGATATGTTTAATTGCTTATACATTATTTATTATATATGCAAGAGTAGATCTAACACCATATTATATAGCATGTTTGTCTTGTTTGTTGTTGTTGAGACCAAATTGTTAGCGCAAGAGGGATTGGAAAAATATCAATGGGGATCTACTTAAACCGTCTGGAATAAGGTATGATTCGAGGTCCCTTAGTGTTAGATGTTTGGTTTCTATTGCATATTGGGAAGGGATTTATTTCTTGTGTCTAGTTGTCTATTGTGGTACACCCCAATCCATAGGAAGTTTCTCTCCATAGGAATTTTCTCTCTCATGTCTAGCTGTCTGTTGTGGTACACCCCAAGCCATAGGAATTTTCTCTCCAGAGGTTCACCACCATATCATTCACCATGTTGATACAAACATGACCACTAGAGGCTTCTAACAAGTTTGGAGGCCCACATGAAGAATTACCAGGATCATTGAGAGAGGAAAGGATTGTTGAATAATCCTTCAGGATTTCAATGCAAATATTATTTCAGTTATTAGTTAGTAACTTCTAGTTAAGAATATCGTTATATAACTATAGATAACGGTTTTGATTTCCTTTATATGTAATACAGATATATGTAACAAGATATTTATTTTTGAGGTTATTCATGGTTTGTGTCAGTGGTATCAAAGCAAGGAAGCAAAGCATTGGTGAGAGAGAAGGAGCCTGTGAAGGAGGAGCCCGCAAAGGAGCTATCACCAAGAAAGGAGATCTGCTTAGTAAATATTGTGGAAGAAAGACTGCACATAAAGAGGAGACCGCATGTAAATTATTTAGAAGAATTATTTTCATATTTTTTAAGGAAAAAAAGGAAGAGAGCTGCAATTTATATTTGTGTGCAATGGTTTCTTTAAATTAATTATCAAATCTTTGGGGAGTTTTTTTTTTAAATAAAATATTCTAAACAGCCATTTATATTTGAGTGCATGGTTTTTTAATTGAATTATTAAACCTTTCAGGAAACATTTTTAGAAGATAATTTTTTTTAAAGAACATTGTCTGAGAGGAAAATAATATATCAGACTGTAATTTGTACACAAAAATTTACTACACCATAAATTTCAATGAATTATTTAATTTCAATTGTTGGAGTAATTTTTTCTGGAAAAGAAAATTATCATGAATGGTTTCGTAAAGTTAAAAATACCCTTATTTTTAATGATATGTGGAATGGAATTTGTGAAAATAAAAATTTTGAATATAAGAAAGATGGAGAAGCAATAGATTAAGTGTATAAAAGTGCACCAGTACCACCTACTAATACTAAAGAGTGAGCATTATGGAAAAGCAAGGACAAGAAGGCTTATGCCTTGATCATTGCCTCTGTAAGTGAAGAAGTGAGTAGACATTTAGTTTCTAGCAAAAATGCTTGGGAAGCAATAAAGAAACTAAAATATTTGTATGATTCACATTCTGAGCTTGAAATCATACAATTGTTGATGAATTTATTTAACTTATAATTAAAATATAATGATCCAATGAAACTTGCTTATGAAATTAGAGATTTTTTCCATGATATTGATGCAACTGGTGTAAAAGTTGACATTCAACTTACTGCATTTATTAAATCTCTATATCCTACCTATACTCACTATTTAGAATCACTTCAAGCTAGTGGCCAGATGAAAGCTATGACCTTTGAAACACTTGTTGAGAAAATTGCAGAAAGAAAGAAATCATTTGGGAAGAAGAAGTCTAATCCCAATGAAGAAACTTTGTGTCTTGCACAGAAAGTTCATATTCTAAGTCGATTTTTGGAATTTCCTTCTATAGAAACAAGTTCTTCTAATGCATAAGTTGATGGTTCTAATACACAAGTCGATGAAACAGAGGGTGATATAGTTGATGATTTTGTTAATGGAATGGATAAATTAAGTCTCATATATAATGAAGAACCTGAAGAAGAAATAGAGAAAACATCACAATAAGAAGTTTGTAGATTGATATGGACTAAGATATTTCCAAAGAGGTATGATTATTTTGTCACATTATATTTTCAATTAAACTTTTATGTGTTTGATGAACCTGCATCTTTTCAAGAAGTAGTAACTAGTGATGTATGGAAAAGTGCAATACAAAGAGACTACGATGCTCTCATAAAAAAATGGAACTTGGAGATTGGTGGACCCTCCAATTGGAACCAAACCTATTGGTTGCAATTGGATATATAAGAATAAGTATAAAGCAGATGTCTCACTTGACAAACACAAAGAGATATTTGTAGCAAAAGGGTATGCACAGAAAGAAGGTGTTGATTACACAGAAACATTTTCTCCTACAGGTAAATGGGGCATTATTCGAACTATGTTTTCATTAGCGGCACAAAAAGGATGGAAAATACAACATATGGATTTTAAACCCGCATTTTTGAATGGAGACTTGAAAGAATATGTTTATATGGGTAAGCCTGAATGATTTTCTATCAAAGGTCAAGAACATAAGGTATGCAAATTGGTAAAACCTTTATATGGTTTGAAGCAAGCACCCTGAGCATGGTATGAAAAGTTAATTGAACATCTTCTCAAATTGAATTATAATCATTTCAATCTAGATGATGCAACTTTATTTTTCAACACTAGTGGAAAATGAGAGATTAGTTACCAAAAAAATGACCAAAATCCAGATATCAATGACCACTTTTGGTTTGGCAATTGCTGGTGGCTAATTTACGGTCTTTTATTACGTGACAAAAATGAGTCATTTTTATTTTGGTCATTTTATAGCTTGTCAGTTGGTCATTAGTTTGATCATGTAATTGAATCAATGACCAAATATATGACCACATTTATGACCACATGACAAACTAGAATATGACCAAATTTTGTCACATAATAAAAGACCGTAAATTAGCCACCAAAACTGCTTTTTGGTCATTGGTAAGCAAATTTTGGTTGTTTTTTTGGTCATTTATATCTCATTGTTTGGTCATGTATCTCTCAATTTTTGGTCATTTTATATGCGAATTTTGGTCATTAATGTCATTTATTGGTCACTAATTTAGTCATTTTTAGTCGTTTTATGTGTGGTTATTATATTTTAGTAATTTTAATGGTGTCTATTATTAATCAATATAATTTTTTAATAGGATATTATGTTTAAATTAAAAAAGGAATCATACATTATGTATAATCATCTAAAACACATATGAATTATGCAATGTCACATTAATTAGTTAATTACAACACTTATAAATAATATAAAGTAAAATGATATAAGTTTTAAACCACACAAATTATATTATATGAAATGTCAAGTATTACATAAATATGAGTTTTCTCAAAAACTATCTCCATATAACTTTACATAAAAATCATCTAGTACATCTATGACTTTTCAAAATATTACAATGGCTAAACCATCAAACTTGTACTTGGTTGATAAGACATACTTAGATAATGCAACAGCTTCAATTAACCCATACTTAACAGCTTGAAAGCCTTAGCAGCAAGCTCTTCTTACTCAATGGAAAAGCCTCAGCAACAGGCTCTTTATACTCAATGGCCCACTTAGTTAAGTTCACTCCTACAAAATCCAATAAAAAAATATCTATAGAAAAACAATGAACTGTAAAGTAGAAAAGCAATGAAGAAAATGATTTAAAATGTTCAATAGCCAATATTAAACCAGACAACATTAAACTCAGTTTCACCACATGGAAAAGTTCACAGTAACTGAGGTAATGAAATTGCATGTGTTTCAAGATCCATGAGAACCAATTTTTCCTTCGATTAATATAACCGAACTTGAGCCATTGAATTTGAACCTCAGTTTTAGGATTATCCTACTCCATACTAAATAGCATGGGAATTATCATTGGCAAGGCTAGTGAACTCAAAGATTGGTATTTTTGTAAATTGCACAAATAGTGTAGACCTTACCTTCTTTATTCTACCATCTATTTTGTGAAAAACCATTCACCCTTGGTTGTGCCCTCAATGTAGAGATACATGTTCTATTACATATTTCATAAATAACAAGTTACCTCAATTACATTGAATAATAATATCCACCTTTCTTACCCACGCAATACTTTAGCGCAAGATTGCAAGAGAAATACATGCAAAAAAATAAATTTCAAGAATACCTTACATCACCCTTGGATAGTCTAAACTTTTTCATATTCCACAACTTCCCATGGAATAGCTCATGTCTTTTCATAGCAACTTGGTGCAAAAGACAACCAATTCCTAGTAAAAAATTGAAAGGATCTTGTTACCTTGCGAGATCTTCCATAGTTCATATTACATTCCTCTTGTGTTATGAGATGAAAAGTAAAAATTCTACTCTAATTCAAAAGTATGTGGATATCATATGAACTTTACTTCCATCTTTGTACATCTAGAGCTGATTTCCTATGTTTTTTCTCTATAAAACTGAGGCATACAAATTCCTCTCTAACTTTAAAATGCTTGACACAGAAGCACCCCCTATGTTTTCACTTAACAAAGATGAGACTTTCATTGAACAACATAACCACTTTTGTCTAAGGCATCTAAGACCCATGTCTCCTAACTTCAGTATATTTAAAGTAACAAACTATCCATCTTAGAAGATACCCAGTCTTGAATGATCACTTGTATATGTACAAGTTTGTCTTTGGCCACCTCTAGTTATCCAAAGTAACATTCTCTGCTCACAAGTAAGTAGGTTTTTAGCCTCTCTGGCCAATGATAGGGTTAAGCTTTAAGAATATATAGTTATATATACCACTGGAGTAGCTATAAATCTATTTGTAGAAAGTAGTCTACAGGAAGGCCCTTTTAATTCTTAGTTGAAAAGATGTAAAACTGCTGCAAAAAAATTGAATATATATTATTAATTGCATTAAAAAACATTCTACACACATTCCAATTTAATAGGAATTACTTTCAAGATTCCACGTAGTATTAACATGTTGATCACTGTTGAAATATTTTGGTCTGCATCAATCAACCTAATCTTTGATTCCACCAATTCAATTTCCTAACACTTTGTTACTCGGAACTTTCCAAAAGATCCATCCAAGCGGTCAACATTAGAATCAATGTCGCAGTTGCCCCACTCTGCTGCACATCAGTATCTTGAGAATGATGTAGTTAATGAACAATACACCCACAAGAGGATATAACAAGTTATTTTTGGGGGAAACATAAATAGGACAAAATTCAATCAAGATTATGAGGTATCATGAAACTTAATAAATAGAATCGATGCATAGAGATAGCTACACATTCTCTATCTTTTTGGATTACATAAAACATAGGAAGGGAAATGCATCTAATATATATAAGTTATGGGACCACAACCAAATATACCAATGCTGACAACATTGACTTTTACAATTGACATCAACTTCAACAATCCACATTTGTAAGTTGAAACTTGTCAAATATATGGAGGTTATAGCTACATGAAATATTGATAAACATTATCCTATATAATTAAATAGCTGAAATCCTAGTTAGGTTCAAAAATAGAGATAGGAACATAGAAATGGGATATAGGAGAAAGTGTAAGTATAATTAAAGCAAGCGAGCAAAATCTACTAGGCCAATATTAAACCAGATAACATTGAACTCAGTTTCACCGCATGGAAAAGTAGGTCACAAACTAATTTTTTGTGGCTAAAAGTTCTATTATTTTTCAAATGGTATTCAACCTGGATATCCACTCACTACAACAAAACCCTGTGATTAGCGTCTCTTTTAGCTTCCCTTTTAGCGTCCATTATCGCTTTTAGTGTATTTTTCATAATTTTTTGGACAAAGTGGAGGCTTTTCCATGGGATGACTCTTTTAATGGCATTATTTGTGTCCCTTTTTAGAAGTTGGTGCTATTTTAGATGCTAATTAGCATCTCAATTAGCGTCCCAATTAGTGTCCTTATTAGCATCCCAATTGGCATCCTAATTAGCATCCCAATCAGCATCCCATTTAGCACCCCTTTTTAACAGTTGGCGCTATTTTGGACGCTAATTAGCATCCAAATTAGAGTCCCAATTAGCATCTGTTGGGGTGCACACCTTAACGGTCCTTAGGTTTGGTAACTCCATGGTTTTTGTGGGAGTTTGTAAGCGGAGTTACAACTCAAAATAGTCTTAGGGGTGTCGGGTTAAGTAAAAGCCTTCTTTTTGTAATAAACCCATGGTTTAAGTCCAGGGTTTAGGGTTCGGGGTGCCCATGGTTTAAGCCCATGGTTTTGTAATAAGTGCACTATAAATAAGCACTCTTGTAAAGAATTCAGTTTAGGCTTTTGATGTAAGATGAATTGATGCAAAGCCAAGGCTTGTTATGTAAGTAAGGTTAAGTCCCAGCTATGTGCGTGGACGACCTCTGCAGCTGTGTGCGTAGAGGGTTTTGGGTGATTAAGAAGATCTGCAGCTGTGTGCGCAGAGATCTACAGCTTAGTGCACAGCTTTGAGGAATTGAAGGGATCTGCAGCTGAGTGCGTAGATCAGAACTGTGGTTTTTGTAAAGAGTTGAATAAAACACAATTATGTGGACGTAACCCCTAAACTAGGGGTGAACCACGTTATATCGTGTGTTGTGGTTTTGTTGTGTTGTCATTTGTTCTTTTATGCATGAATAATTATATAACTGATAAGTAAGATCACTGCTAATTATTAACTTCGCTGTGAATTCCCAGTAAAGGGTTAAGCAAGGCACTGTTTGTTTATCTAACTGCGAAGCTAAATAAGTAAATATCAAAGCTCTGTATTTATTGATTATCATTTGTTAGAATCTAAAGGTACAGTAATATCCCTCTTCTGCTTGCAGAAACCTGATTCTGCGGCATCCCATAGTTGTTTCGGGTGATACTGCAACCTATTCGCAAGTTGTTGCCAAAAGAGCCAACACTGTGGGTCTTTTGTTGGTGCGAAGACAAAAGTATAGAACCCGGGTCTGCCCTAAGCCCAACAAATTGGTTCCGTTGCCGGTTGAACTCAGTATCTGCTCAAGAGGGGTTTACGTCGTACCTCGAGAGCTATGTTTTGGAGACTCTCAGTGAAAGAAATCAGTGATTGGATTGAAGAGACTTATCTAAACTTTACTGTACAAGAGAACAAAGATCCGCGTCTTAGTTCAAACGACTTTTTACAAAGGTACGTTTTTTCTGATGTTTATGAAATTTTCTTTGGTAGTATCCACATAGAGTTGCACCAGTGGTTATCCAGGTTAACAGAGAGAAGGACGAACTTCCAAGAAGGTCAGTTTCCTGATTGGACCCCTGCAAGAATTAATATATTGAAAAGGGTGAACAATGAGATATCTCACGCTATTGATTTCTGGACAACGCGAACCCTTGAAGTATTTGTGATGGAGTTCGCCATCGACACAAGTACGTCCTTCAGCGAAGCCGGACGGTAGTTCTTCAAAGGACCAAGGGGTAAGTACTTGAATTCATTTAGTTTGAGAATTAAAATGCTATTGGCTGAAAAAGGTATATTGCTTATTGAATCAAACTTTTATATTTAGTATTACTAATCTATGTTTGCAAGTGAAAGCACCTTCGACGAGCAAAGTGGTTTGCTGCGAAGTGGCAAAATGTACAAGAGAAATTTTGAGTCCTATACCCTAGGTCAGAATACCGATTCTAACCTCGTAAGTCCAGTAGCCTCAGAGCCCGAACAAACCCCTTCTGTTGGAAACCCTCTGGTAACCCCGCAGCGAAGACCTATTATCCCTGAGAACCCGTCGCAGTCTAAAAGTAACCCTAACCCGAGTATTCCGGTCGCAAGTCAGTCTACCCCAGTAAGTTCTCCGCCACCTACTAGCAGTCCACCTCCCTCCCCCCTATATCCGCGATGGCCCACATGAATGACGACATTAATCTCCTTTTTTTCAAAGGAACTGGATCAGAGGATACAGAACAGTTCTGGTTCTTATGCGAAGTAGTGCAAACTGCTAAGAACATTACGGATCAAGATACAAGAAGAGCACAGCTAGTTACTTCTTTTAGAGACCGCGCTTTGACCTGGTTCATGAATTATTCCAGTACTCAGAACCATGTCTTGGCTGATATAAAAGTAGCAATGATAAAGGAATTTAAGAAGCCTAAATTGGAGTCGCAGTGTATCACTAAGCTAAAAGAAATTCAGTAGCGGCATGGAGAATCGGTGTGGGACTTTGATCAGAGGTTCAAAGTTCTGCTAGATCAAGTCAGTTTCACTATTGGACCAGCGCAGCATAAGGAATATTTCATCGCAGCTTTGTTACCACACATCAGGACTCCACTCATGCAACAAAAGGTTGCGGATCAGTAGGAGGATTTAGAAATCGCTATGAAGCTTGAAACAGCCCCTGTCGAAGATAATTCTAGTATCGCTCAAATACAAGTGCAGTTGGTAGCGATGGCTCTGGAGCTTCTCAATATGAAAAAAGGGAAAGCCAGTCGCGAAAAGGTTTGGTGTACATGATGTTGGACAGAGGGTCATGACAAGGAATAGTGTCCTACGGTAAGAAATTTCTTGAATTCTAGTGCACCAAACCCGTTCAACCCTAGTGTTCTATATTGTGAAATCTGTAGGACAACTGGCCAGCATCGATTTGAAGATTGCTATCTTCTGCAAAGGTATGTGCAAGTTCCTAAGAACCCTTATTGTAAGTTCTGTAAGTCAGTGGGACACAATGAAGATGAGTTTCATAGCTTTGACCTCATGAGAGAACGCACTTATGATGCTTATTAGGTACAAAATGATGGCCAAGGCAATGATGGATATGGTTACCACGGTAGTACATCAGGTGGCAGAAATTTTGGAGGTCGTGGTCATGGTGGTATGGCTGGCAGAGGACGAGGCCATCTTGTGTGCTATAACTGTAACCAGGCAAGACATCTAGCTAGAGACTGTCGAAACCCAACTACGACATGTTGATATTGCAGAGCTGTCGACCATGTGATTAAGCAATGCCCGCAGCTGATCGCGAAGATTCAAGAAAGAAATAGTGGCCCTACTTAGAATATTCAACTGATCGCGGTGGAGCAACGACCTATCCCAGCCATTAATGTTGTTACCAGGAGTGGAGCTACGACGGAAATACAAAACAAGAAGAAACAGCCTGCCGAGGCTTGGGTTCATAAGGCCCCAAAAAAAATCCCAGCATTTGACGTCAAAAGAGAAAAAGAGACATTTATGGAAGCCAAGAGAGACTTTGCTGACCCCAACACATCAGTAGTACCTGCGCAACAACCTCAGTAGCAGTCGCAGCCACAAGAAGCTTTGACAGATAAAGTAAGTACCCTGTCCTCCTTTTTAGAGAGTTGTATGAAGCTCTTAAGAAACCAGAATGCTTTAAATGAGTTGCAAAAAGTTATTGCTTCTTGTGAACCTCAGCGAAGTTCTGGTAAGGATAAAACTGTTCATAGAGTCAGAAGAACTGGTAGGGAGATGAGATTGAATTCTCAGATAGGAGAATATGACATGACTGATGTCATCTTGGACCTAGGATCAGAAGTAAATGTCTTAACTAAGCAATCATGGGAACAAATGGGAAAACCTACTCTGGAATGGTCCCCTATATAGTTGAGATTAGCTAATCAGCAGAAGATTGTGCCCCTAGGAAGACTCCCTAGTGTATCAGTAGATATTGATAGAGTCAGTACCCTAGCAGACTTTGAGGTAATTGAAATAATTGATGACAACAACCCCTATCCAGCACTGATAGGCATTGAATGGGCAATAGATAATGATGCAGTAATCAACCTGAAGAAGAGGCAGATGACTTTCGAAGGGAAAGGACTGCGAGTCATAGTACCACTGGATCCTTCTCAACGAGAGAGATACACCAAGCCAGTAAGAGATGAAGACCATGATGTTTTGTACCATATCTACAATATCACAGCGAAGGAAGAAGATTATGTTGATCCTACTGCCGAAGGTATCATGGATTGGCAGTGTGACAGCTCATGCATGATGGATTCAGATGACAGCCTAGAGAATTGGCAGAATAGATTGTATGAGCTACATGGACATCGATGTGCAATAATTACCAAGTCTCTCAGATGGCTTAGTTCACAGACAAGAACCATACCTATTTTTTATGGTTCGACAGACCCAGAAGAGTTTATTGTGCAATTCTCAGAGCAGGTACCAGACTCACAGAAAATGGAGACTCTAGATTTAGCATTCAGAGCCACTATAGCCAGATGGTGGAATGGTCACAAAAAGTACATTCATAGTTGGGAAGCGTGCCAAAAGTCCCTTTTCCTAATATTCAGGGACCAACCTCAGGAGGTGCGAAGCAGGTTTAACGGTACAACCAGTCCTCAGGGACATTTGGAGCAATGCTACGAAGCATGGAAGCATGTACCTCATGAAGAATGGGTACATAGGTTTGTGCGCACCCTAGAACCTATAGCAAAGAACTGGTATGCGGAGGTCAAGCTTCGCCACGGTACTATAAGTTGGGATAGTCTTGTTGATAGTTTTGTGCTAACATTTTCTATTAATGAGGTTTCTCCTGCTTTGGACACAGCTATTAGGTTGATCCATACTAAAGTATTCGATGATCAAGAAATAGCAGAATACCAACCTGATTGGATGGCACAAGAAGCCAATGCAGTAGAATGTTATAACCTCGCAATTGATGAGGACGACTATCCATGCAACATTAACATTCCTGAGTCAGAAGGACACTGTGAAGTACATGGACTAGTAGTTGAAGCACCTGAAGTGACTCAGCCCCTGAAGACACGGACCGTAAACATTGGGTCAAAAGAAAACCCTAAGTATGCTACCATTGGAGATTATTGGGATGACGAAATGGTGAGCAAGGTGACCCAACTTCTCCATGAATATCAGGACCTATTTTCGATGAAGTTCTCAGAGATGAAAGGTATCCTTTGTGATATAGGACTAATAAAGATCCCTTTGAAACCTGATGCGAAGCCTGTGAAACAGCGCCCTTATAGGCTGAACCCTAAGTATAAGGAAAAAGTCAGAATGGAGCTAGATAAGATGCTTGCTGCAAGAATCATTGAGCTTGTTGAAGAATCCGAATGGGTCAGTCCTATGGTGATGCAAGAAAAAAATACTAAGGGATAAATCAGAATCTGTGTCGATCTGAGAAAGCTGAATGATGCCTATTTACATGACCCTTTCCCCACTCCCTTTACAAATGAAGTTTTAGACAATGTTGGAGGTCAAGAAGTGTACTCTTTCACTGATGGATTTTTAGGTTACCATCAGATTAGAATTGCTCCAGAAGATCGACACAAGACAACCTTCACTACAAAGATGGGATCCTTCCAGTATACAGTTATGCCCTTTGGCTTGAAGAATGCACCTGTTATGCTTTCTAGAGTAGTCATCTCTGCTTTTAAGGAATTTATACATAAATTCTTAGAATTTTATTTTGATGATTGGAATATCTTCGGGTTATTAAAATACCATATAGCTAGTTTAAGAATTATGCTGGACAAATGTAGACAGCATCAGATTTCCTTGAACTTGAAAAAGTGTATCTTTTGTGCCCCTTTTGGAATTCTGCTAGGTCACATTGTATGTAAGCAAGGATTGATGATGGGTCATGCGAAGATAGCCATTATTGTGAACCTGCCACCTCCGAAGTCTGTTAAAAAAATTCGCACTACGCTTGGTCATACTGGATATTACAGGAAATTCATTAAAGGATATGCTCAGATAACAGCCCCTATGGAAAAGCAGTTGAAGAAAGATATTAGGTTTGAATAGACACCTGAGTGTCAAGCAATCTTGGATATTTTGAAGGAAAAGATGGTAACTGCCCCTATCTTAGTATTCCCTGACTGGAATAAAGAGTTTCATGTGCATGTCGATGCATCCTCCATTGCTCTGGGTATAGTATTGGCTCAGTCAGGTGAAGATAATATTGATCACCCTATTTCTTTTGCAAGTAGAAAACTATCCACAGTAGAAAAAAATTATACTACTACAGAACGAGAAGGTCTAGCTATGGTTTATGCATTGCAGAAGTTTTGACATTATCTGTTAGGATCTCATTTTAAGATGTTCACTGACCATTCTGCTTTGAAGTATTTGGTTAACAAGCCCATGCTAGGTGGAAGGATCTGCAGATGGTTGATTATGTTTCAAGAATATGACATTGAGATCATAGTCAAACCTGGAAGACTGAATCTAGGTCCTGACCACTTGTCGAGGCTCGAGTTAGGAGAAGAGCCCATTAGTTTGGACAAAGGTCTTCCTGATACCCAGTTGTTTTCCATCCAGATGGTTGATGATTATTTCCAGGATATTGTTCAGTACTTGTCTACAGGTTTTGCACCCACCGAAATGACAATGCAGCAAAAGAAGCAGCTGGTGGTTAGAGCAACTGACTTTACCTTAATAGCAAGACAACTATATAAGATGGGACAAGATGAAATACTGCGCAAATGTGTCCTGGAGCATGAAAAGCCATTAATTTTGGCTGAGGCACATTCTAGAGTAGTAGGATTTCATTACGCAGCAAAAGCTACAGCACAAAAGATCCTGACAGCCAGATTGTGGTGGCCCACAATTCATAAGGATGCAAGAGAGTATTGCCATAGCTACGACATCTATCAGAGGACAGGAAAACCATCCAGGAGGGATGAGATGCCTCTAGTTTTGCAGGTAACTTTACAACCCTTTGACAAATGGGCTATTGATTTTGTTGGACCTATCAATCCCCCTACGAAGAAATCTAGAGCAAGATACATTATTACAGCAACTGACTACCTTACTCATTGGGCCGAAGCTCAACCAGTCAAGACCTATAGTGCTGCTACAGCCATGAAGTTCATCTTCGATAACATCTTGTCAAGATTTGGGTGTCCTAGAATTCTTATGAGTGTTCAAGGATCACATTTCCTAAATAAGACTATTGAAGTATTGACTGAAGAATTTCAAGTATATCATCAGAAGAGTACTGCCTATCATCCTCAAGAAAATGGAACTGTTGAAGCCTTTAACAAGATCCTTGAACATGCTCTAACGAAGGTTTGCAATGCTAACAGAAATGACTGGGATCTTAAAATTCCAGCAGTACTATGGGCTTATAGAACCACCTACAAGAAGTTGACATGCCATACACCTTTTAGGTTGGTTTATGGACAAGAAGCAGTCATGCCCATGGAGTACATTGTTCCTAGCCTCATAATATATGCTTTCACAGAGATGGATGACCCACATGTGATGAAAGAAAGGCTGGCAAAGATACTAGAACTTGAAAAGGACAGATTCATCGCAGGGTTCCAGCAGCAAGAGCAGAAAGCTAGAGAAAAAGCATGGCATGATAGACACATTAAGAGGAAGCGGTTCCAGAATGGTGATCTTATGCTTTTATATGACAGTAAATTCATGAAATTCCCAGGGAAGTTCAAGACACATTGGAAAGGACCATACACAGTGCAGAGAGTTACTGATGGTGGCGCGGTCCAGTTAGCTAAATTGAATGGAGAAATTTTACCTTCCATGGTGAATGGAAGTAGGTTAAAGAAGTACAGGTACAAACCGGGACCCCTTAATCAGAAGTAATAGCAAGAAGGGCAGTTTAAGTACCAAGAATAGTTGGAATTGGGTACTAGACTATAATGAAGTTGTTCTCAAAGCTACGAAGTGTTGAAGACTGTCAAAGTTTGAAGGTTGAAGTTTGGTTATCGTGTAGGTCAGGATGGGTCGAAGCCAAATATTATGTCGAGGGTACTCATTGAGGCGAAGCTGAAGTTAGTAGTTATGTCGAAGAAGAAAGGTGTGTTGCAGCCTAAAATGTGACTGACGGGATAAATTCAACTTGGCAGCATCGGCACGTGAACTGCCTGTCATGATGAGATCTTGGGAAAATCTAGCGTCATGTGGGCCGGATTCACCGCTGTTCCATCATATTTGCCATCATTAATGCACCATGATGACAGATTTTGTTGCGAGTTTCTATAAGAAGCCACATCGGCCTCTGAATCTTGCATTGTGCACTTCTTTAAGTTTACAGTTAGCACCATGTCGAATGATTGCGAAGTCCAGGAATTGTTACGAGAGTTCAAGGAGAGAGGTCTGCAGAACCTTATGAGCAATCCTCCTTGTGAGGAGGCATCTCCAGCACGAAAGCAACCAATGCAGATACGATCAACCAGAAAGAAATTTAAGGTAGACGTTTGCTCTAAGTGGAACGAAGAAAGGCACAAGCCCTCAGGAAAGACTCAGGAGGATCCCAAAGAATGGAGGCATGTTGTTTGTCTTATGCAAAATTACAGTGGCATGCAATCACAGGGGTACCGCCTGTTAAGGACCCAAAGTTGTGGATGGTAAAATGTTCTATAGGACATGAATGGGAGGCAGTTTGAAGGATGGGGTCGCTGATAGAAGGCCCAATGACCCCCATGACCGCCATAAATATGATGGAGGTAGACAACAACATGAGAGAGGGTCATATTCTACTAAGGATGAAAGGATGAAGGATCAAGCAAGCCGCGGTCGTGGTAGCAGTAGTAGAAGGGATGATGATGCAGCCGTAGCAAGCCATTTTCTATCTTTGCCAACAAGATTCTACCACCAGAAAAACAGCTGAGTGTCCCGGGACGGGACACTAGTGAGTCTTAGGGGCCTGTTGGGGCATGCACCTTAACGGTCCTTAGGTTTGGTAACTCCGTGGTTTTTGTGGGAGTTTGTAAGTGGAGTTACGACTCAAAATAGTCTTAGGGGTGTTGGGGTTGAGTAAAATCCTTATTTTTGTAATAAACCCATGGTTTAAGTCCAAGGTTTAGGGTTCGGGGTGCCCATGGTTTAAGCCCATGGTTTTGTAATAAGTGCAGTATAAATAAGCAATCTTGTAAAGAAGTCAGTTTAGGCTTTTGATGTAAGATGAATTGATGCAAAGCTAAGGCTTATTCTATAAGTAAGGTTAAGTCCCAGCTGTGTGCGTGGACGACCTCTGCAGCTGTGTGCGCAGAGGGTTTTGGGTGATTAAGAAGATCTGCAGCTTAGTGCACAGCTTTGAGGAATTGAAGGGATCTGTAGCTGAGTGCGCAGATCAGAACTGTGGTTTTTGTAAAGAGTTGAATAAAACACAGTTATGTGGACGTAACCCCTAAACTGGGGGTAAACCACGTTATATTGTGTGTTGTGGTTTTTTTGTGTTGTCGTGTGTTATTTTATGCATGAATAATTATATAACTGATAAGTAAGATCACTGCTTTATTAACTTCACTGTGAATTCCCAGTAAAGGGTTAAGCAAGGCACTGTTTGTTTATCTAACTGGGAAGCTAAATAAGTAAATATCAAAGCTCTGTATTTATTGATTATCATTTCTTAGAATCTAAAGGTACAGTAATATCCCTCTTCTGCTTGCAGAAACCTGATTATGCGGCATCCCATAGCTGTTTCGGGTTAGACTGCAACCTGTTCGCAGGTTGTTGCCGAAAGGGCCAACACTGTGGGTCTTTTGTTGGTGCGAAGACAAAAGTATAGAACCCGGGTCTACCCTAATCCCAACAGCATATCCATTAGAATACCAATTAGCATCCCAATTAGCATCAATTTTTAAAAGTTGGCACTATTTTGGATGCTAATTAGCATCCTAATTAGTGTGCCAATTAGCATCCCAATTAGAATGCCAATTAGCATCCCATTTAGCATCCCAATTAGCCTCCCAATTATTGTCCCTTTTTAAAAGTTGGCTCTATTTTGGACGATAATTAGCATCCAAATTAGCATCCCAATTAGCGTCCCAATTATCATCCCAATTAACATCCCAATTAACATCCCAATTAGCGTCTGCAAAATCATCCCATATAATGCCAAGAATAGCCTCCAAAAAAATGTCCTGAATAACATAACACCATATATTAATCAAAGGTTAGCAATAAGAATTGCGCCATGAATTTTGATAGGAAAAACAATCAACATAGCACCAAGTATAGAGCAAGGAATTGCAACTAGAAAACATCCAACATAGCACCAGGTATAGATCTAGGTACAACGCTTGGAATAATTCCATAAACTTTGAAAGGATGATCTATGGTTGGATACCTTTCCCAATCTAAATATTTTTATTTATGTCACCTCTTCCCTTTCCCATGAGAGTCTTACAACATTGAAACTAGTACAAGAGAAGTTTCCTTTAGAATGATGACCATATTAGTGTCTCCACCGTGTCTATGCTAATATGAAAAGATATTAGTGACCAAATTTTTTGATGTAGGTAATATTCAAGTCATCTTGGATTCCACCTAATGGCATCCTATCTTTGAATCTTTCCATTGGGAAGGCTTATTTTGTTTCCCTTTGGTAGGATGTGAATATTTTTCCATTAGACACAAGGCCACCACATGCATGCATTCAAAACAAATTTTGCATGGGAAAACATTTTTTTCATATTCCAAAATAGTGTGTCCAACTTGTGTCTATGCTCTTCGATGCAATTTGGAAAGAATGACTAATCATGAATCAATGCAAAAATATATCCAAGCACATGTATTATAAATATTACTATTATTTTTTGCAATGATGGTAATGAACCTACCCAAAGAATTGACAATGGCTCTAAGAGTCTCGATATTGCAATATTATAACAGTACACTAGGCAAGTAAACCCATATGAAGGCCTCCACCAATACTTGCATACATGGATTAAATTTAGGGTGCCATCACTTCCAGAGAGATCTGCACCCTCCATAAACTAGGGTGCTTTGATTAAAACTCTTATATTTTCCATCCTCTTAAACAAACTATAAGGTGAAGAAACCTTTTCACAATTTGGTGGACGAGAAATGTGTCTAGCATGAGGGATCCCCAATTCAACTCTATCTATAATTGGATTTTTTTTCAACAAGGGCCAAAGACTATAGAAATTGCAATTCAAGGCATGTGGCAATAAATACGTTCCTTCCTCATTACAAAAAGACGGGTGTCAATGATGAAAATATTGAACCTTCCTAAAATAAATATCAACACTTCACTTTCACTAACCCAACATTAACAAATGAAAAAATTCCAATTTTTTTTTTATCTTTAAATTTGTATAATAAAATAGCCTTAAATTCATTAATACTTTATAAGTTAAATTTATTTTTTTTCACAAAAATAGAGCAACAAATAATCAATGTACATGCTTTGGTTGAGTTGAAAAGTCCACATGAGTTGGCTTGAACATGTTCTAATTTTGAACCCATGTTATGTGTACTTTTCCATGAAATTTTCATGGAAGTGAAAAAATTAAATTATAAAACAAGATATTAAAGAGATCCAACTTCAAACAAGAACGTAACCAAGTGGCATGGTAGGGAATCTTATCTTTTTAATTTCATTTACGTACCATTTGAGTTGCAGCCTCAATATGTTGGTTATTTAAACTTATTTTAATATTTGATTAATAAATAAAAATATAAAAAATTACATTTTCATGAAAAAATATAAATAATAACTCAAATAAATAAATTAGATTTTTATTATGGCCAACTTAGAATTATGAAATATTTTAATGTTGTACATTTCGATTAATAAATCCCAATAGTATATATTATGTACGAACATATAGATATATCATGTGCTAACATAACCATGACTATAATCACATCGTATTAAAAAAAATGAAAATTTAAAACTTCCCTCCTCCCTCACTAACATAACCATCTCACTAACATAACCATGACTATAATCACATCAGATTAAAAAAAATGAAAATTTAAAACTTCCCTCCTCCCTCAAGCCTAGAATTCGAGCTCCCTTTTTCTCCTATTCTCATCAAACTATCGAATTCACCATTGTTTTCATGCAGCCCTAGATTTCACCTTTGATTTTTTGGAATCTCTTCAAACTCTCAAACTCACCGTCGTTTTCGCCTGTCTGTATCCATTGAAATTCTCTTCCCTATCCATAGGAATCCTCCCTGAACAAAATACAACAACATTTTCATGCAATTGTTTATCTTTGCACTTCTACCAAAGTGAGGGATCACCAATAAGTTCAAAATGCCAGATCTCTCTAGCCGTAACGCTCAAGTTTGTGGCTCCAGCAATACTGCGAAGCTTCCAATAGTATGAATCTGTCGCAGGTACTGCGTATTGAGGGAACTTTTTTGCGGTTTGTCAAGTCTTTATTTGCATATTTTAGTGTTAGAATCCTCCCGACCATATATCCTTCCACCTTAACACCTGATAGGATCTTCGACAACATCAACAGGTACTTTGCATCCCGATGTACCTATACATTAGAGGAAATTTCAATTTAAAATGGGCCTTCCAAAAATAATACAAATTCCATGTCATCATGTATTAGCTAATCAAAATGATTTAAAATTAAAAAAGGGAGCACCTCTTAAACATTTTTTTAATATAAATTTGGGGATAGGTATCATAAAAGAAACTACTTTTTTTGTTCGTATTTTCGACATATCTCCCTGTATTTTTACTCAAATTTCAATCGGGAGAGCTCGTTGGATGCGGAATTAAATTACCCATCTAATTATTACCCACATGGCATACTCTTTACTGGCCTCTATACCCCAAAAACAATAAATACCTGAAAAAATGTGATGATGATGATGATGTCATCATCACATTTTTTATGTATTTATTGTTTTTGGGGTAGCGGGGCCAGTAAAAAGTATGTCAAGTGGGTACTCTCCCAATCGAAATTCGAGTAAAAGCACAGGGAGATATGTCAAAAATACAAACAAAAAAGTAGTTTTTTCTTTTCTTCCTCCAAAATTAATAAATATTATTTTATCATTTTAACTATTATTTTATTAATTTTCCTTAGGAGGCCCATTTTGAGTAGAAATTTCCTCTAATTCTTTCTTCGAATCTAGATTTCTTGGTAGAATGTACTCTGGTAACACCGATAGGATAGCAAATTAAGCTTCCTCTATTTTTTTTATGGTCCCTTTCCTCTGTCGATCTTGTTGAAATTAATGGTGTTATGGAAATTGTGAAAGAGGAGGACTAGGAGGGTATAATTCTTGTTTAGGGTATGCCAGGCAGGTTTAATAATAAGGGTTACATTTTTCATTGCCATCAGGGTTTTGCGACATGGAAGCGAATAAAAGAGGAGGAGGAAAAACAGTTTCCTGCAGACAATGGAGGCTCAAAGATTGTGTGGTCACCAAGGTTAAGGGATTTACGACATGGCTTGCTAAGGTACGCTAGTCTATTTTGCATCCCTATTTGTTTGCCCTTATTTGATGTATTCAATGTATGGTGTTGTTTTTATTTGCATTTTCCACATCATATTATATACTTCTTGTGTCTTGTTTTAATACCCAATTGTCGTCCAAGGGTTTTTGTAAATGTTTATAGATTTTCATAGGGTTTCGTTTCCATTGCGCGGATTGCAATGGCTATCAGCATCTTTTCGATTGTCCAATATGTGCCGATATTTTCTTCTTAATCCTAAAATTGTGAAACCTGGTTGTTGCATGGGGATTCTCTGCAACCCTGCATGAGAAATCAAACCCTATATCAAATATTATTCCATGCCCCCCAATAGTGAGAATCCCCCTTCCTTAATAATATTTTTATTTTTGAATGAAAAATATCGGAGCTTCCCAAGGAAGGTCAAAAAGCCGTTGGGTCTACTTCTGGTTTTGCATCCTCGGCCGCGGGATAAAATATTGAAGTTGCAAGGATGATGTGTGGGCTGAGAAGTAGAACAAATTTACCATTAAAATATTTGAGAAGCTGGGTGTAGTGGTCCAAGTGCTCTCCTCCCTTTTTATGCATTTCTTTGGGAGACCTGGTCGAGTCTCAAAGTTGAGTCTCCAAGCCCATTTGAGTAACCGGGGCACTATTATTCATTTCCCCCTCTATAAAACCCCATTTCAGCTCCTTGGAAAATGTAATATGAAAATTCCTTATATTATGGAGAGTCTTTGAGGTGACCTTTTTGGTATTGGCTAGACTCATTTAAGGTAAAGTATCCAGATAGGAGACTCTGTTTTTAGCACTTCCTGGTAAACGTGGCCAGATGCATACTCTGTGCTTACTGTTTCCTGGAAAAGGAGATATTAGTGTTTAAACCCAAGCTATGGATGCAAATTTTATTTTTTTGGGTGTTTAAACCCAAGCTAATGGATGCAAGTTTGTGTTTTTTAAGGTGGAAATTGCTTCTATCTAGGTCCAAGAGGATTACAATTGGCTCGAATTCGTCAGGCCCACAAGCGGCCTTTTTTTATCAATACAATTTCCCTTAAAAATATGAATTGGTAATTACAACTAATTTTCATTTGGCTAAGTGCATACTCTTATGTCATAATCACACAGGACTTGCACCTAGAATTTAACTTAACAAGTAGACTGATATTCCCTTGCTGAAATACAACAAAGTAGAAATGTCAAAATCATCTATCAATGGAAAAAAATTGTAAGTGTTAGATGAGGTACACAACTAAATTGAGAAACCATCAAATATCAATTGATGGCTCATCTCTGACTTCAAAATTCTATATCATTTTGAAAAGATCTGAAAATGTATTAGTCAAGTGATGTCTTGCAATCATTTTACTTCAACTTCACTTGGCAAATCAGTGCATCCTACATAACTAGCAGTAATCTTGGAAATGCTGAGAAACACCTTCAAAATACCTCTCTCTACACTAGTTCTCTGAGAAGATGAGACCATCGATAGAAGCCAATCAAAATGATCACGACTTCCTTTACAATGATGGCATATAAGGCTGTGGCCTTAATATTCTAAACAAGTAATCAAGTATGTCTGATGGTAAGTGTTCTACAAGAGAAGGGTAGCTGCATAGAAAATTGATTATATAAATTTAGATAGATCCTAAAAATTGCGTGTCTCTCACAGATCTCACTGGTGAGGCTGGCCAATATCATAACAAAAAGGAAAAACCACAATGAAATAAAAGAATACCTGTGCAATAGAATATTCACACAAACGTTCGAGGCCTTATAAAAGATATTGATCAACAGCTCTCAAAAGGTCTTGTGCAATATCTGTTGTCATCTCTACTATACCAGTGTATATAAATCTGACACTAGTATGCCATCAGAATCATCAAACATTCTTGGATAAAACATATTTGAGTTCTAACATGTCATAGTTTCTTTCATTTTAGTTTAAACTCTTTATAACAAGAATGAATCCTTTGTTATTACCATGGTCCATTTCAATTCTTCGGTCTTCATAAGGCCATTTTTTGAGGGTTCAAATTTTTATTACATATGAGTTCTT